>CM022703.1:64695588-64880135 GCA_012295165.1 Asparagus setaceus | reverse complement strand
TACAGCTTTATTGGCATCACAGTTTCTAAATTTTAGGCTTAACAAACTTTGTTTCAACATATGAATTAATGTTTTCTTGTCGATTGTTTGAATTTACCTGTCAGTCTGTCTAGGTTTATAAGAACGGATTGTGTCCTTATAATATTTAAATAAATCACTCAAAGTGGTAGGATTTAGTCAGGCCAGGTTTAGATGGATGCGCACCATATGTAGGGGAATGAAGAGGGAGGAAGAGTGTTGAAACTAATTTATGCTTATTTAGAGTAAGAAATAGAAAGAGAAGAGTAATTCACTTAAAATCTAACCCTTCCATTCATAATCTATATACTTTTAAAAGGGCTAAGAAATTGAAGAAATTTGCTATTTTTAATCGAAAATTGCTCCCTTCACAATGAGATCCTCTCTTATCATGGATTCTTCTAATATCACCGTAATCATCTTCACCTTCGTTGTAATATAAGCTCCTTGTATTTTGTCTTGGTATGAAAATTAAAGATAAATCGTTAGAAGATATTATGAAGCTATCATTAGTGGAGGATCTATCTACCCTACCCACGCCTACCGACCTCGACGTGACTGAACTCAGCCTGGCTTCACATAGATATATAATTGTGTTTTTCCTTTTTCAGTTCCCATTCTCCATGAGCACCCAATATCATTAAGCCGATGTCAAAGTTTCAGATCATCCTTTTGATAGGGTGTTTTGATAGCGTGGGTACCTCTTCGCCATTAGTTTATTGAGGATGGGACACAATGGAAATCTTTATCATGTCAGAGATCTACATCTTGCAATTATTTTACAATTGACAGTTCAGTGCAACGGTTGAATTGTCCTGGGTGGTGGTTGTTGAAACTATCAAACGATCCAAAATTTAAAATACTATTTTACGATATAATAGTACAACTGTCAGTTGAAATATTGGGTCCATGTCCAGCTATCATTGAAGAGTATACGCCAAATTCAATATACAAATATGAATTAAATCTCCAAAATCTCCCAATCGAACTAACGTAAGCCAGTTTGATTCTTATGAACACGTGCGAAAGAGTCTTTTTAGTCACATCTAGGCTGAAGGAAAGTTACCAATCTTCTAAATAGGGAATTAAGCGCAGGATTTGTGAGGTGGAGAAAAAGAGAAACTGGAGGGATTTTTGAGAGAGTGATTCTCTTGGGTAAAAATCAAAACTTTTGAGGGGCGGGCATTGTTGTCTGCATTGTCGGTGTTACTTTAGTCAAATCTCCTCACCCTCCCGAGTGGGCGTGGCGATTTCTTAGACGCGTAAATCTCGATGTCTTTCTTGTTTTCTTTGTGTATTTGCTATTGTTTGTAGGTTCCGCGATTGATCCAATCTTGTTGAGAGGAAGAGTAGATATCTCACTTTGTTAGGATATTTTACTTTCTATTCGTTTTCTTGGTGAGGCGGGAATATACAAAGCCTTCTCGGGTGATATCGACTTCGTCTTGTCATCCCGCAATTAATTATCGAGTACGTTATTGATTGGAAGTGGTGTAGCTACGGTTTGAGGTGGTGCTTCGGTAATTTAGAAGGCGGATTTATTAATACAAAGCGGAGAATGGCGTCTACCAAGTAAATCGGTCAAAGTAGGACAATTCGAGATTGAAAAGTTCAATGGGAAGAATGATTTTTCCTATTGGAGGATCGAGATGAAAAACTCAATGATTTCTAAAAATTGCACAAGGCTTTGGGTACGGAAAATAAGCCATGATATATGTCGATGAGGATTGGGAGGAATTTGGATCTAGAAACGCAGTCGATTATCCTATGCCTTGAAAGGGATGTAGCTTTCTTGGTAGATGGAGAGGAAACGGTACGTGGGCATGTGGTCGAAGTTAGAAAGTACCTTCATGAAGAGTCTATGACGGATCTATTTAAAATTCAAATTATATACTTGCAAGATGGAGGAGGGCTCATCAATCCAGGAATACATCAACAAGTTTGATAGGATCATATCAGACTTGAAAGACATAGATGTGAAAGTTGTAGATGAGGATCAGGCACTTCTACTCTACGTCTCTGTCAAAGTCTTATGAGAACCCGGTGCAAACACGATGCTTGTAGGAGACAATTTGAAGATGGATGAGACTAGAACAGCGCTTAGCGGATGACCTTGAAGATGCAACGATGTATGACTGGTGGTAACAAAGAACGCATGGATTGTTTGCTCGAGGGGAAAGAGCAATAAGCGAAAAACAAAGGTCTAGATCTAAATTGAGACATCGCGGAAAATCGTGTTTCAAATCACGGGTGAAGTTGGGCATTTCAAGATCGGTCAAATAAGAAAGTAAGAAGAAGAACAACAAAGGCGAAGAAGATATTATGAGGCACTATGCATTAGTGGAGGATCCTAATGCCACCCCTACCCACGCCTACCGACCTCGACGTGACTGAACTCAGCCTGGCTTCACATAGATATATAATTGTGTTTTTCCTTTTTTCAGTTCCCATTCTCCATGAGCACCCAATATCATTAAGCCGATGTCAAAGTTTCAGATCATCCTTTTGATAGGGTGTTTTGATAGCGTGGGTACCTCTTCGCCATTAGTTTATTGAGGATGGGACACAATGGAAATCTTTATCATGTCAGAGATCTACATCTTGCAATTATTTTACAATTGACAGTTCAGTGCAACGGTTGAATTGTCCTGGGTGGTGGTTGTTGAAACTATCAAACGATCCAAAATTTAAAATACTATTTTACGATATAATAGTACAACTGTCAGTTGAAATATTGGGTCCATGTCCAGCTATCATTGAAGAGTATACGCCAAATTCAATATACAAATATGAATTAAATCTCCAAAATCTCCCAATCGAACTAACGTAAGCCAGTTTGATTCTTATGAACACGTGCGAAAGAAGTCTTTTTAGTCCCACATCGGAAAACCGGAAGGAGTTTCAATTAATTCTCTTAAGGAATTAAACCTGGATTTGATGGTAAAAGAGAAAAGAGAAATGGAGGATTTTACAAGAGAGAGGCCAATTTCTAAAAAATCAAAGCTTTTTTTGGGCGGCTTGTGGATTGTACAAGTCGTCGGTGTTCTTTATAGTCAAATCTCCCTCACCCCTCCCGTGGGCGTAGGCAATTTTAGAACCGTAAATCTCGATGTCTTTCTTGTTTTCTTTGTGTATTTGCTATTGTTTGTAGGTTCCTCGATTCACCCCAAGATCGTTGGAGGAAGAGTAGATATCTCACTTTGTTAGATATTTTACTTTCTATTCTCGTTTTCTTAGTGAGGCGGGAATATACAAAGCCTTCTCTCGTGATATCGCTCGCCAAGTAAGGGTCGCCCCCTTATCCCAACAATCGCAGATTGAGCCGTTATTCATTAAAGCAAGTAGTTTCTGGTTTGGTGCTTCGGAATTTAGAGAAGCGGATTTATTAATACAAACGGAGAATGGCGTCTACCAAGAAATCGGTCAAAGTAGGACAATTCGAGATTGAAAAGTTCAATGGGAAGAATGATTTTTCCTATGGAGGATGCGATGAAAACTCAATGATTTCTAAAAATTGCACAAGGCTTTACCGGAAAATAGAAGAAGCACAATGATATGTCGATGAGGATTGGGAGGGCTGGATCTAGAAACGCAGTCGATTATCCTATGCCTTGAAAGGGATGTAGCTTTCTTGGTAGATGGAGAGGAAACTACGTGGGCATGTGGTCGAAGTTAGAAAGTACCTTCATGACGAAGAGTCTAACGAACTGGATCTATTTAAAATTCAAATTATATACTTGCAAGATGGAGGAGGGCTCATCAATCCGGGAATACATCAACAAGTTTGATAGGATCATATCAGACTTGAAAGACATAGATGTGAAAGTTGTAGATGAGGATCAGGCACTTCTACTACTTCTGTCTCTGTCAAAGTCTTATGAGAACCTGGTGCAAACACTGATGCTTGTAGGAGACAATTTGAAGATGGATGAGACTAGAACAGCGCTTCTAGCGGATGACCTTCGGAAGATTGCAACCAGTGACATGACTACTGGTGGTAACAAAGAACAAGCGCATGGATTGTTTGCTCGAGGAAGGAGCAATGAGCGAGAAAAAGGCAAGGGAGAAAAGTCTAGATCTAAATTGAGACATCTTGCGGGAAAATCGTGTTTCAAATGCGGTGAAGTTGGGCATTTCAAGATCGACTGTCCAAATAAGAGAGTAGGTGGAAAGAAGAAGAACAACAACAAGACTGAGAGAAGAGAGGGCAAGGAAGAGGCGAGCTACGTTTCAGAGGAAGGGAGCGATAAGGAGTGCTATGTCGTCACGGGTGGCGAGGATATCTCCGGAAAGTGGATACTTAATTCTGGTTGCTCTTACCACATGTGTCCAAATAGAAAGTGGTTTACTACCTACAGAGGCATTGATGGTGGAACCGTATTGATAGGGAATAACCATGCTTGTAAAACGGTGGGGCTAGGTAATATCAAAATCAAGATGCATGATGGAGTGGTTCGAACCTTGACGGATGTGAGGCATGTTCCCGACTTGCGGAAGAATCTTATCTCGGTTGGTGCATTGGACTCGGCGGTTGTAAAATTGTTACGGAGAACGAGTAAAGAAGGTTGTTCGGGTTCCCTTGTAGTGATGAAGGGTATTCGTCACGGTAATTTATATACTCTCTCGTGCACGACGGTGACGGAGATGCAAATGTTGAACCGAAGGAAGTGGTGGAGACCCATATGAGCACACACGGTTATGACATAGGCGGCTTGGGCATATGTCGAGAAGGGTCTAGTTCGCTTGGTAAAGAGGGTCTCAATAAGAATCAAGGAACCTAGCATGGATTTTACGAGGATTGTGTGTATGGAAAGTCACACGTGGTTCAGCCGAGAAGCAAGTCTAAGAGCGAGGGATACTAGATTATGTGCACACGGATGTTTGGGGTCCGGCCGACTACTTCTAAGGGTGGTTCCAGATATTATGTCTCGTTCATAGATGACTATTCGAGGTATGCTTGGATTTACTTTCAAACATAAGAATGAGGTGTTGAGACATTCAAGAAGTGGAGAGCAATGGTTGAGAACAGGACGGGAAAGAAATTGAAGACACTAAGATCTGATAACGGTACAAAGTATACAGATGGTGCTTTCAAGGAGTTCTGTGATCAGGAAGGAATTGTTCGACATTGGACAGTCAGGTCAACACCACAGCAGAATGGGGTCGCAGAGAGATCGAACCAACATTGCGAGAAAGCAATGAGTATCGCGATCATATTTGGATTGGGCAACGAATGGCGGCAAAAGCGGTGGCTACTGACTTGTTACATCGCGGAACCGTTCACCACATTCGACATTAGATGATGATACACCCTATAGGGTGTGGTCAGGGGAGCATGCAGATTATGATAGGCTCAGAATTTTCGGATGTACCGCCTACTATCACGTCAACGAGGGAAAGCTTGACGTGAGGGCCAAGAAGGCAATATTCTTGGGATATCGAAGGGCATAAAGGCTATCGCCTTTGGTGTACGGAAGATTCGAAGTTCGTGATCAGCCGGGATATTACCTTTGATGAGAAATCCATGATTGCTAGGGCGCCCAAGGATGATGGTGTTAGGACTGATGAGACTTCTAAGTCTCAGGTTATTGAAATAGAACCTAAAGACCAACCAGGTTCTAGTCGTGTTCAAGTGGGAAGTCGTAGATGATGAGCTTGGCGGGGAGGAGGTTCAGCAGAGAATACACGTGCACTACAACAACAACATTTCGAGGATAGTTTGGCTTCCACTAGGCCAAGGCGAGCATACAAGTGCAGTGCGGGGCTGATCAACCTGAAGCACTATGGGCGGGTTAATTTGGTTGAATACGCGACTCTGGGTGGAGGAGGACGAGCCAGTCTCATTCAAGGAAGCTATTCGGGACAAGAATAGTGAGAGTTGGTTAGCTGCGATGGAGGAAGAGATGGAATCTCTTCGGAAGAACTAAACATGGGAGGTGGTTATATCTATCTTCTTTTGTATGTGGATGACATGCTTGTTGCTTCTAAGAGCAGGGTGGAGATAGATAGGCTGAAATCTCAACTTGGTGAAGAGTTCGAGATGAAGGACATGGACGCTGCTAGGAAAATACTGGGTATGGAGATTAGAAGAGAGCGGACTAACCGACGATTATTCTTGAGTCAGAAGGGCTACATAGAGCGGGTGATCGTTAGGTTCGGGATGCAAAGTGCTAAGTCGGTGGTGACTCCATTGGCTCCACACTTTAGGTTTTCTGGTAAACAATCACCCACTACAGCGGAAGAGAAGGCGCATATGGAGCGTGTTCCCTATACTAGTGCAGTTGGCAGCTTAATTTACGCAATGGTGTGTACACGCCTAGATATTTCACAGGCGGTCAGTGTGGTCAGTAGATTCATGGCGAATCCGGAAAAGACGCACTGGGAAGCAGTGAAGTGGGTCCTGAGGTACCTAAAGGGTACCGTTGATACGGGTCTGTATTTTGATGGAGAAACATGTCAGATTGATGGGTTTGTAGACTCTGATTATGCGGGCGATCTAGATAGACGGAGATCTACTACTGATTATGTATTCAGGATACATGGGGCTCCGGTTAGTTGGCGATCGATGTTGCAGGCAACAGTGACACTTTCTACTACAGAGGTTGAGTACATGGCCATGACAGAGGGAGTGAAGGAAGCATTGTGGTTGTGGGGTCTTCTAGATGATTTGGGGATTGAGCAGGAGAACGTGAACTTGTGGTGCGATAGTCAGAGTGCAATTCACTTGGCGAAGAATCAAGTTCATCATGCTCGTACCAAACATATCGATGTCAGGTATCATTTCGTGCGAGATGTCATAGAGAAAGGCGATATTTCTCTCATGAAGGTACACACGAATGAGAATCCCGCGGACATGTTAACCAAGGTGGTCCACGGTGACAAGTTTAAGCATTGCTTGGACTTGCTTCATATCAACCCGTGTTGATCCGTCTAAGAGGGCATGGCCCTTGGTGATGATGGGGTGAGTGGAGACTATATGGAGAACAATTCTGAAATTACGGTTAGCTTGATCGGTGAAAGTGCGTGGCGGCCGTGATCTGATGTAAGCCTTTGGATTGGCTGGTTTGGCTAATGGAGATCTCTCTAGTAATGTTCGCGGTGTTCTTACGGTGTTGGTCCAAAATTTGAGGTTTATCAAATGATGTGCGAGGTGGAGAATTGTGAACACGTGGGAAAGAAGTCTTTTTAGTCACACATCGGCTGAAGGAAAGTTCTCAATTAATTCCCTTTAAATAGGAATTAAACCTAGGATTTGTGGGGTGGAGAAAGAGAGAAAAGAGAGAGCTTGGAGGATTTTACAAGAGAGAGGTCAATTTCTCTTGGGTAAAAATCAAAGCTTTTTCTTTGGGACGAGCTTGTGGATTGTACAAGTCGCTTGGTGTTCTTTATAGTCAAATCTCCCTCACCCTCCCGTGGGCGTAGGCAATTTTCTTAGAACCACGTAAATCTCGTGTCTTTCTTGTTTTCTTTGTGTATTTGCTATTGTTTGTAGGTTCCTTGATTGAGTTCTAATGCTTGTTGAGAGGAAGAGTAGATATCTCACTTTGTTGGGATATTTTACTTTCTATTCTCGTTTCCTTAGTGAGGCGGGAATATACAAAGCCTTCTCTCGGTGATATCGCTTCAGCGGCTTGGTGGCTTGTCCGCATCAACAATTCTTGTCCCGAACAATCCTTACTCAATTTATGCCCAAAATTAACCAAACAAAACTAGTTTAAGCTTTTGGCCACTTATTTTCCAAGCAAGGACAAATTCCGGGTTGTTTTCTGTTCAACTAAAAAGTCTAGCTACCAAACTAATCTTCTTTTCGCTATTAGTCTATTAGATCTCCCAATTGTTATAATCTATACTACTATATAATGACTTAAGTGAGAGCAATCCAAAAGTGGATGACAGGATGAATGATGGACATACTCTCTTTCCTACTATGATTAAAAGGGTAAAAATATAATTTAACAAAAGAGATTTCGTCTATTTATTATTTCTATAATATTCTATCCATATTTTACAATAAACATTGATAAACTATATACAATTTAATATTTATTTTTTCTCTTTGTTGTTTCTAGAACATTTTAATCAATATTTTTCAATAAACATAGATAAAGTCTATATTTTTTAATAAACAAAAGTCTATATCATTATATAAAGTTTAATTAATCAAGTCAAGGTATAAATAAAAATAACTAATCGAACTAAAGTTTAAGAATGATTGTGGCCATAAAATATGGCTAAAATAGTAAATAATTCGAGGTGGATTATAGATAGTCCGCATTCGGATCTCCGCACTATTCATCTCAAAAATTGAAAAAATATGCTTTAAGTCGCATCTATTAAATAAAACTTTACTTCTTTTATTGAATTAATTTTCACGAACAAGCGTATAAAATTTTAAACAATAATTTTCTTTGAGCCACACACAAAAGAATGTCATTATCAATATTGAATTAATTTCGATAAATTGATTTTTTGCATGTGCATAATGCACGTGCCTGTGATCTAGTTTGTTATAAAAATCATCAAGTTATTGCTACTGGTCTCCCATTCTTATAAAGTAGGCGCCTTAATTTACGCAATGGTGTGTATAATTTAGATATTTCACAGCGGTCGGCAGGGTGATTCATGGCGAATCCGAAAAGACGCGAGAAGCGAAGTGGGTCCCGAGGTACCTAAAGGGTACCGCTGATACTGAATCAGATTTTGATGGAGAAACATGTCGATTGATGGGTTTGTAGACTCGATTATGCATCTAGATAGATCGGAGATCTACTACGATTATGTATTCAGATACATGGGGCTCCTTAGTTGGCGATCGATGTTGCGTGCAACAAAGGACACTTTCTACTCATGAGGTTGAGTACATGGCCATGACAGAGGAGTGAAGGAAGCATGGTTGTGGGGTCTTCTAGATGATTTGGGATTGAGCAGAGAACGTGAACTTGTGGTGCGATAGTCGAGTGCAATTCACTTGGCGAAGAATCAAGTTCATCATGCTCGCACAAACATATCGATGTCGTATCATTTCGCGAGATGTCATAGAAAGGCGATATTCTCATGAAGGTACAACGAATGAAATCCGCCATACGTTAACCAAGGTGGTCACAAAGAAAGTTTAAGCATTGTTGGACTTGCTTCATATCAACCCGTTGATCCGTCTAAGAGGGGCACGCCTTCTGGCTGATGGGGTGAGGTGGAGACTATATGGAGAACAATTACGTAATTACGGTTAGCTTGATCCCTGGTGAAGAGAGGCGTACCGCGATACGTCGGGCGCATTTGGATTGCCTGGTTTTTAAATGGATCTCTCTAGTAATGTTCTTTCGGTGTTCGGCCCAAAATTTGAGGTTTATCAAATGATGTACGAGGTGGAGAATTGTGAACGCGGGAAAGAAGTCTTTTTAGTCACACATCGAAAACTGGGAAAGTTCTCAATTAATTCCCTTTAAATAGGAATTAAACCTAGGATTTGTGGGGTGGAGAAAAGAGAAAAAGAGAGCTTGAGGGATTTTACAAGAGAGAGGTCAATTTCTCTTAAAAAATCAAAGCTTTTTCTTTCGAACTTGTGGATTGTACAAGTCGCTTCTGTTCTTTATAGTCAAATCTCCCTCACCCTCCCGTGGACGTAGGCAATTTTGCTTAACCACGAAATCTCGGTTCTCTGCTTTCTTGTGTATTTGCTATTGTTTGTAGTGTTCCTTGATTCGGCCTAGATTGTTGAGAAAGTAGATATCTCACTTTGTTGGGATATTTTACTTTCTATTCTCGCTTCCTTCGTGAGACGGGAATATACAAAGTTCTCTCGGTGATATCGCTCATGCGGCATGGCCTGCCCCCAAGATCCCAACATTCTTGTCCCAATCCTTACTCAATTTATGCCCAAAATTAACCAAACAAAACTAGTTTAAGCTTTTGGCCACTTATTTTCCAAGCAAGGACAAATTCCGGGTTGTTTTCTGTTCAACTAAAAAGTCTAGCTACCAAACTAATCTTCTTTTCGCTATTAGTCTATTAGATCTCCCAATTGTTATAATCTATACTACTATATAATGACTTAAGTGAGAGCAATCCAAAAGTGGATGACAGGATGAATGATGGACATACTCTCTTTCCTACTATGATTAAAAGGGTAAAAATATAATTTAACAAAAGAGATTTCGCTCTATTTATTATTTCTATAATATTCTATCCATATTTTACAATAAACATTGATAAACTATATACAATTTAATATTTATTTTTTCTCTTTGTTGTTTCTAGAACATTTTAATCAATATTTTTCAATAAACATAGATAAAGTCTATATTTTTTAATAAACAAAAGTCTATATCATTATATAAAGTTTAATTAATCAAGTCAAGGTATAAATAAAAATAACTAATCGAACTAAAGTTTAAGAATGATTGTGGCCATAAAATATGGCTAAAATAGTAAATAATTCGAGGTGGATTATAGATAGTCACAATTCAGATCTCGCACTATTCATCTCAAAAATTGAAAAAATATGCTTTAAGTCGCATCTATTAAATAAAACTTTACTTCTTTTATTGAATTAATTTTCACGAACAAACGTATAAAATTTTAAACAATAATTTTCTTTGAGCCACACACAAAAGAATGTCATTATCAATATTGAATTAATTTCGATAAATTGATTTTTTTTGCATGTGCATAATGCACGTGCCTGTGATCTAGTTTGTTATAAAAATCATCAAGTTATTGCTACTGGTCTCCCATTCTTATAAGTTGTTTTAAAATTTGTCTCTAAAGTCATGGAAACTATCATCAAATCCCTCAAATTTTTGTCAAGTGCGTTCACCTAACCTCTGGCCTCGACCATGCCCAACCATAATTTTTTATGAGAAAAAATTGAAGAAAAGAGGGAAATGAAGAGAGAGGTGAAGGAGAAATGAAGAACAGAGGGGAACAGTTAATAATAGATGGGAACAAAGAGATATAGATTATCAATTTACTTCGTTCCTCAAAAACAAATATCCAGTTCATTACATTCTATATAAGCCTAGCCTATTCTATTAACTTTCAGTTATACAACTTTTCCAACTAAGTAAAAACTACCCACTACATCTCCTACTACTCCCACCACTAAATCTCCCCACGTTATTGACAAAGTTTTGTAAGTAGTTCAAATTATTCCCTCAAATCTTGAGTAACTAACAGCAAGACGTAAGACAATAAGACATAGGGTCCAAATTCTAATTTCAATGTTTTTTTACAGCGAGTAATCTATTACTTTACTATATAATAAAGTAGTTGCCCGTTGCATTTTAGCATATTGCCACGTGTTGATTTCTGAAGCATTTTTTTTATGGAAAAAACATTTATTAACAAGAATCAATGGGCAAAGCAAGAAGCGATCCCCTCCGGAACTGCTCTGACCCATGAATTACAGCATGAAAGGTTTAAGGCAACCTTAGCTAGTCGATGAGCTATAAGATTCACATCTCTCTTAACAGAATTATAAGATACGCTAGAGAAGCTCTTGTGCAACTGTTTAGATCCCTCGACAATGCCTCCATAGCTAGCTAGCGATTCCTTTGAGCTACGAAGCTCATGTATCACGTTCAAGGCATCACTATAGACTGAAAGAGTGGAGATACCAAGCTGGTTGGCGAATTTTAGACCCTCATAAATAGCTAAAGCCTCAGATGCAGCGGCCGACTCGATTCTCTTAATAGGAATTGCTTTTGCTCCTACGTAGGATTTGGACGCATCAAATATAACTATGTCCATCCCTCCCTTCTTCGAGTCTTTGATCCAGGCACCATCAACCCACATAGAATGCCCCTCCAAGATCCTCCCCTCAACTCCCCCCTGTTGTGGCTTCAAGATGTGCTTTCTCTCTTGAGCAAGCTGAAACTCGGATAACAATTTTATTGTTGAAATGTATATACTTCTAGCTGTTGAAGGTTCTTTACCCAACCACACTTGGTTTCTATCGTGCCATAGACTCCAAAGCCCGACTAAGAAGAGTTCCACCCCAAATTTATCCATTCTCTCTGCTAGCTCCACAATCCACCATTTGATATTATTTTCTCTCACGTTTGCAATAGGGTCATTAAATCCTATTTCTTTCCACACCTCGATTCTCTTCTGACATTCAAAAATAAGATGGAATATGGATTCCATGTTCTCGCCACACAAACAACAATTTGCTTCCATCTCTAACCCTCTTCTTATGAGATTGTCCTTTGTTGGTAAGATGTTGTTGAACAGCCGCCATGCGAAAATTTTAACCTTGTTTGGGATGCAAGCTCTCCAAATGATTGACCATGGACTTTCTTTAGACGAGCTGCTTGTCGAGGCATCACCACCGGGCAGCGCTCGATCATGTCTTCAGTTGCTAATATTTTCCAAATGATATGCACTTTTGACTGAAAACAGACCCTTCTCGTCATAATGGCAAATTAATTTGTCCTCGACGGTGTTAGCCACTAGGGGGGTAGCCAGGATCTCCTCTATGTCTTGTTGTGTGAACAACTCTCTTAGCTTTTGCTCGTCCCAAGAATGCTCTCCTTCGATGATTGGCTCGGATACTGGAAGTTCTCGATTCTCCTCTAAGCATGGCGATATAACTCTGAATGTACTTAGGCGAGGAAGCCATGGATCACCCCAAATTCTAACACTTGTCCCGTTTCCGATTCTCCAATGAAGTCCTTTCTTCAGAGTTTCCCTTCCTGCCAAAATACTTCTCCAAGTTAAGGAGGGGTTGTTGCCAATTTTTGCACTTAAGAACTCACTATTGGGAAAGTATTTCTGTTTGAGGATTTTATGGCAAAGAGTATTAGGTTCATGCAAAATTCTCCATCCCCTTTTTGCTAATAAAGCCAGGTTTAAGCTTTCAAGCTCCCGAAACCCAAGCCCCCTGTCTCTCTTCGTCGTGCACATTCGGTTCCATCTGAGCCAATGTATTGAATTCCCATCCTTACTATGACCCCACCAAAATTTGTTCATCATCCGAGTGAGTTCGCCGCATAGTCCAGAAGGAAGCTTGAAGACACTCATAGCATACGTCGGGATTGCCTGAGCTACTGCTTTGATGATGACTTCTTTGCCCGCCTTCGATAAGAGTTTTTCCTTCCATCCTTGGAGTCTCTTCCATACCCTATCTTTGATTGAACTAAAAGAGTTGTTCTTGGATCTTCCCACCATACTTGGTAATCCCAAATATTTTTCATGGTGAGCAACCACTTGTATCCCTAAGACTTCAGACACTGAATTTCTATCCTCTTGCCGGGTATTAGAGCTGTAAAATGCCGCTGATTTATCAAAGTTGATCATTTGTCCTGATGCCTTCTCGTATGTTTGAATAATCTCTTTGAGGGCTAGACTCTCATCTCTTGTTGCTCTGAAAAAAAGAATACTGTCATCTGCAAAAAATAGGTGAGAAACTCGAGGTCCTCCCCTGCTAGCCGTGACACCTGAAAGAAGATTTAAGTCCCCCGCCCTCCTCAACAAACCTGAAAGGCCTTCAGCACAAAAGAGAAATAAGTACGGTGAAAGAGGGTCTCCTTGTCGGAGCCCTCTTGAAGGGAAAAAGGTGCGGGATGGTGAGCCATTTAGGATGATAGAGTAAGATACAGACGAGATGCGCCACATGATTAGATCTACCCACTTATCATTAAACCCCAATTTAATCATGATGGATTTAAGATAACCCCACTCGACTCTATCATAAGCCTTGCTCATATCTAACTTTAAAGCACACATGCCTTTTTTTCCCCTTCGTGTATTTTTTAAAGCATGAATCATCTCATAAGCAACTAGGATATTATCTGTAATTTGTCGACCTGCTACAAAAGCACTTTGATTTTCAGATATGATATGAGGAAGAATAGCTTTCAGCCAATTAACTCGGATTTTGGAGACAATTTTATAAATAACATTGCACAAGCTAATAGGCCTAAGATGATTCATAGAGTCAGGATTGTGAATTTTGGGGATCAGGACAGTATAAGTATGATTTATGCAATCAATGGGAGCCCCCTCATTTAAGAAAGAGAGGCATGCACTAATGATCTCTTTCCCAACTATATGCCAATGTTTTTGAAAGAATATAGCTGACATACCACCGGGTCCAGGGGCCTTAGTTAGGTTCATTATGCTGATCACTTCTTCTACCTCGCTTGCAGTGAATGGTTTAGATAGATTCTCGTTCATCAACGGCGTGACTTTGTTCTCGATTGCACTTAGGACTTCGTCAAATCTCTGAGAGTTATTTGAAGTGAAAATCTTCTCGAAATAATCAACAACAATCTCCATCATATCCTCCTCCTTGTTGTAAATTACCCCATCATCACCTTTTAAGTGCTTTAGTGTGTTTTTCCTCCTCCTATGAGACGCTCGAGCATGGAAAAATCTGGTATTACGATCACCCTCCACGAAGCCACGAGACTTCGAGATCGTTGTTTCCATAAAATTTCTTCTTTTCTAAAAGATCATTGATTTCCCCGCTAAAATAGTTCACGATAAGCAGTAGGATCCGAAAATTTATTCAGGGGGCAAGACCGCAAGCATAAATATATGATCTTTTTCTAATGACAACAAATAATATATCTATGCAAAAATAAAATATAGTCACTTGAATACTTGCAAAAATATAGTTAATATAAATACTTTATAAAAAATCTTTACAATTGTTCCCTCCGTGTCTTCATATTTTGATAAACTTGTATGATTTTCTCATTGTCTATGCTAGCAAAGATATCTCTTTCAATATAAGTAACCAAGCAATCATTTAACCAGTCATCTCCCATGCGGTTGCGCATTCGATTCTTCACTATATTCAATGCAGAAAAAGTTCTTTCGGCGGTTGCGAGTAACCGGTAAGATCAAAGCTAACTTCACAAGTGAATACACCAAAGGATATACAATATGCTTCTTTGTCTCCACTAACTTTTCAGAAAGATCACCAATTCCTTTTAAGTTTGAAAACTCATTATCTGATTGCACCTCTATAATATAATTCTCAAGTTGCCTATCAAGTGCCATGATTTCCAGTGACGAGAATTCTGAAGGGTAGAAGCTGGGCAAGCCGAATAAGTTTTGTTTATCAAAACTAGCAAATGAATCTCTTGGGCTCAAGCATGTTACACAAAGAAGCAACTTCGATTTGACTCGTAAACCGATTGTTAAGTTCTTGGAGTTGTCTATCAATGATTTGATAAAATAATTCAACCTGAAAGTGATGCAAGTTTGAAACTTTCTCGACTCTGCGTCGTGACCTTCCTTGAGCAACAAATGTCTCATCCATTTGGACGACAACAATATTTTTTTTCTCACAAAACACACGAACTTCCTCAAATAAAGAATTCCATCCAAAGATCTCTCATTAATTGCGGTTGACGTTTTGACACATTAACCAATACCATAGCATTTATAATATCTTGATCCTTTCTCGCAATGCTTGAGACGACTCATTAGTAACTCCAAGTATATTTCTCATCAAATGCAAGTTAAATACAAAATCAAAAGATTGGATAGAGTTCAGTAATGCACAAGCTTCGCCTCTTTGCTCTGAGGATGTACCATCTTCCTCAATGATTTCAAGAACTTCAATAATGAAGAGAACATGGTAATTAAACTCAATAATGTACCATAATGTGAGCTAACGGTATCTCCAGCCCTTTTAAGAGTACTATCTTGATTCAAGCCACGTCCACTAGATATTTCACCACTTTCCAGTGCTTCTTTTACCCTACTAAGTTGTTTTTCTCGAAGAATATCCCGACGTTTACAAGAAGCACCAACAACATTGCACAAATTAGTAACCAAATTAAATAGCAAAGCAATGTCAACTTGCTTTTTTGCAACAGCTACAAGTGCTAGCTGAAGCTGATGGGCAAAACAGTGCACATAAAAAGCAGATCTATTCTCTTTTAGTATCAAACTTTTGAGTCCATTGAACTCACCTTGCATATTACTAGCTCCATCATAACCTTGTCCTCGTAATCTTGATAAACTTAGACCATGTTTTGCAAATTCTGACTCCAAAACTTCTTTAAGTGATTGGGCATCCGTGCTAGGAACATGTACAAAACTAAGGAAGCGTTTAAGGACACATCCTCTTTCATTCACATAGCGTAAAACAATAGCCATCTGCTCTTTGATAGATATATCTCGAGATTCATCAACTAAAACTGCAAATACATCATCTCCAAGATCATTGATAATTGCACGAGTTGTTTCACTAGCTGCAGCATTGACGATATCCTTTTGAATGCTAGGTGCTATTAGTTTCAAATTTCCACGAGCACCTTTTAAAACCTTATCAATGTTTTCATTATGATTTGCAAGAAAGCGTAGAAGTTCAAGAAAATTTCCTTGATTACTTGAATCTTCGGTTTCATTATGACCACGAAATGCCAACCCTTGACGTAAAAGAAACCGGATGCAATCTACAGTTGCAGTTAAATGAATCCTGTAATCTCTTTTGACTTGATCAGATTGTATGGCAATAGCAACTTCAATATGTTGATCTTGATTCATTAATGCTTTACATTTCCTCCAAGCTACATTATGTGCACTATTTGGACCGCCAACATGGACTTGTAATCTGTCTTTTTTTTCCAATTTGTGAATCCTTCGACAACAAATGCATCACCACTCCTCTGTTCTCCAAGCTCTGGCCTCATAAGATAGCAACATAAACAGTAAGCCGCATCTTTTGAAACACTATATTCTAACCAATTTCCGAACTCATCAAACCACTTGGAACTAAAACGACGTAAAACATTTCCAAATTTTTTTGTGGAAAATTATGTTCTCGTGGTTGACATGGACCTTTTTGCAAGTATGCTCTCCGAATTTCATCTCGACAATTTGGATGATACTCTAAGATTCTAGGCCGTTGTCCAGATCTGGAAGATTCTTTAAATCAACTTGTAAAAAAAGTTTCTTCGAAGAAGGCAATGGTTGAGAAGCAGATGGTTGCTCATCGGTGAACTTTCTTTTAAAATAGTTTTCCATGACTAGGATCTATAACACAAACAATATATTATATAAATAGAGTATAGAGACGTTTCTATATATCTAAACTAATAAGGCAATCAATGAAATTAAAACTTGAATGTTAATATAATTAACAATTTAATAACATACATTTAAAATCTTAAATAGAATCATAATTTAACTATAGATATTTAAACAAGTAAATTTAGAAAAAGAAAATTGGATAGAACTTACAATTTTCAAAGGATTACTATTAGGCAAATAATTCCTCGAATCTTGATTGTAGGCGATTTTGAGGGCTCTCAATCTCACTAATTTGTGTAAAGGGTAGCCAAAATTCTGCACAATTGCTATCAAATAAGTCAAAGAATTAGTAAATTATACTTTTAAAATCCTTAAATAGGAGGATCATGAAAGCTTCCTTAAAAATACTAAATTATATGTAAAAATTCCAAAATTTACAACTAAAGAGAAGATTAAACTTAGGGACTATGAATAGATGGGTAAAGAATTAACAAACCCTCCTTTCGAGAAGCCTAAGTTCAGAAAAAGGAGTTTCTCAAAATTCCAATTTGTTTTAATATTAGGACAAAATTTTATAACTTTTGTAAAGATTAAAGAAGATCCTTACTTTTCAATATTTTCCACCTGAGAAGAATAAAGGAAGAAGACAAAGTGTGAAGGATGATTTTCGTTTTTCGTTTTTGTCTCTTATTTCCAGCCTCCAGGAAGAAGATGCGTTGACGGCTAATTATTTTTGCAAACAAAGTGAAAGACAGAAAGAGAATACACAGATAATAGGAAGAGCCAAAGAGGCAAAGAGGTTTTGATTTTTTTTTAAACCCGGGACCCGACTTGTGGTCGTGACTCGTGAACCTGTGGTGAACAAACTAAACAATTGCTTTTTTTTTCTAACGTGGGGAGTGGGGAACCTTCTTGACACGTGACAAACTTGTGGTTGACAAATTAAATAACTGCTTATGGTTAAGATTATATTTGTGGGGGCATATATGCTTATATATATATGGCTACCTGTACAAATCCAGTGGGGGCAAGTGACCCCATTGCCCCCACATTGTATCCGCCCCTGCTGATAAACTAGGAAATCTCTCTCAGGACTGTTTTGAACCTCCCTCAATTGCGCCTGAAGCAATTTAAGTTTCTTCCCTACATGCCCAAACTTCATGGAGCTCCAATTAATCAAGTTTAGTGTGGTGTCTTTGAGCTTCTGCTGCACAATTTGCCAAGATGCTTTCAGTCTCGATTCTCCCCGACTTCGTTCTACTATATTAACACATTCTTCATCTTTGCTCCACATCTCTTCAAACCGGAATATTCTACCTCTTCTTCTGCTCTTTGACTGCCTACTCCTCGATGCTGTAGTAAAGTTGAGGATAATTTGGATGGGGCAATGGTCGCTGTAGGAATAGCTTAAGTGTCTCACTTTATAATTAGGGAATAAATTATTCCACTCAAGGGTACCTAGGAATCGATCCAGCCTCTCTCGAACTAGATCCTCGTCATGTTGATTGTTGCTCCAATCAAACTTGGTATTTTTCAAGATTCGCAAAGTCCTGTGCAAGAGTGCTAGTCAAGATTGATGGTGAGACTCAATCTAAACCCACTGTAGTGACGCGGATGAAGGATGCACCAGAAATGAACCCTAAAAGAACAAGGAAGGGAATCACTAATGGATAAAATAACAATTGTAAGAGCATCTCCAATGGCATACTGCATATTTAGAGGTTTGAAGAGAATATTCTTCAAGATTGTTTAAATATAGAGGGTTTGTAAAAGTTATGCTCCAATGGTATCGCATATTTATATTAATTAACCTATCATTAGTAAATTAATGGTGTAAATAAAATAATTTAAACTTAACATTTTTATACAAAAATTATACCATTAGAATCGTCTGTGAAACCTTTTAAATGGGATTAATATTGAATATTTTTAGAGTCATTTTTAAATTAGTTTATTTTAATATAATAAAATAAAAATATTCATTAATACAATAAATACGTGGGGATCTATATAACCCCACCCAAAGAAACTACATTCGAAATACATAAATTACATTATATAAGTAAAATACGGTAACAACAATCTAAAATTCTGGTAGGTCATTTCCATAGCTACCGGTCGTCTTGATACATTAGTCTCATTTTGAAGGTTTCTGAGACAATTTCAATGATATAATTTTTATTTAAAATGGATGAGTAAATTAAAATTATATTATGTTAAATAATTAGTTTAATTATAATCAAGGATACAATAGGTATTTATGAAAAGTTGTAAATGAGATGGGAGGGCAAAATTAGAATTAAATTATATGAATAGTAATATGGGAACCCTCTATATCAACCCAAACCCTTCATATATAGAGGTTCTTGTATAATTTAGGGTGCTCACGGTTCCCCATTGGAGCCATAGTGCGCCATTTTAGAGGAATGGTAGCCATTGGAGATGCTCTAAGGAAAGAAGGATGGAGAGAATTGAGAGATTGAGAAAGCTGAAATAAACCCTAGAAATCTAGGGGAAACCCTAGAGAACTAGGGGTCGATAAACTCTAGAAACCCTAGAGGCAGCGACTCTAGAAACCCTAGAGAATTTGATTTAAAATAGAAATATTTTTGGTTTGGTTTCTGAAGCATTTTGATATCTTGCCACTGTCCATTTTTCTATCTCTCTATAATTTAAAATTCATTCTTTATTGTAGCGGATTATTTTTTTCTTTTATATATCGCTTTCTTTCTGGCTAAATTATCATATTGGTATTAAAATTGATACCCAATAACCAAATTGGTATTAAAATTATCTCCGGCGTCAATAGGGTATTAAAAGTGCCATGACGAGACAAGTAGGCCCATTTTTAAATTAAGTGAAAATCTCTGTAAAAATCATTGAGAGAGCATTGATGCTTAGGTGGTATTATTACATGTGACCTGGCAGTGGTCGTTAGCCACATTGAACCTGCTACATATGAGGATTTAAAATTAGGGCAAAAGAAATTTTGGGGCTTTGAAATTAGGGCTTTTCTCTTCCTTCTTCTTTCAATTTATTCTCCTCCTTTTAGTTTTGTGGTCACGGTTAGGAATTGAGGGTTCTCTATTTTTGTAGATCATGGTTTCCTCAAGCTAAAGCTCAAACTCTAGATCACAGTCAACCTCTAGTATCAATGGCGGAAGTAGTCATGGATTCAACGACATGACATATATCTGAGGAGGTGGGCTGCTGCGGTAGATCTAGGGTGAAGCATTGCTCATGCGGTTTGGAGTGTGAGTATTACACATCCATGACTAATGAGAATCCTGGAAGAAGATTTTGTAGATGCCCTAAGTAAAAGGTAAGTTATCTTGGATTTCAATTATTTATTTGCTCAGTTGGTTGTTTTTTTGGTTGAATTTGGTTGTAGTTGGATTTTTTTGGATAATGTTAGATGGGTAGTTGTGGATTATGGGAGTGGGTTGACGAACCTATGTGTAATTTAGAAACTCAATTGTTTCCACTTATGATAGAAGAAATGATTAGTAAATAATGTGAACCCTAAAGTTACAAGTATACAACCATCAAGTTATAGTATAAAAAGTTATCGATCCCACGAGGAAGGTGTTTGTATGATGTTAATCAAATTTGGTTCTCTTGTTATGTGCGCGACAATTAGGATTAAAACACGGTGGAAGTGGTTGTGAAAGATTAGAGAGTGGTTGTGATTTAGTGTGAATAAAAATACAAATGAGAAAGAAAGTGAGTGTGGAAAGATTTAGAATGTGGAAGTGAAATAAGTGCAAGAAAAAGAAAATGTGATTGAGAGTGAATATGTGCAAATAAAAGAAAAGCAAGAGAGAAGTAAAGTGAGCATGAAAATTAGAAGAAAAAGAAAGAAAAGAAACAACTAAATGAAGAGCAAGAAAGTAAAAGATGGAGGGTTGATTTAAGATAGGGGAAGTCTAGAGTAGATTCACTTAGCTAATCTCAATCTCACAAGAGTGAGTAGGATATGAAGCTAGTTTCAAACAATCTCTAGAGATCCCAATTATGATCTCCATGAACAAAAGAAAAGAGAAAAACAAAGCGACAAATAAAGAAGGTAAAATGTGGAGGATAATTAAAGATGGTGGAATCTAGAGTAGATCTACTTAGCAAATCTCAATCTCACAAAAATGAGTTGGATATAATGCTAGTTTCAAACAATCTCTAGGGATCCAAATAATAACTCCATATTTAGAAAAGGAGTGATTTCAAGAGATCTTAAGCCTCAAGACAAATTAAAGAAAAGAAAAGAGAAATCAAAATTAATTATAAGAATTAAAGAGCAAGAATTAAAGACATTGCATGATAGTAAATTGCATGAAATTAAATTACATGAAAGTAAATCTATTCTACAACAAAGCAATAAAATAACAAGAAAGGAAAAGAAATAAATGGCAAATCCTCATTTTATCTCTTCATCTTCATCCTCCTTTTGGTCCTTGGACAAAGTGAGGAAACAAATATGAAGGGGTGAAAAATTCTTTTATTAATTTGCAACAAAGTTATAAATTTTGGAGGTATTCTCAATTAAGAGCAACCCTTCCTCTCCAAAAGGAGTTTACAAAATATTTCACACTCAAACCCCTCACCCTCTAACCCTATTTATAGAGTATTACAATCAATATCAACTCTTGGATTAAACTTGATCTCCAAGTTAATCAATTTTAGCCTTTAAATTGTAAATGTAAAATCGGCTTCTATCATTACCGGTATCGATATTAGTATCGATACCGGTATCGATACTAGTATCGATACTAGGATCAAAAATCTGACTTGACAGATGGCTTCATCTCGTCTAGATAGGCTATTTTTATATATTATATGTTAAATTTCGCCTTTCGGATTGGGAGATATCGTCATTTCTTTGCAACTAATCATCCCGAATATGATTTTGACTTGATTTCATTTCTTTTTTCGATCCTTGTGTCTTCGACTTGTGTAGATTGCTTGGCTTAATCTCGAGCTTCAATAAGAGGTTAAAAAAAGGAGAATATTTGAGTTCTTTTTGGCTTTTATTTATTGATTCTTCATTAATGCAAATTAAGAGAAAAGTATGATATTAGTGACATTTTTATTTAAAAAATAGATAATGAGGGTGTAAAATTGTAATAAAAATGTGATTATCAAATACCCCCACACCTAAACTTTTTCTAGTTCTCTAGCAAAGAAAGAAATTGAAAGAGAAAGAAAGAAAAATCCTAACTCACTTTCGCAGGAATCGCGGTTGTATTTAGCATATACAACAAGCCTTTAAACCCCTAAGTTACCCTAGTGAACGAGTTGTAGTCTCGTGAGGGTTTGCAGTGAATATACCCACAAAATTCAATCAACTTGCCAGTTTAAAGAAGTCAAAGTATAATTAATTCACTTGATATATTTAACATTCTAATTGAAGCTAGTTTTTTTTACTCAAGAAAACGTTTTTATGTATAACTCAAGGTAATTTTCTTTAGAAAATCTTTTGATTATAGATATACAAAACCAAGTCTAACTTAGAAATTTAATTTAAAAGTTTTGAAAAGAACATGCTAACTCTTTGTTTTAAACAATTTTCAAGTCTCTTAATCAACTTCTTTTCAAGAACATATATACAAATATAACTATATATATAAAAACATTGTTAGTAATATTTTTTAACTCTTTATTTCTTGGTGATTTTGTTCTTCTTGATCGGCTTTCTAAGTGACCATTTAACTAGTTTTGGCCAATGAATCCCGACCCAATTGGGCTTAGGTCATTGAGCATGGAAATACTCCTGGGCTTAATTACTCGGTCAACTTAGGCTTAGTAAGATAGAACCATCTTGGATTTTAAGAGAATTTTAATTGGTGCCTATTTTTGCACTCTTCTTTTGTAAAGTTAGTTTTTTAATATATATATATATATATATATATATATATATATATATATATATATATATATATATATATATATATATATATATATATATATATATATATGTGTGTGTGTGTGTGTGTGTGTGTGTGTGTGTGTGTGTGTGTGTGTGTGTATGTATATATATGTCTTTAAAAAATATTTAGATCAAGAAAACTTGAGAATTTATTTTCAACTCTAAGATAAGCATGCAAAAATTTCATTACTTTAATTAAAAGTCTAAGTAAAGACTTAAGTAAAGTATACTACTTTGTAAATTATTTCTTAAGAAATTTATTTGGAGTTATCATAAAAGGTAAACTTGAGTATAAAACTAACTAAGGATTAGAAAATTTAAATTTTATCAAATAGATTAATTATTAATCAACTCTATTAACTTGGCAAGTGACAATATTTTTATGAACAAGAAAAAATGACATAAAAAGAAAAAAATGGTAAGAAAAAAATGACTAAGATAAAGAGAAAAAATGACTAATCTCCACCCCACACCTAAATTTTGCATTGTCCTCAATGCAAACTCTATCATGCACAAAGTAAAGCGGTGTAAAATTGAAGCACTTACTTTTGTTCTACCACTTCGAGCAATGAAAAAAAAATCTGCAATTACCTTTGGTATGAGGAGGATGAAGTCAAAATTTCTTCTTTTTTATTTTTTTCATTTCATTTTTCATATAACTATTTTTTCTTTTTTCTTTTTTTTTTTCAAAAGAACAAGAAACTCTCAAATGAGAGAAGAATAAATTCTTTTATTATTATGATGAGACACAAAGACAACCAAATGTAGAATAAAAGATGAAAGATGAGAAGTTTAAATTCTACATTAAATCCTACCTAATTGTTGAAGATTCTACCTCGGATTCTAAAGAGATTTAAAATGATATAAACAATGAAGTGTTTAGATTCAAAACATTCTAAGGGGTTCAATGATTTTTGCAATAATTTAATGTAGGTTTCAATGGTGTTATGCAATTTGAACTTAGCCTCTTTATTAACACAAGTTTGTACAACCAAATTTTCTTTGAAATTTTTCTCAAACATAAGATCTATATTTGAGGGTTTAAATTCTAATTGTTTGTTTTCTAAAAACTAAGTTCATCACGAAAAGAGTTCTTCAAAGGTTTGTTCAAAGCAGTTCGAGTTTTCTCAAAACGGATCGATTTTTCTAAAATAACAGGTTCTTCATGAAAATTTTACATAAAACCGGATCTAATTCATTCTCCTCTTCAATTGGACTTTCACGAAGGTAATTTATTTCTAAGGTTGATCATCAATATTATTTCTGGATTGAAAATATTAAGTTGTGATTAGATTCCCAAATAGCGACTTCATGTGACCGGTTCTACAATTGATGAGAGCATTAAAAGTGGCTAAAACGGTCTTTCTAAGATCACGGGTATCGTCCTTTGGGATTGGAAGCGGGCTGCGTTTCGGGACTCTGAAATCAACAGAAAAATAAAATCACCAACCTTTATCAATACATACATTTATTTCACCCATAGGGACCTTATGAATCTATCGGCTAAGCGAAGTGTGCATCTAGTTGGCTTGAACTCCCCAACACCGATTATTGGTAGATCGAATATGGAAGTTGTTGATGTATATAATCCACAGTCACTAACCTCGAGTGAGTTTAGCTTTTAAGAGGCGGAGTCCGCTTTCTCTCCTAAAGCCAGCCGGTCTGCGGACTCGACGGGGTTCACAGCAGAGAGAGGGACTGCGGAAGAGGGAGTTAGGATCTCCGGTGGTTCCTCCGACGGTCAAGTTAGTAGAGTGGGAGATAGTTTAATGGGCGAGAATTCCTGCGAGAAGATTGCTTACCTTGTTAGGCTGTTCACGTTGCTCTTTATAGTTAGGGTTGAGGGGTATTCCGTCTTTCCATTAGTTTGGGAACCAGGTGAATCGGCCCTCCCCTCTCCCGTGTAAGCGATGATTGGCGAACACCTCTCCGCTGCTAGGGTGGTGGCCTTCTGAGTGTCAAGCTGGGTAATTTGAGGGTTGGTGTGGTCTATTCACTATTAATGGGATGGGATTGGCGGCTGTAGGCGCATGGGTCGAGGTGCCTTAAATACCGTGAGATGGGGAATTAAAGTGTCGGCGCATTTAATCACGATGTTGATGGGCTCAATCTTGTGTGGCCGTCGTTTGAGTGGAGGGAATCACGTAGGGTGAGAAGAGGGGCCGTGGCCGGGTGGCCGACTCATCGCGACCTCTTGGGGCATCCTTGGGATAATCGGCCGAGGGCGGCTGTCGCCGCCTTCGCATCGTCGAGCGGTGGCGGTTGGAGGTGATAGCCGTTGCCCCATGTCGTCAGAGGACGGCGGCGTGGAATAGTTACGAGGTGGTCAATTGGTAGGCGGACGATCGTTCTGCCTTTCGTCGTCCGCGGGAGAGGGTTGTCGATGGGCCGACCCACCGCCTCTCAGCGGCTATGGCGATAGCCGTCTAGAGGATCGTGATAGAATCGTGTCACGAGGCGGTCGGTGGGTTGGGTGTGGAGGTTCGTGTCGGTTCTCATTGGTAAACAAGCGTTCGTCGGATCGGTAGCAGCTTTTCTCCTTAAATCAGCGATTAGTGGTTATGACCATAACGGTTGGCTTGCTTGGAGTTGGTTGGAAGCGAGTCCAAGTGAAGCGAAGTAAGGTTGCCTTGGTGAAAACGTTGAGAGGGATCGAGCGTTCCATTGATGGGGCGTGGTGGCGTCGGCGGCGGTTTCTTGGCCATTGGCGCTTCGCCTCCTGGTACGAAGGTGGGGCCCTCTGGGACTGCTTTTCGCCTTCCGAAGCGGCACCTCGGGAGCGGGATTTCAATCCTCTCCGTTGATCGCAAAGAGGAGCGCTGTTAGTGGGTCCCACCATATAAGTACGAAGAGGTGAGTGGGAGGAGGGCATTCGCTTTCTTCTTCCCCTACCCGCAATTCGAGGCGATTTTCGTGGTGGTAGAGATCGGCATGGATTCCGATCGTCATATGCAACTTCGATGAGTTCCTTTCGAAGGTTACCGGTAAATGAGGTCTTTGCTTCGAATTTGACATACAGAAGGCTTACAAGTTGGAGGCTCAGTGAAGTCATCTCGGTGTCTGACCACGGCGTGAAGGGCTCCCTTGTATCTCAAACATTTGGAGTCGCGACCTCGGTTGCCGCACCCTTTTCTTGAAAAGTGTTTGTGAGTTAGGTGTGTCTCCAATGCAAATGGCGCCAACTTCGATAGCCATATTGGTGCGGCTTCAGTTATCTGCCGTTGGCTCTCGATTGACTAGCGATGGCGTCTTTGAGCCACTTGGTTGGCGTTCTGATCGAAGAGCGCCTCATTATTATCTTGGATGTCGGGAGAATTCAAGGTTATCCTTGATCGCCCAAGTCGATCAAAGGGTGGAAAGATAGGTTAAATGCGGGTCAGGGGCGACTTCGAACTTGGGGTGTCGTCTGGCGAGATTAGGATAGAAACCCTAGAGCCTTCATCCTTGTCGGTAGAGCATCCTTGAGGATTGCGAATCGTTCACTACGGGGCAGCGCACAATGGATGCTTTGCTCGGCAGTGGGTCTTGCGGCTTCATGGGATCTCGTCCCTCCTCCTACCCTTTTGTGGCGAGGGCTCATGCGTGACTTTCGGGGGCGGTTGGGAGGCCGAGGCCGAACCCGCCGGATCTGAGCTTTTCAGAGCAAAGGTGCTTCGGCCGGCAGCCAGCCCATGAAGTCGCCAGGAGGACTTCGCTTCCGGCGAGGGAGGTGAGAGGCCGGCGATGGGGCGACAAGCGGGAAGCGGTCGTATATCGAGGAGGTGTCGCCAGGTGGCGGGCCGGTTTTGAAGGACGACAAAAAAACGCCATGGTCCCGAGGTGCTAGGCGGGTGGGAGAAGTGTGGAGCATCCGATAGGAGAGTTACTAGAGTCGGAAGAAGCGGGAGGGCGATCGGCCGTCGGCAGAAGCGAGAGAAGTCGGCCCCGAGTACGGTCTTCGACCTCTGAAGCTATCTTAGAGAGAGCTCGAGTGAGAAGTATCCAGCGTGGGGCGGCGTAGAGCCGGCCGCGGGGCGACCATCGAGGTAGCTCATCGCAAAGCGGAAATAACGGTGTCCGAGGCGAGTTTTGCTCAATGGTAACCCTATCGTGCGGTTGAGGTGAGGCCAGGATAAAGCGGCGAGCTGGCGATGGGGACTCTTTCTCCCATCGGCGTTATGATGGGGCGGATCGCGAGCATCGGCATAAGCGGCATGGTATATGGATGCTCGCTTCGTCGGTGTTAAAGTCGAGTTATGTACAAGGGAAAGCGGCGAAGCGTTCGGCTGCAGCGGATCGAAGATACGGCGATCCCGTGTCGGCGCACATCATCTGCGAGCTACTTGACCGGGGTTGCTTAGTGGAGGGCGAGGCATTCGGTCAGGCTGCGTCGGGAGCCATCAAGCCTACGAAGGCTTGAGAAACACGGCTACAGAGGCCGCTAGCGAGGACCTTGACCGAGTTATCAAGAAACTTCGGTCATGAGGCGAGCTTGATGGCTGGCGTGAGATGGAGGTTAAGGACCAAGTCATCGAGGAACTCAAAGCGTCTAGGAGAGGATGTTGGTTGTCTAGATCTCGGCAGCATATGAGAGGCCAGTGAGACGGCAAGAGTGCGTCAAGCGTTTAAAGCCTTGACAGCGGCAGCGCGAGTGTGGCCCAGAGAGCCGAGTAGCATTACGCCAAACTCGATTGGCGGAGAATTGATGCGCTTCGTGAGCAACTAGCAAGGTGTGCTCGGCTTAAGGTATCCTTAAAGCGTGGCGGAGAAAGGACGAAGCATCACGAGTCGCTCGATTATCGGTCGTCCACGAGAGAGACAAGACCGACCGGCCATCATCGAAGAATACCGACAAAGCACGATGGGGAAGGTCGAGGTTGCTCACGGCACGCAAAGGCGGGTTCGCGACTTCATGGTTAAACAACTACCGTCCGAGTATCGGCGGGTCCGGCAACCGATATCCTCCGGTATAGCCGGCGGGCAGATCTCCTCGAGATTTGGCGGCGGAGTGCGAGGATCACGACCTAAGCGACAACGGCCTTGAGGAGGAGGAAGGGCGAATTAGATCAGCGGTGGCTCTTGGCGATGCCGATCCGTGTCCGTAGTTTAGGTTTTAAGCACTCGTTTGCAATGTAATCGGCAGTTCGTATTTTGTACTTGTCAAACGAATGAATGCAATAAGAGTTTGTTTTCGTAGTTGTGTTTCGTGTTGTTTTTTATGGCTGAGGCGATTTGGTGAATTGATTGGCTTTAACATGATTTGGTCACGCTGGTGTCTTGAATGGCCGGGATGGTCTTCCATTGGGCGGCTGCCCCAGGACGGCCTCTCGTTAGTTGAGTCGGCCTTTGGGGTCACTCGTTCTTGTTCTGTTGGTTCAATGGGTCGGTTAGGCGAGTCGATCCGCCCGGACAAAAACGGGCTTAGTTTCTAGAAACGCAGTATGCTTGTAGATGATAAGCCTTGGCGTCGGCGGTACTTTAGCCGTCGAGCAATTCGGCGAAGAGGCGTGGGCCATAAAGGCGGGCTTTTCAATTTTCAAGTGGCGGTTAGCGTTTGAGCATCAATCTCGACCGTTGGGTTCGAGCGCCGCCGAGAGCGGACCGTGGGTATTACAGGTGTCTATATATACCCTTACTCCATTTGGGGATTTCTTTTGCACTTTCTAAAGACCTATCCTCTTCCTCTTTCTTAAAACAAATCTTACGCCATGGGCGCTTCTACTTCGCTCTGTTGATAGGATCGCCAAGCTCAAATCTTGGCGAGAAGCGAAGAGAGGATTGGTGGGGCTCCACGAAAGATACGATCTTCAGTGGGGTTCTGATTTCTCTTCGAGAGGGGCGGCGCCATTGTCGATCATAAGCGGATAAGCTACCGCTGTACATGGCGCGCGGACAGCGTATTGCGCCTCCCCACTGCGTTAAGTGAAGAGGCTATCGCGAGCGGCTTAGGGTGTCTCCGTCTGATTTGCCCCAGCGCCATCGCTACAATAATGGCATTTTGGTGATGCGCCACCGTGTGAAGGTGGTGCCAACTCTTCAACTCTTTGGCAACCTCGTCCGCGGTGAGGCGACAAAGAAGGGCGCCCATTTCTTCTTGGTATGTGGGTGGTGGTTTGTCGACATTCGGACTTCGAATAAGGATTGGAAGAACAAGTTAAATGCGGGTTTTGTAGACGCCCGAATTGGCTTATCGTTCATGGCGGAGATCAACAAAGGCGACTGAAGAATCTTCCTCTCTCTGCGGGCGAGTGTAGGGTCGAAAAAATATTTATTGATTGAATGTATGTGTTACAATCAAATTCTCTCGATTACAGAGAAAGAGGAGATTGATTCGACTCCTCTTTTAAGGTGGGTTCTTGGTGGCGAGAGGATGCTTCACTCGATGCTCGAGTGAGGTTGCTTCCGTTGGCGATCGGTCGGGCTGCGAATGATCTAGAGGTTGCAGGCGAGGTTCTGATCTCTCCCTTGAGTGCTTGATTTTCCCAAAGTTCTCAAACTTTTTTAGCCAATGCCCTTTCTTCATTGGGCTTTCAAATATTTATATGGGCTTAAGGGGTGTAGTGACCCCTCACATCGTGCCAGAACACGCCAAAGCGCCCGACTCTGCGTTACGGCGCTAACCGTGTTTGTTACGATGGCGGCGTTTGCGATCCTGCGGCGCCCATTGCGGTAATCGTCGGCCGCTTCTGATAGCAGCGGGTAGTGGGCCTTATCGGACTTCGGGTCGCGCGGCGACCTCGCTCGAAGCTTGCAGCGCTGGCAGTGAATGTCGAGGTTCACTGCCGTGGGCGAACCTCGGTTGATTGGCGAGGTTCACTGCTGTAGGCGAACCTCGGTTGATTGGCGAGCCTCGCTGCCTGGCGAACCTCGTCTGATTGGCGAGCCTCGCTGCTTGGCGAACCTCGGTTGGTTGGCGAGCCTCGCTGCTTGGCGAACCTCGGTTGGTTGGCGAGCCTCGCTGCTTGGCGAACCTCGTCTGATTGGCGAGCCTCGCTGCTTGGCGAACCTCGGCTGATTGGCGAGCCTGGCGCTGGCGAACCTCGGTGATTGGCGAGCCTCCTTGCTTGGCGAACCTCGTCGATTGGCGAGCCTCGCTGGCGAACCTCGGTGATTGGCGAGCCTGTTGCTGGCGAACCTCGCCAAACTTTGAGGTTCGCGGCGATTTTGGCCTATCTTGACGAGCTTCAAGTATGAGGCGAGCTCAAGTCTTCATGCGAGCTTGTGCTTGAGAGCTAAGTTCCTTTGTGGCGAGCTTGCTCTGGCGAGCCCGAGAACATCTCTGAAAGAGCGGTCGTAACTTTCAAACCGTAAGTTGGAATCGGACGAATTATATATGAAAATCGACCATCTCGGCGAGGCGAACCAACCAAACCTACCCAAAGGGTTCGGTTCGCTCGGTCATTTTACCAAATTCCTTCGGTTTGAGAGATATCGGCACTTTTATCCTACGGTGGGCCGACTTCACTCAAATAGACCCCAAGCTCTTTTGCTTTATCCCAAGTTGTTGTGCGAGGATTAAGACAATTTTATTGCCTACAAAACCCCTCCAAAGTTTTCGGACTTGAATGTGGTTGAATGGAGTGCGGAACACTTTGGATATGAAACTCTAAATAAAATGGTCGCCGTGCGACGGGCGAGGAACCTTCTAGCGAGCTTCGGTAAAGTTGAATTCTTCACCGCGACTAATGGCCCTACGGGATTTTTAGCAAATCCCGACTATCAGCAGTTTGATGTGCCTTCTAGGTTGGTTTGAATCGGGCTAGCATGTGGATTGTCTAGGTCCATCCCACATGTAACGTTGTGCTAAAAGAATGAACTCTCTTAGACTTTGTGCTACGATATTGAATACGTAGACTTGGTCAATTATCACGGGAATTGACTACCCGGCGGCGCGTGTTAGACACTGACTTATTCCTGATTTAAGGATAGGAATAACACCTACTACGCATGAATAGGCGTAGATTTATGAATCATTAAGTCGATGTGGGGCTGGCTATGCGTTGAATACATAGACTTTGTTTGTTGTTTTTTGTTGTCTTCTCTTGGGGCAAAGACGAACCCTGCTTTGTCTTCTCTTAGGACAAAGACGAACCCAGAATAGTGGCACATCGCATGGTAGGCCACTATTCGGAAATGACCGGATCGTTCAGTGACATGAAAGTATGACGATCGCAATCAAAAAGCAATCAAGTTGTTCAGGGACGTGAGAGTATGACAACGGTGATTACGAACAAAATCATTTAGGAAATGACTTTGTGAGGGTAGCTTTCGAAGTCGTTGAGGGACATGGGAATTATAACGACTATGGTGGAATAGAGCACATCGCATGGTAGGCCACTATTAGGAGATGGCCGGATCGTTCGGTGACATGAAAGTATAGCGATCGTGATCAAAAGCAATCAAGTTGTTGGGGGCGTGAGAGTATGACAACGGTGATTACGAACAAAATCATTTAGGGTAAATGACTTTGTGGAGTTAGCCGAGTGGGTTCGGGGACATGAGAGTATAACGACCCGTTAGAATAGGAGCACATGCATGGTAGGCCACTATTAGGTGAGAGTTGATAGGGGTAGGTGGCACGTTAACCACTATCGACTCGAGTCACTCGGACAAGTGGCGATATGGAAATGATCAGTGGTTCGGTGACAGAGGTATGGCGGCGTGATGAACAATGTCATTCTTGGGAATAGCGGTCGCGGAACATCGAGAGGTGATTGTTAATATAGCGATTCGTGGACCCACCATCCTATTGGAGAGTGGTAGGGAGATTGTGGAGGTGTAATGTTAGCGTGTGAGGATGTGTCCGAGGGAGGCGACTTTGAGGACCTACTATCCTTTGGCGAGTTAGTAAGTTGATTGTCGGAGGTGTAATGTTAGCGTGGCGATGGGAGTGGTCCGTCATCCTTTTGGAGAGGATCATGGAGAAAATCTGGAGGAACTATTCAGAGGTGATTGTTAACATGATAGTTTAGGGGTAATATTTCTTTAGAAACTTACCGTTGATAGGCATCATGATTTTGTCGCCTTCTTGATTGGTTAGGCGGTATGCTCCATTCGAGTAAACAGACTCTACCACGAATGGTCCTTCCCATTTTGGTTCGAACTTCCCCTTCTTTTTGGAGTTCAAAATCATCGGGCGTCGGACAGCGAGAACAAGGTCGCCTTCCTTGAAAATGCGACATCGGACTTTCTTGTCAAATGCTTTAGAAATCCGAATTACGTAAAGCTCGATATCTTTGTTGAGCACATGTCGCCTTTAGTCCGACATCTCAAGTTCATCAAGGCGTCGGCGATGGTGCTCCTCGGTTGTCATCCCGGTGGATAACGCTATTCGAAGCGATGGGATTTGGATCTCCAAAGGTAAAATGGCCTCACAACCATAAACCAGAGAATATGGGGTGGTGCGTCGGTGTCTTGAACCGTTGTCTGATAAGCCCCGGCTTTACTTGGCTTGTCGTTCCAATCTTTCTTATTTGCGAGACCATCTTAGTAAGGATCTTGATGATCATTTTGTTAAAAGCTTGACTTGTCCATTCCTTGTGGGGTAGTAGGCTGTTGGCCTAAGATTCGGTTGATTTATCGCGGAGAATCAGTGAAGGCATGGCCCGACAAGTGCGGGCCATTATAAGTGTACAATGCCACCGGCACCGTATCGGTATATGGCGTGATGTTTAACAAATTTGATCACATCACTCGTCTTGACCAATCTCAGCGGGGCGGCCCGACTTTGAAAATGTCGGTTATCGCCAATATGAAGCGGTGTCCTTTTGAAGAAGGTGGAGAAATTAGACCAACTATATCCATTCCCCGCGTTTCAAATGGCGGGGCGTGGCGGTAGGATGCAAGTGTTCGGCGGTGATGAAGGTAATTAGCATGTATTTGGCGCATGGCATCGTTTGGCGTAAGCCTGACATCCTACCATTGTCGGCCCGATAATGGCGTCTGCTTGTGCCGATCCCATAACTTGGGTCGGGTTGGTGTGCTCCACAAACACCGTCGTGAGCTTCTTTCAAGACATGCTCTGCTTCCTTAGTTGGCGGACATCGAGCGGTAACCCATCATATGACCTTCTATATAAAGTGTAATTGGGAATCGTAGTAAAATCTTGATGCTTTCGTCGGCGAATCGACTCCCTTTCTTTTATGTCTTGGGCAATATCCATACAAGACATAGTCAATGATCGGGAACCGCTGTCCGTGCTTCAAGTGACCGGTTAGTCTTATTTGCCGAATCGTAATGCATATTTTGGCGAAATAGGCTGCCGACCGGACACAATAACCTGCTGAGTAGCATTCGAGCGGGGCTATCAAGCTGCAAGAAAAGCATGGTACTTATCTGCCGTGTTACTGGCGGGGTACATGATCGATGTAGAAGCTCTCAAAGGAGTGACTAAAGTTATGGGCTTTGCATGGTGAGGATAAGGTCTTAGTGCACGACCGTACTCTCCTCTTAGGCGTTTTATGACTAGGCTGCGAATCCCCAAATGCTTCAAGGTGTTCCACGCCTAAATGTTTGGCTATGTCAAGACCAATCAACAACGCATTGTACTACGCTTCGTTATTGGTGCATGGTTACGATAATGACCGCGGCTTCGTGATATCACATGGTTTTGTGGAGATATTAATACCACCCCACTCCGGCTACGAAGCGTCGGTAAGCCCTCGAGCTCCGTCGAAGAACAAGCTGCCATACACGTTCCTTAGAGGCGGATTAGCTTCATAAAGTTCATCGGGCATGTCTTGATACAATTCGATTTTCCCTTTCAATGGGTGGTTAGCCATAAGATCACTGCAGCTTGACCCTTCATGCGGCTTTACGAGGTTTGAAGTGAATGTCGTCTTGAGATAGCAACAATGCCCATCTAGCCATTCGGCCATTCAGCGTGCGGTGGGTCATGAATACCATTATAGGGTCAATCTTGGAGATGACATGTATGAATTACGTCCCACTAGGTAGTGCAGCATCTTTTGGATGGCGAAGACCAAAGCCAAACATTCCTTGAATGGGAGGATATCGATATTCGGCCACGGCGGTGTCCTAAGGGTAATAAAATTTGCTGTTGGCCATTGTCATCGTCTGTGCTAAAAGACACATAGCGCATACTGTATACGGATGTAAATCGAAAGACTTTCGATTTAGGTGCAACTAACAGGGGGATTAGAAAGATATGTTTTGATCTCCTCGAATGCCTTCGGAGTCTTCATCGGACAAAGCGATACACCTTTCTTTATGAGCTTGAGAATGGTTGATATTTCCCAGATAAATTGGAAATGAATGTCTGCGAATGTAGGCCAGCAGCCCTTGGAGACCGAAGCTCTCTGAGGCTTCTAGGAGGTGGGAGTTCTTGGATAGCTTTGACTTTGTCGGGTCGTATATACCATCTCTTTGACCACGAACCTAGAAATTTACCACTCGACATCCCGAAAAGACTTGGTTGGGTTCATCTTCAAGCGATCGCCGCATTATCTCAAATGTTGTCTTCAAGTCATGCAAGTGATCACCTTTCGGCGACTCTTAACTACTAAATCGTCTACGTAGCATTCTCTTGTCTTAGTAAATGCTTTGAGAAAATAGTAGTCATGTACTTGCTGGTATGTGGCCCCGCATTTTCAAACCGAAGGCATAAGCGTGTAGCGGTATATTCTGGCGGTGTTGAGCGATGTGCTTTTAGTCATCGGGATGCATTTTGATCGGTTGTACCCGAAAAGCCATCCATAAAGACATCCTCGAATCCACATGTGTTGTCGATGATGAGGTCGTGATTGGTAGAGGAAAATCATCTTTCGGACATGCTAAATTTAAATGTGATGTCGGCCTTGCGGTCGGATCTGTCGTTCTTCTTCAAAGGCGAGGCACTATATTGGCCACCCGGTCGAGTGTTGCACCTCGAATGAACCACTTCGATTAGTTTCGACTTCTTTCGGCGGCCTTCATGACTGAGGAAAATGCGTCATTCTTGTTGTTTAACGGGCTTAGCACTGGTTTGATATTAAGGCGGTGCATAGCCACTTGAGGGTCTAAGCGGGCATATCCTCATAACTCCAGCGAAGACATCGATATACTCGTTACGGGCGATGAGGTCCTCCTTTTCCTCGGTGGACAGACTATAAACATAAATATGGGTTTTGGATTAGCTTAGCCCCATATTCACTTGGACTATTTTGTCATCGGTGGGTGGCTCGTTGTTGAAACAATGTTCCCATTGCATCCGTACATTGACTTAGTGGATCTTCGAACAATGACAACTGATCATCCTCCTGAATCTCAAGTTGATCGGCTGAAGTCATATTGGCCATCAGGGACCGAAATTCATGTCCTATAGTGACTTCGGAATCTCAGGAAACCGCTCCAGAAGATGAGTGCTCTGAATCGCTCTCAGTCTCGGCGCGCCATGAGTACGACGGTGATTCATATCCCAACCCTTTACGAGTTTTATGATAATAATCGTCAGGTTGGCCTTCCGGGACATAAGCAGATCGGATCGGTGTCTTGATACCCTTTCCGTAGTTTAATCCTCCTTTGTGGAGGAAATCATACCCCATCTTCTCCATCAAATTTCGCGCCGTTGGCGAGAAATATGAGAATCGGGGTTCATCATCCTCCGCTTTGGGCTGTTCTAGCTCATTTCGCGACGGCTTATTGACCTTCCCAAGGATAATGTCCTTCTGATCATTATTCCTGGCCGGTACCACAAAAACTGCTTGCGAAGAGTTAGAATGCCTCTGGGTCGTCATAAACGACGACTGAATCGGCATGTGCAATGTAGGTTCAGCATACAGGTGGCGAATTTACGACATCAAGTCAGTATGACTTTTAGCACCCGGTGCGTAAGCTAAATCATAATTTTCATTGAAAATGACGACATCGTCATCAGGATCATTCAGATCGATTACAAAGGGTTTTACGTCATTAAAAATGACTCCTTGCTCGGACTCTACATCAGCCTCATTCCCGCTGTCATAGTCCTCGATCTGTGGTTCACCGGTTTGGCCTTCCTCAAGGTAGTGGATAGAATCAGTGAAATAATTCTCCACCCCCTTGAACGGTTGCCTTTAATTGACCGGTGTTTTAACCACCCCTCCCGTCTCGTACTTCATGCATTGATGCAGCGTTAGGCGGAGACGATCAGTTTTCATGGATCGGGGGCGGCCCAAGAGCAAATTGTAAGATGTATCGCGCTCGATGACATAGCGGTGGCGTCTGTCTTGGTATCCTATTTGGCATTTGAGTTTGATTTTGCCCAAGGGGCGAGGTGGTAGCATTGAAACGTAGATGGTAGTCGGTTGTGCTAACCGTCTGGCGGTATCCCAAGATGTTGTATAATCCTCAATGGGATGATACTCAGCGGATCTGAGTCAACTTGGGCTCGGTTGATTCGGACGGATCAATATAGCGGTGAAGTACAGCGGCCTATCATGCCGGGTTCTTCACTTGCATGTCCTCGATGAAAAAGTGATGCAAGGTATCGGTCCTTTGAAGACACGATGACATCGGGCACAAACTTCCGTTGTTCTTTACGGGAAGTGGCGAGAGCGGTTATCTGCATAGCGCTTCCTTGAGCTTCTACGGTGGATTGAGAGAGCGCATAAGAGCTTCGAATAAGTGATCCTCGTAGGGATGTTGGAAAGTTGGGCTAACCGTCGGCTGGAAAGAGTCTTGAGGTTTGGTGTGTCCTTCACGAGTGCTTTGTTGTAGCGGATCTCCCTTGTTTGGGCTCCGCGGTGGCCCTTACGCTTCGCCGGTGTTATCTCAGGATACTCCCTTAGGAACTCTTTTCCACCTCGGGTGGCAAGCCGATACGGGTTGTCGCGGTAGGGATGATTTGCTCCTTTTCCGTAGCGGCGAGGTGGCATTACAAGTCCTCCCTTTGGACTTTGAAGAGGTTCATTGTTCATCTGATAACAAGTCAGGGTGAACCCACATAATTTCGCCTTTCGGCGTAGTGTAAGGGACCATACCTTGTGTTTCCCGCTGATGGAGATCAAAGTTGATGACTCTGGCTTCTGCTTGAGGGATTGGCTTTACCCCATCTTGCACTTGGAACTCCGCAAAATCACCAAATTGGAGAGCGACCATGTTTGCAGACACCTTCTTCGATCTTCAGAAGAGTCATAACACACTTCGGCAAGACACGGATCTTGTCCTTCAAAACGTAGCATGACCCCGTCGGGTGGTGTACCGTTCGATGGTACATACAGTATTTTGGATCATTCGTCCTTGAAGACTCCTCCGGCTTCCTCATTTCCGGAAGCGTGATCTTATTCATTTTGAGTAAAGTTTTAAGGATTGGTACGACCTGGTCATCCTTAAAATCATACTTCCTCTGAGGGCGAATGTCAGAAGCATTTGATTTCTGCCTGAAGGATCTCGAAGTGGGTTGGGTCTCCACAGCCAAAGTCTCCTTCCCCTTCGATTGCTTTTGAGGAGCAAAATTGTTATAATTACCCCCCTTCTTAGGACGAGAGTCTTGAGGTTCTTAAACCCGATCCTCTTAAGCATGTTCTCAACTTGCTCCCCTTGCCTCACCAAGTCCCTCAAGGTGTGCTTCAAGCGCCCCATCTTGAAAGTATGTTGATGAGAGGTTGGCTCTGCACATCGATGAATGTAAACAGAGGCTGGTCGAGAATGCAATGGCTGATTTGAATCTCTTATTGGCGGCTGAATCCGTCTTCTTCTGCTTTTCGGCCAACAAAGTGGCCATGGACACCTCAGTGTCATCATCGAAAAACCGGGCCATAAAAAGCCTTTGTAGATCTTTCCAAGAGCCAATGGAACCGGGCTCTAACCTTCGAAACCACTCGAAGGCGACTCCCTTAAGAGTGCTAATGAATAAGCGGGTCATAATAGGATCGTTACCCGTTATATGTCCGGTTTGCTTGGAAATAATAGGCGTCTTTGTGACGGAGAACTTTTCCCATCGACCTGCACCAGGTTAAGTGGTTTGAATTTCGGAGGATATGGGACATCGTCCCATTCTATGGGATATGGCCTCGCCGCCCCCAGCTCCTTGGACTGCCCTTGGAGTTTGAGAGCGTCCGGTGCCTTTGGAAATCCCGCAATGTTTGATCTTGCTCTTTTCGATGCGTGGACTTGACTCGCTTGGATGACGATTGAACATCATGATCCCTCTCGTAGCCTTCTTGCCCGATTTGGATCCTCAACCGTCTACCTTCTTCTTGCCCACAAGTCTCTCCATCATTATTTCCAAGCGGGATAGATTCTTGTTGCGCCAAGGATAGTAACTTGTTGCTCCTCAATCGCCGTGTCATCTCTTCTTCTCGTTGGCCATGAGGACAGCACGATCACTAAAATCGGTGTTGAAGGTTGAGATGTAGCGATGGCGAGTTCTCAATTCTTGAAGGACCCCGGTAGCGGCTATAATCAAATGGGATTGCATACAGTGCGAAGGCGGGTGCCGATAAGCGCCTTGACTATTGATTAATGCGCCTCGTAAACTGGGGAATACTTCGGTCGAACGACTTCGGGGCGCTTATCGGGGTCTTGCTCGCTCTTCCGGCCATGTTAGCGGTCACTCCATGACCCTCGCGGGCGCTTGCCTTTTATAGTGGAACCGCCGTGCAGTTGGCGAGTCGGATACGCTTTCGAAACGAAGAGGCGATCGTCGATGAATATTGGTAGCGCATTGCGAGATAAGCTTCTCGCGGCGGCAATGGGATTGCATATGACTAGCATCCGCTGCGAGTGAGGTAATCCGCGAATCAGTGGGTGTACCCCAACCGATCTTTGAAGAGCGAGCCTCCGCGTGAGAGGGCTTCCCGAGTCGAGTTTGGCGAACTGGCGAGGTTGCCACTTCCTTGTCTGGCGGCGAAGCTTATGGCGAGGTTAAGCTATCGGCGAGTTCACTGGCTCGAGAATGGACCTCATGTTGGCAAGGTTCATCATTACGGCGCTTGCTATGGCGAGGTTCATCAGCAGGCGGCGTTCATCCGTTCTTTGGCGAGGTCGCTAAGCGGGCGAGGCTCATTTCTTTCAAAGGGACCTCAGCGTTGTAGGCGAGGTTAGCCACTGATGAGCTCGACATTTCTTGAGGGACCTCACGTTGTAGGCGAGGTTAAGCCACTTGGGCGAACTTCGCGGCGAGGCGGCGTTAGTCTTGCGGATGAGGTTCGTCATGTAAATGAGGTTTGGGCTGGGGTGACACTTTCGTCTTGTTTGAATGAACCCCTTGATGATAGCGAGGTTATTTGGCTTTCTTGGACGATAGTGGAATCCGTCCAGCGAGACCAAAGCTTCGAACGCGTCGGCGAGCTTGGTTACCGCGGCTGGCGTTATGCGGCGGCGTCGGATAGGAACCGTCGGCGGGTTTAGTCTCCCCATAGGCGAGGCTGCGCCATAAGTCAAACGGCTAACAACATCGAAGTTGATTTGGGTTGCTTAACAACCCACTTCTTAACTGGCTAGCTTTTGGAGCCTTGTCCTTGAGAGGCAGTGCTCATCGAGTTCACTTTCGAGAGGGTTCAACGAAGCCACGGGGCTGAAGTCTCATCACGAGACTTCGGCGACACTTAGCGTGCCTTTCTTGGGCTAGATGCCCGGAGGAGGAACTCCTGCGTGCTTACTACGATCAAATTCAATGACCAAGGTCGAACCTCGGTTCCAATTGCAATTTCATCGATGCGCCACCACCGGTTCATCGGGTGAATGGTTGCTCCCCTTGTAGCCATCTTACGTAGGTCGAAAAATGTTTATTGATTGAATGTATGTGTTACAATCAAATTCTCTCGATTACAGAGGAAGAGGAGATTGATTCGACTCCTCTTTTAAGGTGGGTTCTTGGTGGCGAGAGGATGCTTCACTCGATGCTCGAGTCGAGGTTGCTTCCCGTTGACGATCAGATCGGAGCTGCGAATGATCTAGAGGTTGCCGACGAGGTTCCTGATCTCTCCTACACAGGTGCTTGATTTTCCCAAAGTTCTCAAACTTTTTTAGCCAAGCCAGCCCTTTCTTCATTGGGCTTTCAAATATTTATATGGGCTTAAGGGGTGTAGTGACCCCTCACATCGTGCCAGAACACGCTAGCCCGCTCTGCGTTACGGCTAGCCGTGTTTGTTACGGTGGCGGCTGTGATCCGCAGCGGCGCCTGCGGTAGTCGCCAGGCTGCTTTCACGATGATAGCGGGTAGTGGGCCTTGTCGGACTTCGGGTCTTTGGGCGAGCCTGCTCACGAAGCTTACGCGCTTGGCAGCAATTGAGATGTCGAGTTCCTTTGCGTGGGCGAACCTCGGTTGATTGGCGAGGTTCGCTAGCGTAAGCGAACCTCGGTTGATTGGCGAGCCTCGTTGCCTGGCGAACCTCGTCTGATTGGCGAGCCTCGCTGCTTGGCGAACCTCGGTTGATTGGCGAGCCTCGCTGCTTGGCGAACCTCGGTTGGTTGGCGAGCCTCGCTGCTTGGCGAACCTCGGTTGATTGGCGAGCCTACATTTGCTTGGCGAACCTCGGTTGGTTGGCGAGCCTACATTTGCTTGGCGAACCTCGTCTGATTGGCGAGCCTCGCTGCTTGGCGAACCTCGGTGATTGGCGAGCCTCGCTGCTTGGCGAACCTCGGTTGATTGGCGAGCCTCGCTGCTTGGCGAACCTCGGCTGATTGGCGAGCCTCGCTGCTTGGCGAACCTCGTCTGATTGGCGAGCCTCGCTGCTTGGCGAACCTCGCCAAACTTTGAGGTTGTGGGCGATTTTGGCCTATGCAGACGAGCTTCAAGTATGCAGGCGAGCTCCAAGTCTTCATGCGAGCTTGTGCTTGAGGCGAGCTAAGTTCCTTTGCAGGCGAGCTTGCTCTACGGCGAGCTCCAGAACATGCTACGAAGAACGGGTCGTAACTTTCAAACCGTAAGTTGGAATCAGACGAATTATATATAAAAATCGACCATCTCGACGAGACGGAGCCAACCAAATCGACCCCAAAGGGTTCGGTTCGCTCCGGTCAGTTTTACCAAATTCCTTCCGGTTTGAGAGATATCGGCACTTTTATCCTTCTGGTGGGCCCGACTTCACTCAAATGGACCCCCAAGCTCTTTTTCTTTATCCCAAGTTGTTGTACGAGGATTAAGGTAATTTTTATTGCCTACAATGAGAGGCGCGACCTGGACAAGTTTCGCCATTATTCAGGGTCGCGGAAGGGTTACAACTTGTTCGACAACGCTTCGCTGAGGGTAGCGGGGCTATCGATGATCCGACCGACGAGGTCGGCGAAAAGGGAAAAGAGTTGCTAGAGGTGGCTCGGCGGGTTAAAGATCAAGAGTGGGGTCCCACCCACTGCTACCAACGAACTCCCCGCTAAGAAAGTCGTGGAGGTATCGTCGCCGCGAGGCGCAAAGCAGTGGAGGAGAGGTTTGAAGAGTTGGCTGACTAAAGCTGGTGAAAGGGCTCTCCCTCCATCAGGCGATAACAAAGAAGAAGAAAGAAAGAATCGATGGGGCGACAGGAGAAGCGGTTGAAGGTGGTCCGGCGGTAGAAATCGTCAAGGGGAACCGTCGGAAAGAGTCGTCCCTGCAAGTCCTCCCCTCACCTCGGCCTGGCGAGGTTGCATCGGAGGGATCCGTCCCAGGTGTGAGAGTCCCTAGCCGGTTAGTCGAGGGGTCGGTGTGGCGTGAGGGGCGCCGGCCGGCCAGGAATGGAGGCGCCCTCAGGAGCCCACTCGGAGGTCGAGGGAAGGAGGCGTGCCTGGAAGAATCGGCTCGGTCCGGACCTCAGCTAGCTGCTCAGGACTTGGGCATAGAGCTTCCGTTCCGTCATCAGGTTAGAGGTGGGTGCGGCTTGAGGTGGAGGGAGCCGCGATCCCAGCCTATTAGCACCAAGGGAGGGATACTCTGCAAGGGGGCCCTCCCTCAGTTTACGACTATCCCTCGATCATTCCCTCCTTAGAGAGGATGGTGCTTCTCTCGGGGTGAGGCGATTCGTTGCCTCGGGCGGTTCCTCTCCCCGATAAGGATCTCTGGAGGAGAGCGCCCTCGGCCGACCTCGGCAAGCCCTCTTGAGTTACCATACTCGAGGGGCCTTGGTGGGGAGGAGATTCTGACGGTATCTGCGCCATGAAGTGGGTGATTTGGCGGAGAGGCTCGTTCGCAGAAGAAGCCGGGAGGAAGCGGAGAAAGAGGCGGAGAAGTCGAAGTCGGCGTAAATGGCGGCGTTGAGTTGGAGGCAGCGATCTGATCGGCGATCTCAAACTCAACACTCCCCGGCGAAGCGGTCATCGATGAGTGAAAAGATCGCCAGTTAAAGACAGTTAAGAAAAAAGAAGAGATCGAGTAAACTGATTAATGTGGAAAGCGGTAGGGCGAAATCGAAGTCAGAACTGCAGTCATATGATAGTCGAAAGCGGCTCATCGTCAATAGGCAACGGCATAGTCGAGCTTCAGCTCAATCTGCAACGTCGGAGGAGAACAAAACGAGGTCATTGAAAGAATCTGGCGAGGACCTATGGGGAAGGTGGAGCTGTCCTAAACTGTCAAAGCGGGCTATGACGCAAAGCCTTTGGAGACTCTTCGGCGTTGAGGCTTACGTATCCTCGGGGTGGAGGGTTCTCTGTAGCGTTCTCAGGCACGGAAGCCGAGCGAGAGTGCAACTTCAGTGAGGGCGACCGGCGAGGATGAGGATAGCGAGGAGGACGAGGACAGAGATGGGGAGGAGGGAGATGGCGGCGAGGGAGGAGATTAGGCCGCCCAAGCATTTTGCTCATTCTTTGCTTTGTTGTTAGCTGGAAAGTCTTGTATTTGTAATACATTTTACTGGTGAATGAAAATTTAATTTGCGTTTCTCTACGCCGAACTCCCTTTTCCCCCCTCCTTTTTTTTTGATGCCCTTTTAGGCTTCGTGGTAATAGCGACTTTGGCCGGACTGGCCGTCATCTATGTTTCGTACGACATGGCAAATGGATCGAGACTGCGGATCGTCGTCCAGTCGGCCTGATTGGTAATTTCGCGCTCGATTCGTGGTCGACCGTAAGTGAGTTGGGTTGACCACTGGGTGATAGGGTCGTTGTCGGCTATGGAGGGTGCGCCTATTCGTTTCTCGATTTGAGCACAGATGTCATCAGCGGGCCGTCTTATAATCGCTGACTTTTAGGTTTCCGGGATGGGCGGTGGGTTTCATTTAAGATAGGCGCTTCGGTGTTTTTCGAGGTGATGATTCAGTTCCCGGGGTGACCCCTCGAGTTCCACTCTTAATTTTTTCCGTTGATCACGAGGGGGCTTAGCATTTATGGGTCCTATTATAAATAGGGGAGGAGACTATTACTTATCGTGCCCTCGTTAGGTTGGTGGTTAGTTCTGTCCTTACTCGTCATCTCTAAGGTCTCAGTTGGAACACCGTGAGTTTTCTTTGAGAAGATGGTTGGGGCGTGGGGTGGATTCTCTTCGAGAGTCCACCACCTTTGGGATTTTCGGTGAGAGTCGGCGGGTAGTTCGATCATCTGTGAAGGAAGGGAAAACCCTCGTTTGCGATAAACAATTGGGGCGCGGTTTGTGATCGTCCTTTGTATCTATTTTAGTAAGGGATAGTGGGAGTGTTGAGCATATCTCAGAAGAAGAGTTTTTTGTTTACATCCATGGATTCTGATTTATTGTGCTGATATGGAACCATGGGGTCAACACCCAAAATCCTTTGGCAGTACTTCGCTCATATCCTCTAGGTCGTCTTGGAGCCCTTTCATTAACCCGGCAACAATTGCGGTACCCTCCTTGTTGGGAGAGCGTCGGCAGGCGTCGAGGTGGCGAGAGGAGGCTCTGAGGAAAAGTCGAAGACACTGAAGGCGACAGCGGCTATTAGGATGCCCATTTAGGCTTGTAATTTTAATTTTCCTTTTATTTTGGTATTTCGGACGTGCAGTCTATTGTAAACTTTGCTTGGAATATCAATGAAAAATTGCATTTCAGGGATGATGGTCGTCCATTTGCCTCATTTTTTGCAACAAATTATTTTGTGGAACACAATAAACATAATAAGTAGATTGAAGACAAGTGGCCCGGTAAATGATAAACATAATAAGTAGATTGAAGACAAATTAAATTTGTGGGGCTTATAATAAACATAATAAGTGGATTGAAGACAAATTAGCCACATTGGGACACAATAATCATAATAAGGGGCGAAGACAAGGCCTGCAAGGAGCTTGCAATAATCATAAGTAGATTGAAGACAAATTAGGCCTGTGGGGCCGACTCGTCGAGTTAGCTAACAGCGTGTCGTGATCATTGAGTTACAGCCGACTTCGCTAGTGGTGTGTAAGGCACATCTTCATCTGCGGTTCCTTTGTCGGGGCCATTACGTCTCCGAGTGCGGAGCTAACCATGGTCGGCTCTTATAGTGGCGAGATCTCGCGAGAGGGCGGCCAGCGTGGGTCGGTGCCTAGGACTTACGTGGCGCCTAGGTCTTGTGTCGGCAAGGCGGTCTGCATTTTGAGGCAAAGAGCAAGCTGGCCGGCTCCGCGTGGGAGGCGGCGACTCCGTGAAGGGCGGCCAGCGTGGAGTGGTGCCTAGGACTTACGTGGCGCCTAGGTCTTAATGTCGGCGAGCCGATCTGTTTTGAGGCAAAGAGCAAGCTGAGCGGCTCCGCGTGGGAGCGGCGACTCCGTAGAGAGACGACGGCGTGGAGTGGTGCCTAGGACTTAAGCCCTGGGTCTTAATGTCGGCGAGCGATCTGTTTTGAGGCAAAGAGCAAGCTGGCCGGCTCCGCGTGGGGCGGCGACTCCGTAGAAGGGCGACCGCGTAGGTCGGTGCCTAGGACTTCACGTGGCGCCTAGGTCTTAATGTCGGCGAGCCGATCTACATTTGAGGCAAAGAGCAAGCTGAGCGGCTCCGCGTGGGGCGGCGACTCCGTGAAGGGCGACAGCGTAGGTGGTGCCTAGGACTTCGTGGTGCCTAGGTCTTAATGTCGTGAGCCGATCTCTATTTTGAGGCAAAGAGCAAGCTGGCGGCTCCGCGTGGGAAGCGGCGACTCCGTGAAGGGCGACCGCGTAGGTCGGTGCCTAGGACTTACGTGGCGCCTGGGTCTTAATGTCGGCAGAGCGATCTGTTTTGAGGCAAAGAGCAAGCTGAGCGGCTCGCGTGGGGCGGCGACTCCGTGAGGGCGACCGCGTAGGTCGGTGCCTAGGACTACGTGGCGCTAGGTCTTAATGTCGGCAGAGCGATCTGTTTTGAGGCAAAGAGCAAGCTGAGCGGCTCCGCGTGGGGCGGCGACTCCGTGAAGGGCGGCCAGCGTAGGTGGTGCCTAGGACTACGTGGCGCCTGGGTCTTAATGTCGGCCGAGCGATCTGTTTTGAGGCAAAGAGCAAGCTGGCGGCTCCGCGTGGGGCGGCGACTCCGTGAAGGGCGACAGCGTAGGTGGTGCCTAGGACTTCGTGGCGCCTAGGTCTTAATGTCGTGAGCGATCTCATTTTGAGGCAAAGAGCAAGCTGGCCGGCTCCGTGGGGCGGCGACTCCGTGAGGGCGGCCAGCGTAGGTCGGTGCCTAGGACTTCGTGGTGCCTAGGTCTTAATGTCGGCGAGCGATCTCTATTTGAGGCAAAGAGCAAGCTGAGCGGCTCCGCGTGGGAAGCGGCGACTCCGTAGGGACGACCGCGTGGGTCGGTGCCTAGGACTTCACGTGGCCCTGGGTCTTAATGTCGGCCGAGCGATCTGATTTGAGGCAAAGAGCAAACTGGCCGGCTCACGTGGGAAGCGGCGACTCAGGGCGACAGCGTAGGTGGTGCCTACAGGACTACGTGGCATAGCTTAATGTCGGCGAGAGCGATCTGTTTTGAGGCAAAGAAACAAGCTGTGCGGCTCCGCGTGGGGCGGCGACTCAGTGAAGGGCGGCCAGCGTAGGTGGTTACTAGGACTACGTGGCGCTGGGTCTCTTAATGTCGTGAGCGATCTCATTTTGAGTAAAACCGTGCCGGAAGCTCCGTGGGGCGATGACTCGTAGAGGAGCGACAGCGTGGAGTGGTGCCTGGGACTTACGTGGCGCCTAGGTCTTAATGTCGAGCGATCTGATTTGAGGCAAAGAGCAAGCTGGCGGCTCCGCGTGGGGCGGCGACTCCGTGAGGGCGGCCGTAGGTGGTGCCTAGGACTTCACGTGGCGCCTAGGTCTTAATGTCGGCAGAGCGATCTACTGTTTGAGGCAAGAGCAAGCTGAGCCGGCTCCGCGTGGGGCGGCGACTCCGTAGGGGCGACGGCGTAGGTGGTGCCTAGGACTACGTGGCGCCTAGGTCTTAATGTCGGCGAGCCGATCTCATTTTGAGGCAAAGAGCAAGCTGGCCGGCTCCGCGTGGGGCGGCGACTCCGTAGGGGCGGCCAGCGTGGGTCGGTGCCTAGGACTACGTGGCGCCTAGGTCTTAATGTCGTGAGCCGATCTACATTTTGAGGCAAAGAGCAAGCTGAGCGGCTCCGTGGGAGCGGCGACTCCGTAGAGAGACGACAGCGTAGGTGGTGCCTAGGACTTCGTGGCGCCTAGGTCTTAATGTCGTGAGCCGATCTCTATTTTGAGGCAAAGAGCAAGCTGAGCGGCTCCGCGTGGGGCGGCGACTCCGTAGGGGCGACGGCGTAGGTGGTGCCTAGGACTACGTGGCGCCTAGGTCTTAATGTCGTGAGCCGATCTACATTTGAGGCAAAGAGCAAGCTGAGCGGCTCCGCGTGGGAGGCGGCGACTCCGTAGAAGGGCGACAGCGTAGGTGGTGCCTAGGACTTCACGTGGCGCCTAGGTCTTAATGTCGGCGAGCCGATCTCATTGAATCACGCTCCTTGGTTAACTTAGCGGTTGGTCGATTCGTCTTGACTGGGCAAGTAAGGTGTCGTTGCTTAATTGAGCGAGTTGGATCACCTGTCGCGACTAGGTGAGAAGGGTTCCTTGGCTTGTCCTAAGCGAGAGGGAGAACCATATCTCGACTTAGTGAGGGTAGGTTAAGCTTTGGGTAAGTTGGGTGCTGTCTCAACTAGGTGAGAAGGGTTCCTTGACTCGTCGTGGAAAAGGGTTCCTTGACTTCGACCTAGTAGGAAGAGTCGCTGAACTACTGATAAGGAGATTACCTCGGCTCAAGCTAAGAGAGTGGGATTTCGGCTCGCGTTAGGCGAAGGGCGTACCTCGACTCATCCCGGTGGGAAGGGTCCCCTAAGCTTCGGCTCAGATAAAGTGGCCATCCGACTTGTGAGGCGAAATGGATTTTCACAATTAAGCTTTTGGCGGGAAGGCGGTTTGATCTAACGTGACAGTGAACATTTAAGGCGCTCCTTGTATCATTTAAGACAAAGGATAATTGTCGGGCAAAATTCTATTTATATTGTGGCTTTTGAACAAGATTTACAATGCAAATTTATTGAAAAACTTCTGAGGTGTTCTATGTTCGGGGATGTTGTAGGACTCTCCATCCCGGGACTTAGTGATATGTTCGAGTGGTTCTTGAGGGCGGTGTAGGGTCCTTCCCAATTAAGCCAACTTGCGTCGGTGTCCTTATCGAAGGCCGCCTTCCTCGGCACTAGGTCGCCGACTTGGAATCTCCTCGGTCGGACTTTCTTTGTTGTAATGCAGGCGATCGGCTGTTGATTGGCGACTTGTCGGTGTAGAAGCGGTTGCCGGATCTCCTCCATCAAGTCCATTTGTCCTCGAAGTCCCTCGAATTTGTTTTCATCAAAATGTTAGAGTCGGATGGTGGGCATGCCGACCTCTCTGGGGTCACCTTACGCTCCATAGGTTAGCATGAATGGGGTTTCCGGTTGAACTCTTGTGGAGTAGTCTGTGCGACCATAAGATGCTGGCGGTTCTTCAACCCAATTGCCAACGGCAGTGACCCTCTTCTTCAAGGCTTGGAGGATGCATTTATTGGCGGCTTACGCCGGCCGTTACGCAGGGTGGGCTACGGCGAACTTGAGCTTGATTTCCCATTCTTCACAAAAATCTTGGAATCCCGGCCTTTGGTGGGCATGCATGGTGGCTTGCATGGCAGGTGATCTTCTTGGTGGATTCACGGGTACAGGCTTGGGTGACATAGCCGCATGTTGGTTCCACGACCGGAAAGATCATCGCCCGGACATAGGCTGCAAGAAGAAGAAAGGAGGCTTCACGGTGGGTGCCAAGCTGTTGATGTATATAATCACAGTCACTAACCTCGAGTGAGTTTAGCTTTTAAGAGAGCGGAGTCCGCTTTCTCTCCTAAAGCCAGTCGGTTCGACACGAGGGGTTCACCTCTGAGAGAGAGGGACTGGAAGAGGCGGAGTTGGGATCTCGGTGATTCCTCCAATGGTCAAGTTAGTAGAGTGGGAGATAGTTTAATGGAGCGAGAATTCCTGCTGAGAAGATTGCTTACCTTGTTAGCTGTTCACGTTGCTCTTTATAGTTAGGGTTGAGGGGGTATTTCCGTCTTTCCATTAGTTTGGGAACCACCGGTGAATCAGCCCTCCCCTCTCCACGTGTAAGCCGATGATTGGCCGAACACCTCTCCGCCTGCTAGGGTGGCTGGCCTTTACAGGTGTCAAACTACGGGTAATTTGAGGGTTGGTGTGGTCTATTCACTATTAATGGGATGGGATTGTGGCTGCATGTATGGGTCAGTGCCTTAATCACAGAGTGAGAGATGGGGAATTAAAGAGTTTGTCGGCGCATTTAATGCGATGTTGATGGGCTCGAGTCTTGTGTGGCGTCGTTTGAGTGGAGAATCACGTAGGGTGAGAGAAGGGGGCCGTGGCGGGTGGCCGACTCATGCGACCTCTTGGGGCATCAGGATAATCAGTAGAGGCGGCTGTCGCCGCCTTCGCATCGTCAGAGCGGTGGCGGTTGGAGGTGATAGCGATTGCCCCATGTCGTCCAGAGACGGCGGCGTGGAATGGTTACGAGGTGGTCAATTGGTAGGGCGGACGACCGTTCTGCGCCTTCGGCGTCGTCCGTGGGGAGAGGGTTGTCGATGGTAGGCAGCATCGCCTCTGTGACTATGGCGATAGCCGTCTAGGGATCATGGCGAGTCGTGTCACGGGCGATTCGTTGGGTTGGGTGTGGAGGTTCGTGTCGGTTCTCATTGGTAAACAAGCGTTAGTCGGATCGGCGGCTTTTCTCCTTAAATCAGCGATTAGTGGTTATGACCATAACAGTAAGTTGACGGCCCCTAAGTCTAAAAGCGCTTTATCGATACGAGTGTTACCGATGACACATGGGATGGTAGGATAACTTGGATCCTTATGTTTCAATGGTATAGACTTTGAGAGGACATCACTGATATTGGTGGCAAGAAAGATTTTCTTTGGAACATTTATTCTCCTCTTGTTGGTACATAATTCCTTCAAAAACTTGGCATAAAAAGGAATTTGTTCAATGACATCTAAGAGAGGAATATTAACCTTTATCTGCTTGAAGGTTTCTAGGATCTTCTCCTCCTGAGGGGAGTGATTCCTAGGCCTGAGTCTATCTGGGTATGGAGCAACTGGTTTAAACCTTTCAAAATTAGGCTCAGGTTCGGGTTCAGGCTCTTGGTCATTGAAAACGGGTGATTGCTGGATAGAGTCATTGGAAGGAGAGATAATTTATTCTGATTCAAGGGTTTTACTTGGAGACATTCTAACTTGATTATCAACTTATTTTCCTGACCGTAGTGAATGGATTGCATTCACTTGAGCTTGGTAGGATGAACTTGATCCCGTGTCCTTAGGGTTGGTCACGGGTTGACTCGAAAATATTTCTTTTTCTCTCTCACTCACAGCACTAGCTAGTTGTCCAAGTTGGGTTTCTAATTTAGCTATGGCTTGAGTGTTAGAAGTGAGAATTTGTCCGGTTGATTGCATAAAGGTATTCAAAGTATTGGATGTTTGAGTTAACAAGTTGGTGGTTTGTGTAGAGGCCTTAATTATGGTTTCTAAACCCTTTTTTAAAATATTGAGACGTTTATCATGTTTGGCATTTGGAGGAGTGGAATTTAAGGACTGATGGTGAGGAGACTGAAATGGCAGATTCGATTGTTGAAAGTTGGGTTGAGAACATAATGGAACCGTGTTTCCCCTAGAAAATTATTGATTTGAAGCGGGAGTGAAAGTTTGGTTACCGGAGAAGTTTTCCTGATTCTATGCAAGATTTGGATGATTTCTCCAACCGGGATTATAGGTTGGAGAGAACGAATCATTCATCAGATGCTGGAATGCAACATTGATCTGGCCTAGTGGTTGATTGTTTCCTAAGAGAGGACATTCCTCTGAAACATGAGATGGCGACTGACAGTTATGACAACCTGAGGTAGAAACTTGATTAATTTGAGCCGGAGCTCGTTCCTTGACTTCTAAAGCTTCTAACCTATGCATGATTGTAGCCATATTTGGTTCAGAGGCTATTTTTATTTCTAAGGAAAGACTACTGGTTCTAGGTTGGGAGCGAGATGAAACTTCGGTCATCCTTGTTTCCTTGCATGATTTTCTGAGATAAACCCTCTAAAAGTCTCATGCTTTATCGTATTTTTCTTCATGAAATCCCCTTGACACATGGACTCTAAGAAAGTTTTTGAAGAATAGTCCAATCCTTCATAGATGATTTGGCAAAGTCGCCATTTTTCAAGACCATGATGAGGACATTGGATGAAAAGATCCTTAAACCTATCAAAATACTTTCAAAAGGGTTCTCCCGGGATAATTTTAAAATTCATGATGTTGTTTCGAAGCTTGATCATTTTATGAATAGGGAAGAATTTCTTAAGAAACACGGTGATAAATTCATCCCAAGTTGAGATAAAATTTGTAGGCAAGCTATACAATCATTTCTTGGCCTTGTCCTTAAGGGCAAATGGAATAAATCGGAGTTTGATCGCATTTTCGGTTAAGTCCCTCATCTTAATCATGAGGCAAACTTCTTCAAATTCAGATATGAAAATGTATGCGTCTTTAGTTTCTATTCCTAGGAATTTGGGAAGCATGTTAATAAAATGCGGTCAAAGTTTAAAATTTGCTCCATTGATCTCGGGGAGTTTTATGCAAGAGGGGATTGCATTTCTAGTGGGGTAACAAACATCTTGAAGAACCGGTGGGTTGGCATTATCCATCGTGTTGAGTTCAAGAGATGAATCAATCTGAATCGCGATTGGTATCGTCTCTAATCCACACTCGCGTACACAAAATAACTTTTATAGGTTTTGTAAGGAAAGAAAAAGAAATAAAACTAAAAAGAGAGAGAGAAAGAAAAGAAAAAGAAAAACTTAGCGAAAACAAATCAAGACAACCACTTTTCAATCACCTAACTTCAGGATTAAGCCTAAACGCACTAGACCAGCTCCTAACAAAAATTTCCTTAGTAAAAGATCAAAGTTTACTCGGGTAATTAGCGGATAAGGATAGTACTAGAGGAGATCAAAGATTAATTAAGTACCTTGTTCCTTGCGGGCTACGTAACCCTAAACCTTGCCTTAGACACCAATTAATCCAAATAAACTTGGACGGTTCACTTAAGGATTTCTTATTTCTTAATGAGCTTGAATCCTTAGGGGCAGCGTCTAATGAGTTTTAGAAGGCTTGGGTTTGTGTAGTGAGAATTAGTGATTTGTGGGCTAAGGAAAGGGTGATGAAATCCCTCACGTTATCTTGATTAGGAGTTTTGCCCTTAAGATTTTTCAAGTGTGTGTCAAATCAAGATGCTCAAATCACTTGGGTGAATTCCTACTATTATATACAATGCAGGTCCTAGAAATTAAAAGCAACTAAAAGGATGCAAAAATAAAAATCTTTTCATTTTATTATGGTCCACAATCAAACAAAGTGTGAGAGGAGAGCTCGTTTGAATTTATTATCTTTTTAGTAATTATTCAAGTGGATGATGAATTTTATTAGAGATTGACAAAAGTAAAATCTTTTTTTAAATTTTTTTTAAATCCTAATTATCTCTAATGTGAATGAACTAACTATAGGGTGAAATTGAAAATACTAGAAAGAAGAGTTACCCACGCAAAAGCAATCCTAGCCTTCTTGAAGGCAATTCTTCAATCTTCAATCTTCAATTTTTCTTCAAAGTTCAAAGTAGTTCCTACACAAGAAAACACACAAGTTAAAGAACCAAAATATTTTAATTGCAAACACCGTTTCCCGGCAACGGCGCCAAAAACTTGATTGGTAAATAATGTGAACCCTAAAGTTGCAAGTATACAACCATCAAGTTATAGTATAAAAGTTATCGATCCCATGAGGAAGGTGTTTGTATGATGTTAATCAAATTTGGTTCTCTTGTTATGTCTTGTGACAATAAGGATTAAAACATGGTGGAAGTGGTTGTGAAAGATAAGAGAGTGGTTGTGATTTAGTCGAATAAAAATACAAATGAGAAAGGAGGTGTGGAAAGATTTAGAATGTGGAAGTGAAATAAGTGCAAGTAAAAGAAAATGTGATTGAGTGAATATGTGCAAATAAAAGAAAAGCAAGAGAGAGTAAAGTGAGCATGAAAATTAGAAGAAAAGAAAAGAAAAACAACTAAATGAAGAGCAAGAAAGTAAAGATGGAGGTTGATTTAAGATAGGGAAGTCTAGAGTAGATTCACTTAGCTAATCTCAATCTCTGAGAGTGAGTAGGATATGAAGCTAGTTTCAAACAATCTCTAGAGATCCCCAATTATGATCTCCATGAACAAAAGAAAAGAAAAATAAAGCGACAAATAAAGAAGGTAAAATGTGGATGATGATTAAAGATGGTGGAATCTAGAGTAGATCTGCTTAGCAAATCTCAATCTCACAAGAATGAGTTGGATATAATGCTAGTTTCAAACAATCTCTAGGGATCCAAACAATAGCTCCATATTTAGAAAAGGATGATTCCCAAAGATATTAAGCCTCAAAGTGAATTAAAAAAGAAAAGAGAAATCAAAATTAATTATAAGAATTAAAGAGCAAAATTAAAGATATTACATGAAAATAAATTGCATGAAATTAAATTGCATGAAAGTAAATCTATTCTACAAAGCAATAAAATAACAAGAAAGGAAAAGAAATAAATGGCAAATCCTTATTTTTATCTCTTCATCTTCATCCTCCTTTTGGTCCTTGGACAAAGTGAAGAAATAAATATGAAGGGGTGAAAAATTCTTTTATTAATTTGCAACAAAGTTATAAATTTTGGAGGTAGTCTCAATTAAGAGCAACCATTCCTCTCCAAAGGAGTTTACAAAATATTTCACACTCAAATCTCTCACCCTCTAACCCTATTTATAGAGTATTACAACCAATATCAACCCTTGGATTAAACTTGATCCCAAGTTAATCAATTTCGACCTTTAAATGCGTAGCAGAAAACTAGGTATCGATACCCTATCGATCTGGGTATCGATCTCAATATCGATACTAGGATTAAAAATAACTTAACAGAGATGGCTTCGTCATTCGAGATAGGCTATTTTCATATATTATATGTTAAATTTAGCCTTAGAATTGGAAGATATCGTCATTTCTTTGCAACTAATCATCCCGAATATGATTTTGACTTGATTTTATTTCTTTTTTCGATCCTTGTTTCTTCGACTTGTGTAGATTGATTGGCTTGATCTCGGGCTTCAATAAGAGGTTAAAAAATGAGAATATTTGAGTTCTTTTTGACTTTTATTCATTGATTCTTCATTAACTGTAAATTAAGAGAAAAATATGATATTAGTGATATTTTTATTTAAATAAAATAGATAATGAGGGTGTAAAATTATAATAAAAATATGATTATCAAGAAATCAATGGATTAAGGAGCAGTTTGAATGTTAAGGATGTGTTGATTGAAAACTTGGAGACTAAGCTGAGGACAAATCATGATCTTATTGCCAAGCTTGAACAGGATCTTGAGTTCACTCAACATGAAGCAAATTCTTGCTTGGAAGAGGTTGTGAAACTGTCAAATGAAAAATCAAAAATAGAGTGTGAGCTTGTAATAGAAAAGAGGGAGAGGGTGTGTGCTTTGATGTTTGGAGTGATTCTACTCTGTATGGCTTTGTATTTTCTTAAGGAATATATGTATTATGTTCTATGAAATTGATGAGTATTATGTGATGGTGCATTATTGTTGTTGTGATGGTATATTATGTGCAACATGGTTGCATTTTGCTTTGAAATCTCAGATTGAAATTGATGAGTATTACCACTTCTATGTACAAAACCAATTAATGGTTTACCTAGCTGACCGGATAGTATTATATCACATTTGTAATCTAACAAAATTGGTATTTTTCCCGATATTTTAACCAAATGAGTATTAATTCCAAGATACCTTTACGGATGCACCCAAAATGTACATAATCAGATACATATACATAAGTAGTATATAAAATATGCTCTTGCTAGTAGTTTGAAGCAAAAATATGACATAAATATTGATGTATAGTAAGGCCACTTTTAAACAAAAAATTCATAGTTTACCCACATAAACATGCACAAAACATGCACAACCACCACATGTTTTAGCCATCAACATAAACCCTTTTCACAAACACAAAATATGCACTTTTAGTGTCTTAACCAATAGTTCTGTCACAAACATATCTTCCCTACATTGTTCTCACGAGTTTGGGAGGATTGTTGGTGTTAGTTGTATTCTGATGAAATGAGTTTGGTTTGTATCTTTAAATATAGCCTCTTCCATTGATGCATCCCTTAAATTCTTGTTGGACCTTCTTATTGCATGTAGCTCCTCATCTTCCTTTCAATGCTTTTCCACTTCTTGTCAATAGCTTCCGAGTCCTCACTCTCATAGTTAGCGACTATATTCGGCGAATTCTTACGGATAGGCACTTCAATGTTAGCATTATCTTCAACAATTTGATCGGTTCTATATTATCTTTGACACTATCATTATCCATTACGCAATTGATTTCAAATAATGGACCCTCAACATTCTCATTAGTTCTCTCATCCTCATTTTGAATTACAAGCTGATCATACAATTTATCATCATAATCATCCAATTCATCAACCTCCATTCACGTCTCTAGGATCAATTTTATAATTCTCATCATTAGCTGAATCATCACTCTCACTAGATGAAGTGCTTTCACCTTGTTCCTCATGTCTTTGCGCATGGCAAGTAACACCTTGTTTGTATATGCCATCCACTTGTACCTCAACATTTTCTTGTGCATCACCGTGTGCATCACATGAGTTCCTGTGCTTTAGAGCTGTCACCAGCGTGTGGTTCCTCAAAATTCTCAGTTGCAACATGAAATTCTGCTGCTTTGCCGGAACTATCACCAACATGTAGTTCCTCAATATCCTCGGTTGCAACTTGCATTTTCTTTCTTTTAGGTGTTAGCTTTCTCCTCCTCGATATCATAGAGCATCTTTATAGGAGTTTTACGTATAGAAGAATCACCTTGTGCTTGATCCGCTAGCTGCTTGTTGGTTACCACCCTCTAGCATCAAAATTTCAGAGATATCCACTAACTCAGCTTCTTCTATGTCATGGTCAACCAATATTTCAATTGCCCTGTGCTTGCGTGCATATTCCAACATTTCTTCTACTGCCTTCTCTGAACTCAAAGACCTAAACCCACCATTACGCAAACCTACTCTAGGAATAGCATAAAAGAGCTTCTCCACCTTGTTATACCCATATCCTATCACTCTCTCTATGATGATCTCCATATTCAGTGCTCCTTCCTCTATGAATTCAACATTGTTGATGCTATGGATCACACAGTCAATTAATTATGTTGTTCAAGTGATTATGGTCCTCTAAGTCCTCTAGATGTCCAGGCCTGAAAATCCCTGAATTATCCTGCACATTGTAGGCATAAAAAATTGCTTGTCAATACCCGAGTAAGACTCGTGGCGGTGGGTTGACAAGCGGCGATCCGTCCGATAGCGACTTCAGCGTTGGCGGTGATTACCGCAAAAGCGGCGGAAAATGGCAGCGGCGCACCTCGGCCAACTTGGCCGAGGTACCTCGCCTTTTGGCGAACCTCGTGTTCGTTTGGCGAGCCTCGGTTCATTTTGGCGAACCTCGCCTTCTGGCGAACCTCGCAGTTTGGCGAACCTCGGTTCATTTTGGCGAACCTCGCCTTCTGGCGAACCTCGCAGTTTGGCGAACCTCGGTTCATTTTGGCGAACCTCGCAGTTTGGCGAACCTCGGTTCATTTTGGCGAACCTCGCAGTTTGGCGAACCTCGCCTTCTGGTAAACCTCGCAGTTTGGCGAACCTCGGTTCATTTTGCAAAACCTCGCCTTCTGGCGAACCTCGCAGTTTGGCGAACTTCGGTTCATTCAGTCGAACCTCGTGTTCGTTTGGCGAACCTCGTGTTCACTTGGCAAACCTCGGCCGAATCTCGTGTTTGCTTCCACCTCGGCCAGAGTGGCGAGGTGCTCGGACACTGGCGAGGCACCTCGACCAAGTAGGCACCTAAAGTGGTAGGAGCCACATCGTGGTAGGCACAAACCCGACTTGTATAAATGGGAGGGTCTTCTTCTGAATCGGGGTTGGTTTTGGGGGCGGTTTGGAGGCGAATTCCTTGGCGGTGGGCCAGTTCGAGCTGCGGAGGTTGGATTTTCGATATTCTTGAGAGAGCCCTCGCGAGATCCACGAGCCGTCGGCCTTACGATTAGAGCAGCGAGCATGTCGAATCTATAAATCGCGAGTAAGCGAACTTCGGATCACTCTGAGAATAGCGTTGTGATTTCTCTAGTAGATCTCACCGCTCGGCGATCCTCTCCTTCGTGAGTGTGATCTCGAAGGCGATCCTCTCCTTTGTGAGTGTGATCCCCTCGGTAGCTTTATTTCCTTCGTGAAGCGAGCCTTCATGTCGTAGTTCGAATCGGGTTTCCACGGATAGGGATTCTAGCGGTGGTCCGCGGACGAATAAAAGTCCGACACGGGCAAAGAACCCGCATAGCGAGGATCCGTAAAATAGAGATCCTCGTGTTTGTTCACAAAAGAAGAAGTTATAATTTTAGTTTTCATTATGCGCTGAAATAAAAGGCACTTTCTCTTTGTTTGAATTTTGTTGTAGGCCAGCGAAGGCATAGCGAGTTCAAACAAGCAATGAATAACAAACCGACTTTTCTGCTTGAACAGGCTGCGACCGGTTGAACCAGCGGCCGCTCAAAAAAGCCGTCGATGTCGCCATGCGATCGAGATCCGGTGATAGAAGAGTCGAGTTGAGTTCGACCAAAGAAATCGAGGTACCTCTCTTCCTCGTCGAATCAGTTCCCCACAAGTCCAAGGCGGTCTCCACTACCGGGAAGACCCACTCGGCCTCGAATCGCGGAGGCAAGGAAGTCAACCCACCGCGGTCAAAACTACGAGATGATGGTGGCCTTCGGCCTAACAGCGGCCAAATTTTCAGAACCCCTATCTTTGCAGGGGGTCGATTCCGCCGATGGCGTCGTGACTCTCTCTAAGAGAGCCCGTCAGAGGCGACGTTAGCGCCTGGCGAAACAATTAGCCCAGGCAAAAGAATCAATGGACGGGGTCCGCTATGAGGTGGATCTAAGGTCTAAATTGATTCCGGTGAAGTCACGAGATGGTAGCCGATTCCTGAGGCCGTGACAAATGAATGGGTCGAGTCAAGCGGAACCGTTCACCGGTATCCGGGCGCCAGCGCTCAAGGCGGGGTTTTGGTGCAACAAGCCCGCAAGTTGAAGAAGGAGGCAGCCAAGAAGTCGTCAATAAATCGGCTAGTGTGGAAGCCCAAGTCCATCGAAGCTTCGACTCCGACAAACCTGGGATCCAAGCCCAGCTCCACCAGCAGGCCAACTCCTGCTCCCGTGCTCAAATCAGAAATTGTGAGCACCTCAACAAAAGTTGTATCGACGCCGAAATTACCTCCGGTGTCTACGTCCAAGCTTTCGGCGAAGCCAACTCTCGCCACAACCAGTAGGCTTACCATCAAGGACCGCTTGAGTCCGCTAAAGGAATCACGGGTCACTCCTAATACAGGAGGTCGCACCCGTTCCAAGATTCCTGTGGCTGGACTGAAAATCGAAGTCCGAGAGTCCCCTAAAACTTCACGCTCACATAAGCGGAAGTCAAGGCGAGTTACTTTCGGTAGTTTTGATGAACAGATCCATTCTCGGAAGGAGACGCTTTCGTCTGATGACGACGACGTTATACCCGAAGGATTATGCCGACACACACACACCGACGAGCTGTACTACCGCGCAGTGGGTACGAGGAAATCTCGAAGAAGTTCCCCCAAGCCAACACAGCCCTGCTTATGCTCCAAAATCATTAAGACAGTACTCTCAGAGTGTAATTGTTGTCAAGAAGCTCCAGAAAGAGTGTCAGTCTTCCAGAGACTCACCACGAAAATGCCGAGACCTAGGTCAAGACGATTCCGCAGAAGATCAGCACCTCGAGCCAATGAGTTGCCGGAGGTCACTAACAATATGACCGGCAAGGAACCGTCGTCACGGCTTATTCCTAGCGCATCACAACGGTTAACTCGTTTGCGGTCCGGGACATTCGACGGTCCAATTATGACAAGCTTTTGAGAGGACTACCTTCAGAAGATGAAGTATCAGACGTTGGGTCGGCAATGACATCTGACAATACAGTTTCTAGTGAGGGACAACCCCGAAAAGCACTTATGATCAGTACAGATCAAGTGGCTAAAATGCTAGATGAAGCATTGGCCAAGCAGCGAGAAAACTTCAAGCTAGAGATGGATTTGGCCATGCAAACGATGAGAGAAATGCATGACCAACAGATCCAAGCCCTAACAAAGCATCGAGGTGAATCAAGTCAACGCATCGACGTTGATCAAGGTGACAGCGATTCAGACCAGGAGGAAGCACAAGAAGATGATAACCCTCCTGAACCACGCAATGCTGGGCATAATGCAGATGTTGTTACTCATGAGAATGAGAAGATCAAAGACCTCGAGAGCAAAATCAACTCATTGATTTCCGCTCAAGAGGTGAAGAAGACAGGTATTCCTTGCCCATACCCGAGGGAGTGGGAATCAATCCCATACCCGTCAAAGTTTAACTTAATAAACTTTACACCGTTTGACGGGAAGGGTTCCCCGACGCAGCACTTGATTTACTTCAAGTCGCACCTCGGAGTCATATCGGAAAGCGAGCCCACGATGGTTCGGTCATTCGCTGGTACCTCGGAGTCGCGATTGGTACCGCCTGCCGCAGAGCATTCATAGCTGGGTCGACATGGAGTCTAGCTTCCTCACCAACTTCTTCGACGATGATACCGAAGTATCAATCGGGACGTTGCTCGACGAAAAGCAGAAGGACGGAGAAACTGTGGATATCTTTATCAAACAATTCCGGAACAAGGCGATGAACTGCCGGGATCCGATAACGGAGGAGTTCATCCTCCAGACCTGCCACAACAACTTGTCGATAGACGTGCTTAAAGCAATGGGGACAGCACCGTCTATAACTTGGAAGGACTTGAAGGTTCGTGGAGAGCAAGCTGAAAGGTTTCTTAAAAGGAAGAAAGCAGAAAGAGGCCAGCCGGCATCAAACACGAACAAACAGAATTTTGTGCCACGCGGCAGTAGGCAGGCCAAAGAAAGTCAGGACGCCAATCAAACCTTCGAATCGCAACCACAACAAATAGCCACAAATAGCGGCATCATTAACGTTTCAATGGCCAAAGAAACTTAGAATCAAAAACCTTCTGGCTCGAGGTTTCCCAAGACTTACTCGTTCAAAGAAAAGGAAGTTCCGGGCATCTTCAAATACCTTCTGGAGAACAATAAGATTCAGTTGCCCCCGATTGTAATTCAAGAGGAGGCAAAGAAGGTTATGGATCCTGGCACGCGCTATCACGTGGCAAAGGCATCATCCTATAAAATTCTGCTATCATCTCAGGGACAAGATTCAAGCCTTGATTGATGTTGAGTCATTACTCCAAAACCTTCTAAAGAGAAGAAGGTGGGAGCAAATCACGATCTCTATAAGCGGATCGGTGCCTTTGGATTGGTTTCAACCGACGGGCCAGAAGGTAGGAATGAAGATGGTGAATGAAGATCCTCACGGGCAACGAAAAGGCTCGCATCCGACACAACAAAGAAACGGAGAAATCCTTTGGGTCCACCGACTTCTTTGGAAGGCGATCGATGGACTACCTCCTCGGCCAAAAAGAAGGGAAAAGGCAAACTATGCCATGCCGCTTCAGCAATTCCGAAAAAGGACGATGAAGAAGTGGCGACCTTCCAGTTTTCGGAAGAAGAGCATGAAGTCTTTGCCACAAGTGGGCACGAATACAACTACAAGTATCCTGAGATTCCAATCAATGCGAAAACGCCATCGAATCGGGTGGCCGCAGCTCTCACCGAAAGCAGAAAGTACAATGCCAGACGGCCGCCAAAGAGAAAATAGCCGGCAAAGGAGAAGCAACCACAGGCCGGGAAGCACAATTCCGGCGGTCGATTCAATGCGGGTGTGAGGGATAGGCGAGAACATCAAATTCTCCATACCGCTTCGATATCATGGCCCAATTGGCAAACATCCCGACTAGAATAACTCTCTGAGTTCTTTGCGATTATCAAAGAGACCGGGAAGCTTTACAAGAAGCTCTTGCCGCCGATTCTCGGTATTCTCGCCGATTAAGCCGACGCCGAAAGAATCTGCACAATAGTGCAACTTGGCGACCGAGCACTTTCCCTGCATCGCCTTTACGAAGGAGGATATGCAGACGAAAAATTCAAAGCATGATAGATCACTGTACTTCACAGGGTATATCGGCTCCAGTAAAGTCAACCGGATCCAAGTTGATCCGGGTTCTGCTGTGAGTATCATGCCCCTGCGATTAATGTCGACCTCGAATTCACGCGATGGTGGCGTCCACGAACACAATGATTTACGAATTTAACACCAGTGGGACCCGGCCACTTGGTAAAATCCGGATTAAATGCCAGATGGGGGACTTGAAGTCCGAAGTCACTTGCTATGTGATCGATGCAGAGACTTTCTATAACCTATTGTTGGGTCGGCCTTGGATCCACAGTAACGTTATAGTCCCCTCCACTCTTCATCAGTGTCTCAAATATGTAGACATGAATAATGAGGTCAAGACGGTGGTCGCGGAAAAACAGCCGTTTAAGAGGATGGAGAATTATTTCACTGATTCTCTCCTCTACGGTAATGAGTCCAAATCAATCATCGGCCCAAGGCACGACAGCCGAAGAAGCCGACACCAAACCGGCTTGATTATAGTGGTGGTTTTATTCTAAATGACATTGTACTCCTTGTAATCAATCTTGACGATGAAGAATCGTCAGATGAACATTGTAATTGGCAAATTGCCGATGAATCAATAAATGACGATTTAGAGTACCCTTTGTCTTTGAATGATGTAATGACAGGTTTATACAACGATCCAGAGTTGCACTTACCTACTCGGTCATCTTGCTTTACACAAAAGCTCCAGACTCCCTTCAGCAACACTCGTAATCCCACGAAGATCAAGTAGTGAAAAAGACTTGGTTTACGGAAAAGGAGATGTTGTTCCAACGCCGAATCATTTTCTCGAAGAAGATGAAGATGACGAGGGGCCTATCCTCCACACATTCAGGTATAGTCCAGAAACACTGGATATCATGAAAAAGTGGGGTATGACTTGACACGAGGGAAGGTCTTTGTTTGGACGAGGTCCTCGAATCCCTCCTAAAGCGTATGTCCCAAGAGGAGGATAATTACTATGCATTTAGAAGAGGGTTGGGATCTGAATCCTCCTCGAAGATGAATGCTCATGGTGATTGATGATAATCCACCCGATGAGAGCGGACACTCGTCCAGATTCTTGACACAGGATTGAGCACTAGCCTCGGAGAAGCTTTTAAGGCTTTGATGTCAAACATGGCTTCAGTTGATCACTACTATTGAGGATGATGAAGATGTGCCAACATGGGAAGACCCATGGATCCATCAACTTAGAAGCGATTCGGGGATAGGTGAACAAAGAGAACCACCCACTAGGGCGAGGTAGTCGAGTTGATATGGGTGACGAAGAGCATCCTAAGCTCATAAACATCACAATACTCTCCCTCGGAAGAGAAGGAAGAGTTGATCGCCCTAATCGAGAGTATATCGATGTGTTAGCACGGAGCTCTGAAGAAATGTCGGGGCTCGACCTAATGTGGCAACACATCGCCTCGACATCAAAGTGAATGTCAAACCTGTCAAACAATTACAAAGACGGTTTCATCCTCAGATTATGCGAACGTCGTAGGCGAAGTGAAGAAACTCATAGAATCGGATTCATCGAGGAAATTCAACATCCGGATTGGGTGGCGAATATAGTCCGGTCATGAAGAAGAATGGTTCGATTAGGATGCGTATGCGACTCTGAGAGACACGAATCTTTGCTGCGAAAGATGACTTTCCTCTCCCAATCAGCGATGTCATAGTTGACAATATGTGTGGATTTGAAAGAATGTCATTCATGGATGGTTTCGGGTTACAATCGGTCGGGATGCACCCGATGATGCCAAACACTGGCGTTTAGAGCGCCCATCGGTATATATTGCTACGGTCATGCCGTTCGGCCTCAAAATCTGCGCCACATATCGTGAGCAATGACTGAGATTTTCCAGATCATCTCCGAAAATGGTCGAATGCTACGTCGACGACTTGGTTGTGAAAAGCCGTGACAAAGGAGATCACATCAAAGATCTTAGAACGGTATTCGAGCTCATGCGAACTCATCGACTAAAGATGAATCTGCCAAATCCTTCCTTGGAATGTCGATGGCAAGTTCCTCGGTTTTCGTCGTCACCGACAAAAGAATCCATGTCGATCGACAAAGTGAAGGCAATTCAAGAGTTGCAACCTCCGAGAAATCTGAGAGAACTCAGGGGGTTGCAAGGGCGATTGGCGTACATCGGCCGGTTCATATCGAACCTATCCGGGAAGTGCCAACCATTTTCAAAGTTGAACAAGAAGGCGTGTCGTTTATTTGGGGCGGCGCTTTCGGCGTTTGAAGAGATCAAGTTGTATCTCGCTAAACCTCTGTTCTTGTTGCACTGCGTCGGGGAAAACCGTTTTGATTTACATCAAGGCAGCGGATCACTCGTTAAGCTTTACTGCATACCGGGGCGATGGCCGGTCCGCGAGCGAGCGATGTATTACAGGCGAACATTAGTGGTGTTGAGTCTCGATACCCAATGGTTGAAGCGGTGCCTTGCATTAGTGTTTGCGATTGAGAAAATGCGGCACTATTTAGTCGGACGGAGCGATTTATGTTATCTCTAACGTAAATCCGGTCTGAATATTTATGACCCAGGCGGCCTCAATGAGTTGGCATTTGGCGAAATGGGTCTTGCTCTTGTCCCAATATGACTTGCACTTCAAACAACAAAAGTCGGTCAAAGGACAAGCGATTTCGCGATCTCTTGACATGACCGACGGGCCTTGATTGAGCTATATGATGACCTTCGGATGAAGTCCGGAAGTCAACACTATCGCACCAACAAATATGGCGACTATACTTTGGCCAGACCTCTCGAGCTACCGGCGTGGCGAGTGCCCGGATGTTCTAAGATTTCCGCCCGAGTCGGGGTTGTCTTAGTTTCCAGGGAATCAAGTCATGCCCGTACTTATTCACTCACGAACCTTGTTCCAATAGCGTAGCGAATACAGCGTTACTTATCGGACTTAGCCGCCAGGAGCTGGGGGTCGAATATCTCGAAGCATCTGGCGATTCACAAAGCGATAGTCGCGGTCGTGGAGACTACAAAGTCGAAATCGGATCTAATTCCTTATCATCGGTGCAATCGAAATGGCGATTCATTGAAGAGTTCTTCATCGAATATATCCGCCTCCAAAAGCGCTCAGCGGATGCTGGCGGCGTTAGGCGTATCGTTAGCACAACCTTCCGAGATTGAGCAACTAGTTCGGTCGGGACTCATCGGCTTTTGTACCGATATATGATGAGGTACAAGAAAACGAAGGGGTAGTTACCAAAGAGGTATATCGACCCAAACCAAATTGGAGCCTCGAGATTGGCTTTCCTATTATCGACTTCGTCTTGCCGCGATGATAGGCGAGAGGAGAAGTCAATTCGTGAAGAGCTCCCGATTCTTTTCGACCGAGAGACCGGATGTTATATCGTAGAAGTGCGATGGTCTTTACTCCGATGCCTTTCAAACAAGGAAGCGAAGAGGTCGCCGGGAAGCACACGAAGGTGAATGTGGTGAACATTAGTCGGTTGAGTCTCGATACCAATGGTTGAGAAGCGTTGTTTGCATTAGTGTTTGCGATTGAAAATGCGGCACTATTTAGTCGGACGACGATTTATGTTATCTCTAACGAACGGCCCGAATATTTATGACCCAGCGGCCTCAATGAGTTGGCATTTGGCGAAATGGGTCTTGCTCTTGTCCCAATATGACTTGCACTTCAAACAACAAAAGTCGGTCAAAGGACAAGCGATTTTGATCTCTGTCGCCAACCCGACAACGGACGCAGCTTGAGCTATATGATGACCTTCCTGATGAAGTCCGTGAAGTCAACACTACATCGCACCAACAAATATGGCGACTATACTTTGACGGAGCCTCTCGAGCTACCAACGTGGCGAGTGCCCCCGGATGTTCTAAGATTTCCGCCAGAGTCGGGGTTGTCTTAGTTTCCCCGGGGAATCAAGTCATGCCCCGTACTTATTCACTCACGAACCTTGTTCCAATAACGAGTCAATACAACGCGCTACTTATCGGACTTAGCTTCGCCAAGGAGCCGGGGTCGAATATCTCGAAGCATACGGCGATTCACAACCGATAGTCGCATCCGCGGAGACTACAAAGTCGAAATCGGATCTAATTCCTTATCATCGTAGCAATCGAAATGGCGATTCATTCAAGAGTTCTTCATCGAATATATCCCACGCCCAAACGCCACGCTGATGCATCAGCGGCGTTAGTCGCGGTCGTTAGCACAACCTTCCGAGATTGAGCAACTAGTTACGGTCAGGACTCATCAGCTTTTTGTACCGATATATGATGAGGTACAAGAAAACGAAGGGGTAGTTACCAAAGAGGTATATGCGACCCAAACCAAATTGGAGCCTCGAGATTGGCGCTTTCCTATTATCGACTACTTGCACGTATTCTCGCCGTAAGACGGAGGGAGAGAGAGTCAATTCGTGAAGAGCTCCCGATTCTTTACCACGTAGACCCAGATGTTATATCGCCGGGGGTACGATGGTCTTTTACTCCGATGCCTTTCAAACAAGGAGGCAGAAGAGGTCCTTCGGGAAGCACACGAAGGTGAATGTGGTGCACACCAGCCTGGTCCTAAGCTCTACGATCGAATCAGGAGAATAGGCTACTTTTGGCCCACAATGATTAATGACGCGTCGAAGCACGCCGAAATGCCACGCTGTCACCACGCCGAATTATATGCATCGCCTCCTCGAAAGGCTGCATCCTTCGCCACATCCTGGCCATTCGAGACATGGGGAATGGACGTTGTAGGTCCCATTTTTCCGCCGTCAGTTAAGGGGGATCGGTTTATTCTAACGATCACCGACTACTTCTCCAAGTGGGCTGAAGCAATCCCGCTAAAAGAAGTAAAGGCGAGTACCGTCATTAAATTTATCAAACACCATGTCATCTACCAACACGGTGTCCCGAGACGGATCGTGCATGACAACGGTCCCCAATTTATCAGCAATTCCTTCATTAGGTTTTGCGAAAAGTTTAAGATACAAGACGTCTCGTCGACAGCCTATAATCCAGCAGCAAATGGATTAGCTGAGGCGTTCAACAAGACAATTATCAAGATTTTATCGAAGCTTGTGAAGAATAACAAGCGAGACTGGGACGATAAACTCGGAGAAGCACTCTGGGCATATCGCACAACCGTACGCACGCCAACCGAGCGCACCCGCATCTCTAGTTTACGGGTGTGAAGCAGTTCTCCGTTGGAAATCCAGATTCCGTTACTTCACGCCTCTTGCAAATGAGATGACTCACCAAGAACAACATCAGAAACGTCTCGAAGAGCTCGAGATGTTGGACGAAAAGCGCCTGGAAGCTCAACAATGCATTGAATTTTACCAAGCTAGGATGTCGAGAGCTTTCAACAAGAAAGTACGACAATGGAGCTTCAAAGAAGGAGATTTGGTCCTCGCCGCTCGACGACCGATAATCCTCACTTCCAAGAAGAAAGGCAAATTCGAACCCAAATGGGAAGGACCGTTTGTAGTAGACACAGTCTATTCAAACGGAGCATATCGCCTCATCACCCTGAATGGCGACCGGCAATTAATGCCGATAAACGGGAAGTTCCTGAAGAAATACTACCCTTAGTATCTTCAGGATAACCCATTGTTACGGGAAGTTCCTCAGGGAATATTTCACTCATTTCTTGAGGATAACCCTAAATAAAATTTTCTCCTCCAAAATTCTCTCACCGATCAAATTCATTGACGGTGGGCCCACTAAAAATTTTCCTGGTCCGACCACCAGCAAAATCCCCTCTCGATTCACATTCAAATTTTGGTTAGCAATCCTATAAAAGTGAAAGCTATCCGCATTCTTTTAAGACTCTCAGAGCGGAGATCCCGCTCTTAGTTTCTTTCTCAGCGGGAAATAGAATACATTCTTCCTTTCCCACCTTTCTCCTGGAGATAGAATACATTCTTCCTCTCCGGAAGTAAGAGATAGAATACATTCTTCCTCTCTTGTCCTAGATTTTCGGAGTGGAGATCCCACTCTTAGTTTCATCTTTCAAGATTCTCAAAATGGAGATCCCATTTTTAGTCTCTTTCACTGGAAACAGGACAAAAATCCTTCCTTTCCAACACCCGGAGATAGGAGACAAGATCCTCCTTCCTCTCCACCTTCGGGAAATAGAATACATTCTTCCTTTCCCACCTTTCTCCTAGAGATAGAATACATTCTTCCTCTCCAGAAGCAAGAGATAGGATACAAAACCTTCCTCTCTTGTTCATCCTTCACCCGGAGATAGGAGACAAGATCCTCCTTCCTCTCCATCTTCGGGAAATAGAATACATTCTTCCTTTTCCACATTTCACCTGGAGATAGAATACATTCTTCCTCTCCGGAAGCAAGAGATAGAATACATTCTTCCTCTCTTGTCCTAGATTCTCGGAGTGGAGATCCCACTCTTAGTTTTATCTTTCAAGATTCTCAAAATAGAGATCCCATTTTTAGTCTCTTTCACTGGAAACAGGACAAAAATCCTTCCTTTCCAACACCCGGAGATAGGAGACAAGATCCTCCTTCCTCTCCATTGGCAAGAGATAGGATACAAAACCTTCCTCTCTTGTTCACATTTCACCTGGAGATAGAATACATTCTTCCTCTCCGGAAGCAAGAGATAGAATACATTCTTCCTCTCTTGTTCATCTCTTACCCTGAGATAGGAGACAAGATCCTCCTTCCTCTCCACCTTCGGGAAATAGAATACATTCTTCCTTTCCCACCTCAATCAATCTTAAACCGGTTCAGTCATTCTCCGGTCAAAAGAAGACACCAAGATTCTTCTTGGGGCATTTTATCCTGAAGCCTAAGAAGGGATAAAGCCAACGCCTCACACGCGTTGCCGGTTTAGTCTTTCTCCGATTGAAGAAGACACCAAGATTCATCTTGGGGTATTTTATCCCAAAGCCTAAGAAGGGATAAAGCCAGCGCCTCACAGCGTTGCGGTTTAGTCTTTCTCCGATTGAAGAAGACACGAGTTTGATTAAGGGTATTTTATCCGAAGCCTAAGAAGGGATAAAGCCAGCGCTACTTCTGCGTTGCGGTTTAGTCTTTTCGATTGAAGAAGACACGAGTTGATTACGGGGCATTTTATCCGAAGCCTAAGAAGGGATAAAGCCAGCGCCTGCAGCGTCGCCGGGTTAGTCTTCGATAAAAAGCCGAAGCCTCATTATTCAACATCGTAGCATTAAGTCTAGAAGAGTTTCATTCTTTTAGCACAGCGTCGTGTGTAGAGCGGTTTAGACAATCTACGCTAGCTGACTCAAGCGGTAGTTAGTAAAGGCTTATCAAACCCGTTGAAATTTTGGGGTTGGCCAATAACCCTAAAGCTGCGCCTCACAGCGTCGCCGGTTTAGTCTTTTCGATTGAAGAAGACACGAGTTTGATTAGGGTATTTTATCCGAAGCCTAAGAAGGGATAAAGCCAACACCTCACAGCGTTGCGGTTTAGTCTTTTAGATTGAAGAAGACACGAGTTTAATGCGGGGTATTTTATCCGAGAAGCCTAAGAAGGGATAAAGCCAACACCTCACCGCAGCGTTGCGGTTTAGTCTTTTAGATTGAAGAAGACACGAGTTTGATTAAGGGTATTTTATCCCAAGCCTAAGAAGGGATAAGTCTACGTGTAACATCGTTCTTAGGGTGGTCTCTTGCGGTAAAAAGTATCGAGCCTATGTATTCAATATCATAGCAACAAGTCTAGAAGAGTTTCATTCTTTTAGCACAACGTCGTGTGTAGAACGGATTTAGACAATCTACACGCTAGCCCAACTCAAACGGTAGTTAGTAAAGGCTTATCAAACCCGTTGATGGTGAGGATTTGCCAAAAATCCTATAAGTATTATGGTTAATTATTTGAGGCGAAATAAAAGAATCATAATAAGCAATGAAAGGAATAAATCTTATTCATTTGAAGCAAATATAAAAGGAGCTACAATTGTCGAGACAATCAATTCAAACAAAGTTGTGATAATCCTAGCGGCGTGGTGAACAAAAGAAAGAAGTCTGAGACCAAAGCAACACGTCGGACTTCATTGGGCGCAATCTAGTAATGTGAAGGAAGTGAGGTCGACTTTGGCGGCTAGTTTTCCTCTGGTTACTTTCGAACCCGAGCTTTGGCTTCCTTCTCAAGTTCCTCTTGAGTTAGCGGCAATAGCGGCCGCGTTCGAAGCGCGCCGCCTCGAGGACTTGCTTCTCACGTTGATGGCGTCACGGACTACGGGCACTCGCGTGAAATTCTTCATCTTTCTCCTTGAGCGTCCACGATTCTGTGCGTTTGACATGGGTGTGTGCGAGTTTATCGGCGGCAGCGTACTTGCCGCTCATATGAGTTCAAAAAATGACCTCTTGCTCGATATTCTCCTCTCGCGAAAGCGTTCACGAAAGCCTTGATCAGAGCCTCGTTGATGAGTCGTATCACCTCATGCATGATTCAAAAGGCTAAACTCTCACGGTGCGCAAGAGATAGAATACATTCTTCCTCTCTTGTTCATCTCTTACCACGAGATAGGAGACAAGATCCTCCTTCCTCTCCACCTTCGGGAAATAGAATACATTCTTCCTTTCCCACCTCAATCAATCTTAAACCCGGTTCAGTCATTCTCCGGTCAAAAGAAGACACCAAGATTCATCTTGGGGTATTTTATCCCGAAGCCTAAGAAGGGATAAAGCCAACGCCTCCTGCAGCGTTGCGGTTTAGTCTTTCCGATTGAAGAAGACACCAAGATTCATCTTGGGGTATTTTATCCCAAGCCTAAGAAGGGATAAAGCGGCGCTAACTGCAGCGTTGCGGTTTAGTCTTTCTCCGATTGAAGAAGACACCGAGTTCGATTCGGGTATTTTATCCCAAGCCTAAGAAGGGATAAAGCCCGGCCTAACAGCGTTGCGGTTTAGTCTTTCCGATTGAAGAAGACACCGAGTTTGATTCGGGTATTTTATCCCAAGCCTAAGAAGGGATAAAGCCAGCGCCTAACAGCGTCGCCGGGTTAGTCTTCCGTAAAAAGCGAAGCCTCATTATTCAACATCGTAGCATTAAGTCTAGAAGAGTTTCATTCTTTTAGCACAACGTCGTGTGTAGAACGGATTTAGACAATCTACACGCTAGCCCAACTCAAACGGTAGTTAGTAAAGGCTTATCAAACCCGTTGAAGGCTGGGGGTTGGCCAATAACCCTAAAGCCGACGCCTCACACGCGTCGCCGGTTTAGTCTTTCCGATTGAAGAAGACACCGAGTTTGATTCGGGTATTTTATCCCAAGCCTAAGAAGGGATAAAGCCAGCGCCTCCTGCAGCGTTGCGGTTTAGTCTTTCCGATTGAAGAAGACACCGAGTTTAATTCGGGTATTTTATCCCAAGCCTAAGAAGGGATAAAGCCAGCGCCTCCTGCAGCGTTGCGGTTTAGTCTTTTAGATTGAAGAAGACACCGAGTTTGATTCGGGTATTTTATCCCAAGCCTAAGAAGGGATAAGTCTCGTGTAACATCGTTCTTAGGGTGGTCTCTTGCGGTAAAAGAGTATCGAGCCTATGTATTCAATATCATAGCAACAAGTCTAGAAGAGTTTCATTCTTTTAGCACAAGCGTCGTGTGTAGAGCGGTTTAGACAATCTACACGCTAGCCCAACTCAAATGGTAGTTGGTAAAGGCTAATCAAACCCGTTGATGGCTGAGGATTTGCCAAAAATCCTATAAGTATTATGGTTAATTATTTCAGACGAAATAAAAGAATCATAATAAGCAATGAAAGGAATAAATCTTATTCATTTGAAGCAAATATAAAAGGAGCTACAATTGTCGAGACAATCAATTCAAGCAAAGTTGTGATAATCACAACGACGTGGCTGAACAAAGAAAACAGAGAAGTCTCGAGACCAAAGCAACACGTCAGACTTCATTGGCGCAATCTAGTAATGTGAAGGAAGTGAGGTCAGCTTTGACGGCGGCTAGTTTTTCCTCCTGGTTCGCTCGAACCCGAGCTTTGGCTTCCTTCTCAAGTTCCTCTTCAGAGTTCGCGGCAAGCGTAGCATGTTCGGCAGCGCCGATACTCGAGGACTTGCTTCTCCGCGTTGATGGCGTCACGGACTCTGGTGCACTCCGCGTGAAATTCTTCAACGTCTTCTCCTTGAGCAGTCCACGATTCATGCGTTTGACATGGGTGTGGTACGAGTTTATCTGACGCTGCAAGCGACACTGCCGCTCATATGAGTTCGCAAAAATGACCTCTTGCTCTGATATTCTCCTCTCGCGAAAGGCGCGTTCACGAGAAGCCTTGATCCGAGCCTCGTCGATGAGTCGTATCACCTCATCGCATGATTCAAAAAAGGCTAAACTCTCCACACGGTACGCAAGAGTTAGCCAGCTAGTGAGCTTTTGCTCACAACGATTAGCTAGCTGAGGGCCACCAACACGCTGAATTTCCTCCAAGCTACTCAATATGAATGGGCAGAAGACCATAAAGGTCGCCCATCTAACCCCGATAATAGAGATCGCCTGTTTCAAACCATTCTCCAACAGCTGAAGGAGACCCATCCGAGCTGGAATCGAAGCAATGATTTTGGCCGGGGCAATCTCGGCGATAGGTTGAATCCGTGGAAGTGGTCGTCAAGATTAACACAGGGCCTCCACCGCGCCCTATACTCGAAGGTGGAAATCTGGTTTCGGCCAAGGTACATGGAAGGCGGATCGGATGATGGAAGCGATCCCTCGGACTTCGTCATCGAAATTATGATAGTAGGCTCGAGCTTATTTGGTTTCTTCCTGCGGGTGTTCGCCTCGCTGCGGTTCGCTTCCTCGGTGGAAAGAGGTGTTCTCCCGGATGACCTTAAGAATCGAGACTTGACATTTGGAGCCTTGAAATAGGCGAATAATCGTCGAACATCGCCTACCACAAGAGAACAAAGGGTTAACAGATCATTTAGGAGGAATATCTTGAAAAAGAAAACAGCGTAAGGCGTAGAACTCTTCTCAGAAACCTATGAGATTGAGTCACGACCTTATAACGGGAATGACGATTTCATCCGTATCGAATACCCGGAGAACGATAAATATAGTCGCGTAAACAAAGCGGCAACATATCTGTTCTCTGAGCAAAGTGCGGTATAAAATCGCTCCGTTAAAGATATCGAGGCGGTGATGACCAAGCAAAACCAATCGTGGCGTCGGTCCACACAAAGGAGGATTTCGGCTCTTCCCAATCGCCTCACAAAAGAGAACGAAGCGGGGTCGTAACGAGTGGACAAAATCTGCAGCGTCGATCCCCACAAAGGAGGATTTCGGCTCTTCCCAATCGCCTCACAAAGGAGAGCGAAGCGGGGATATAACGTATATATATATACACAAGGATATGATAACGCCGACGCACCACCAAAAGAAGGAGGCGTGCATTCACGCGCCGTGCGAGTTGATCGACTCCTCGAAGCGCGTGATCTTCCCGATGACATCGGCCGCAAAACACGACGAAAAGTCAAATCTGCTGACTAAAATTAGCAAATACAATAGCAAGAAGTCCCGTTTGGTCAGGTCGTGACTCATTGGCCATGGCCGGGGCACCAACGAACGACAGTCCGGCCTGCCCACAACCAATGGCCGAAGCGCCAGGCCGATCCGCGACGAAGCCGACTCGGCGCCCGAGCTTCGGTCAGCGATCGAGCCGAGCTCGAGCCAGGCTTCGTCCGCGACAACGAGCAGCGCAAACCGGTCAATCGCTACAGCCGCCGCGCACGGCCGCCGACCTGGTTGATTCCGCTGGTCGCCGCCGCCTGGCCGTCGCCGCCTATGGCCGCCGCCGCCACCTATGCATGTCCACGACGAGTCTCCTTCCTTGCATGCACAGAAACAAGAAAAAAAAGAGAGAAAAGAAAGAAGAGAAGAAGAAGAAGAAAAAGACGTCATAAAACACTCGTACACATACCTCGTTGATCGAAGGAGACAAGGCAATGAGAGGCAGATGAAAGAGGTCACTGGAGAAAGGGCGGCCTAGGTCAAGAGGAAGGAGGGATTATGGATATTTATAACAACCCCACATGAACCCAATCCCTTTTGAATAAGGAGTCCTATTTGGCGATGGGTAGGAATTCTAATTGGAGCCCAATTGGATATCTAAAAGGAATCCAAAACAACCCAATAATTTATCCGTCCTCTTTCCTAAATATTTGGAAAGATTTTGGAGATGTTACTCGGCTCAATTCTCCAAATATCCTCCCATGTGGCCCAATCCTACTCTAACTAGGATTACGAGTATAAACTGTTTCCTAATTTGTCGAGAAGTTCCCGGAAGAATATTTTCATAAAAAATATTCTTAGGGATAACTCGATCGTTCCGATAGTATCGGCGCCAAATCAGCGTCGCCTAATCCTACTCCAACTAGGATTACGGTATAAACTATTTCCTAATTTGTCGAGAAGTTCAGGAAGAATATTCTCACAAGAAATATTCTTAGGGATAACTTCGATCGTGCGGTGCATCGGCGCCGATCAGCGTGTCGTCAATCCTACTCCAACTAGGATTACGGTATAAACTATTTCCTAATTTGTCGAGAAGTTCGGAAGAATATTCTCACAAGAAATATTCTTAGGGATAACTCGATCGTTACGATAGTATCGGCGCAAATCAGCGCGTCGCTAATCCTACTCCAACTAGGATTACAGTATAAACTGTTTCCTAATTTGTCGAGAAGTTCGGAAGAATATTCTCACAAGAAATATTCTTAGGGATAACTCGATCGTTACGATAGTATCGGCGCAAATCAGCGTTAGCCTAATCCTACTCCAACTAGGATTACAGTATAAGCTGTTTCCTAATTTGTCGAGAAGTTCAGGAAGAATATTTTCATAAAAATATTCTTAGGGATAACTCGATCGTTACGATAGTATCGGCAAATCAGCGTCGCCTAATCCTACTCCAACTAGGATTACGGTATAAACTATTTCCTAATTTGTCGAGAAGTTCGGAAGAATATTCTCACAAGAAATATTCTTAGGGATAACTTCGATCGTGCGGTGCATCGGCGCCGATCAGCGTGTCGTCAATCCTACTCCAACTAGGATTCACAGTATAAACTATTTCCTAATTTGTCGAGAAGTTCGGAAGAATATTCTCACAAGAAATATTCTTAGGGATAACTCGATCGTTACGATAGTATCGGCGCAAATCAGCGTCGCTAATCCTACTCCAACTAGGATTACGGTATAAGCTGTTTCCTAATTTGTCGAGAAGTTCAGGAAGAATATTCTCACAAGAAATATTCTTAGGGATAACTTCGATCGTGCGGATGCATCGGCCGATCAGCGTGTCGTCAATCCTACTCCAACTAGGATTACGGTATAAAGCTGTTTCCAAATTTTCAGCGAGGAGTTCACGGAGAATAAACCCATGTTCTTAAGGATAACTTCGATAACCCTTAATTTCCTCCCACCATAATATCCAAGAGAGGAACAACGGCGAGGCATGTAAGTCATGTTGACACCGGACAACGTGTCTAGTCCCGAAAGAACTCCTCCCACTGTATCAATGTCGATTCGTGCGTCGCTGCCAGAGGGCCCACCAATCAGCAAGAATTCCTCCCACTGTGGATGAATGCACTCCAACAAGGAGTAATACAGTAGCAACGCCAACCAACGCATTGTCGCCGAAGGATTCACTGATCAATGGTTCGGATCCACGTAAGATCGCACGCCGATCAACTTGGCGCCAATCAATGCGTCGTAGCGAAGGATTTCCTCCGGTCAACGGAGAAATCACGATGGTCAATTAGACGACAATTCACCAACACGAGTCAACAACAAATGAACTCAATTAGCTACAGTTCGAAATTGCAACAACGGTCAGGCAATAAATGCAGCACCGTAATACCCCCAAGTATCCTACAAAGCACTGGAGAACCTGAGAGGATTGGAGGAATTAAATACTGAAGCTAATTTCAAAAAAAATTCATCTACCGACCTCTGGTCAAGATCTCGACAACGGTCAGACAAAAAATGCAGTACCGTAATACTTTCAGCAATCTTACAAAGCACTGGAAAGACTGAAAGGAGTGGAGAGATCAAACGCCAAGGTCATTCACAAGTCCATCACGCCGATTGAAGGGTGAAGGGCTCATCATGTCCAAAGCATCGGACTTCGCCAAAGAATCGAGGCGAGGCGCTTTGGAGGGTATCTGTAGGCATAAAATTGCTTATCGATGCAAAAGGTAAGACTTGTGGTGGTGGTTGACAACCCGCCGATCCGTCCGAAATCGCGACTTCAGTTGTGAATTCATAAAATGCATAAAGTAAGGACCCGGCGGAGCGCAGGCGGGATGGCAAAGGCGTCGGCGAAACAGCCCGATGTAAGTGGGCTGGCGAAGGCGGAGTTGGCGGCAGAGGCGGAATCAAGCAATCCGTCAAATGCAAGCAGGCGTTTGAGCTCACGAGAAGTTGGGATCACGGACTTAAACACAACGGCGACATCACCGGGAGAAAACTAAGCACGGAAGGCCAGAAAGCGGCGGAAGCAGCAGCGGTGCACCTCGGCCAACGGCCAGCGAACCTCGCCTTTGGCGAACCTCGGTTCACTTTGGCGAACCTCGGTTCATTTTGGCGAACCTCGTGTTCGTTTGGCGAGCCTCGGTTCACTTTGGCGAACCTCGCCTTACGGCGAACCTCACGGTTGGCGAACCTCGGTTCATTTTGGCGAACCTAAGCCTTACGGCGAACCTCGCGGTTTGGCGAACCTCGGTTCATTTTGGTGAACCTGCAGCGAACCTCGGTTTGGCGAACCTCCGGTTTGGCGAACCTCGGTTCATTTTGCAAAACCTCACCTTACGGCGAACCTCGCGGTTGGCGAACCTCGGTTCATTTTGGCGAACCTGCGCCTTACGGCGAACCTCGCCTTCGGCGAACCTCGCGGTTGGCGAACCTCGGTTCACTTTGGCGAGCCTCGGTTCACTTTGGCGAACCTCGCCTTACGGCGAACCTCACGGTTGGCGAACCTCGGTTCATTTTGGCGAACCTCGCCTTCGGCGAACCTCGCGGTTTAGCGAACCTCGGTTCATTTTGGTGAACCTCGCCTTCTGGCGAACCTCGCAGTTTGGCGAACCTCGCAGTTTGGCGAACCTCGGTTCATTTTGCAAAACCTCACCTTCTGGCGAACCTCGCAGTTTGGCAAACCTCGGTTCATTCAGTCGAACCTCGTGTTCGTTTGGCGAACCTCGTGTTCACTTGGCAAACCTCAGCGAACCTCGTGTTTGCTTCCACCTCGGCCAAGTGGCGAGGTGGCTCGACATGGCGAGGCACCTCGACCAAGTGGCAGGGTGGCGGCCATGGCGAGGCACCTCGACCAAGTGGTAGAGCCACCTTCGTGGCGGCACAAACCCCGACTTGTATAAATAGGAGGGGGGTCTTCTTGGATCGGGGGTTGGTTTTTTTGGGGGGACGGATTTGGAGCGAATTCCTTGGCGGTGGGCCCGGTTGAGGCGCGGAGGTTGGATTTTCGATATTCTTGAGAGAGCCCTCGCGAGATCCACGAGCCGTCGATGCAGTTAGAGCACCGTGAGAACGCGTCGAGATCTACAAATCGCGAGGTAGCGAACTTCGAGTGCGACTCTGAGAATAGCTGTGATTTCTCCTAGTAGATCTCACGCTCGGCGATCCTCTCCTTCGTGAGTCACGATCCCGGCGATCCTCTCCCGTGAGTCGCGATCCCTCGGTAACCGTTTCCTTCGTGAAGCGAGCCCCTTCCGTCTGTAGTTCGAACCGGGTTTCCACGGATAGGGATTGCGGTGGTCCACGGACGAATAAAAGTCCCAACCGAGAAAAGAACCCGCATAGCGAGGATCCGTAAAATAGAGATCCTCGTGTTTGTTTACAAAAGGAAGAAGTTGTAATTTTCGTTTTCATTGTACGCCTGAAATAAAAAGGCACTTTCTCTTTGTTTGAATTTTGTTGTAGGCCAACGAAGCTGTAAACGAGTTCAAACAAGCAATGAATAACAAACCGACTTTTACCACGAACACACATATCACAACTCGTGAGTAGAAGTAGAAATGAACCGAATCGAATCGAATACCATGGTATTCATATTCGTATTTGGTTAATTTTCACGAATTCGAAGTCGAACTCGAATTCGTATTGAATAGGGAAAGGGTGTTCAAATTTGGTTTGTTAATTAGATGAATATTTATCAAATGTTCACGAATATCTCAATAGCACACTTATTAAGTCATAAGATCCTCAACTATGAGGTGTTGGCTTCAAACTCTATGTTTGAAGTCTTTTCTTATTTATTTTCTATAATGTTTTACTTAATTGTTATTATGATATTTCAATATAAGAATTATTATAGTGTATGTTTATAAATTATTAATATAATACTTATAAATAGCAATATTTATTAAATTATGCACACGTAAAAGATAACACAATATAATAATATAGAAGTAGAAAAATATAAATGAATATTTAATAATCAAATGAATTGAATATACCTCTGGTCAAATTCTATTCGTTTATGCACCGAATACTAAAAATATTCATTTATTATTAAATGAACTACCGAATCGAATATGACTGAATATCTAGACGAATAATAACCGAACTATTTATTAATTATTTGTTCGTTTCCACCCCTACTCGTGAGAGGTTGGGGTTGGATCCCTGGTTGTTCCTCCGATGATCAAGTTGGTGGATAATCTTGAGTGGGGAAAATATTGATTCAAAGTTTATTATCACTTAGTTAGGATTTAAAAATTACTTACTGTGGTCTGCGAACAGCTTCCCTATTTATAGTGATAGCCTAGGGGTAGATTGGTAACTTTGGCCGACTGAGGGCTGAAGGTTGAGTCAGCTGCTACATTACAAGTATCAACCGGTGAGTGAATGGGGATCACTTCGGTCAGGTATGAGTCGGCGGCAAAATTAGATTTTGCCTCTACAGGTGTTGCCAATTGAGTGGGGGAAGTCAAGTCGGTATTTAATGCGAAGTGACAGGAGACACGTGGTACGATGTGTCTTAAAGATCTATGAGCTCAGAGAATTAATGGCTAAGATTTGACATTCCATGCGGTGATGACTCATAGCTTGGTGGGAAGTTTGAGATATGGTGTCGTTTTCCCATCCTAGGTGGCATGTCGAGCAGTACCGCCTTTTGAGTCGCACTCGCAAAGTGTTGACTGATTGGATGTGTGGTCGACACGGGGGTCGACCCACTCGAAGCGGTCCGCAAGGTCTGCCTTTTGAGTCAGGCTCGAAAGATGTCGACAAAGAGAGTTGCTTGGCGGAGGGGCTGGCAAGTTGACAAGCATCGCCTTTTGAGTCGTCTCCGCTAGATGCCGGCACCTTGAGTCATTTAGGATGCGGGTTTGAGTAGTTCTTAGTTGGGTTAAGCTTCTTAATGCGGGATACTTGTCTGTCATTAAATTCACATTATTGTTTGGATAATTTAGGACCATAACAAACATCATACTTACCACCTACATAATCATCCACATAACCAATTGGCAATTGCCCCCCATGTCTGATTTTCACCAAAATATAAGCTACCATCTGCCCAAATAAATAAATAAACAAATGAACCCCAAACATAGACAATTTTCTAACAAATTTCTTTTTTTAAAAAAAGTAAAACTAGAAGACAACACATAAAACCCAGATCACCAAATTTACTCATCTTTAAAATGACTAAAAATAATTTCAACAACAAAGGAGCCCTAATCCTACGGCAACACCCTAAATCTAACAATTTATTTATGAAATAATTCTCAAAATTTCACTTTTAACCATAAAAATTATATTTCTTATTTGACCCAATTAAAGCCCTAATTCATGTCTTTCATTCAATTAAACCGTAATAAAACTATTTGCAAGCAAATAATGCATGAAATTATTTCAAATTTTGAATTTGGAATCATCGTTTCATCGTGACATGAACCCTCGATCATTACCGACTTTGCTTCTTCAACACTAGGGCTTCACAAGCTTCAAGAGTCTAGGTTAATGAAAGTGTCCCCATGACCATCATCATCATAGAATCTCCATCAATTTCCTTTATTATCTCTCAGTAAGTAATGCAAGAGGGGGAAATGGGAAAAATTTTATGCGGGTATTTAGTGTTGGGTAGTTAATTCCCTCCCTTTCCCTCTGCCATGTCACCCACGTTCCATGTAATAATGCCACCTAAGCATCACGTGCTCTCTCATGTGATTTTTTACTAGAGATTTTCGCTGAAATTTACAAAATGGGTCTACTTGTCTCGTCGGGACACTTTTAATACTCTATTGACATTGGAGATAATTTTAACACCAATCTGATTTTCTCTGGACACTCTATCTCCCCAAGAGCCATTTTCTCTTCCCAAAACCCTTCGCCTCCCCTATCATCTTCAATGTCTCACGTAAAGGGGGGAAAACCCCCACCTCAAAACCCTCTTCCTTATGTTGTTATGAAATCATACAATACGCTTTGGCACAACAAATATTTAATCTACTCTCTTCATGTCTCCATTATGTGAGTTTTTTTCTATTTACTTTTCTCTTTTATGAAGTGGATGTATTATTTTGGGGTTCCGGAGAGAAACATTGGATTTTTTCAGTGTGCCTCTCAACAATGAGATCACCCTTCCTTTTATAGAGACTTTTTAGTAACCACCTCTACCCCAAATCGTATCAGCCTCCATGATTTACTCTACCCAACCATGAATCCCTCTTCTACAGATATTAAGGAGGTCATGCTAACAACCTAATAATATCTAAAGAATATTCTTTGGTTGGTTTGGTTAATAATAGACCGGGTCAAATTAATATCTCCCACTTGATCAAATTAACCAAGTGATATGCCTCCCACTATCCATGAGATCAGATGTTTCTTCTTATTATTACTCCCACTATCTGTAGAGAGTAACTCTTATTTCATTATTCATGAAATTTTACTTGAACTTATTTATTCCTAAGTCCTATCAAACTTACATGTTTCATAAAGGATTCCGCTAGTATTCTTTTTATTAAAGGATCATCAATCATATTTGTAGTAGGGATGTAAGTCACTTTAACTTCAATATCTCGAATATAGTGATACTGGATCTCAATGTGTTTTCCTTTGGAGCTATTCACGCCACTATTGATCAGGCTAATGGCTGCCTGATTATCACAATAATTATCAACAGGTCCTTCTAACAAATTGAGATCTAAATCAATCAAAAACTGTCCTATCCAGATAACATGTGTAGTTGCCATACTGCAAGCTATATATTCAGCTTCTTGTGTGTATCTAGCAACACACCCTTGCTTCTTACTACTATAAGAAACAACTCCTCCTCCAAAGATGAACAAGTGTCCCCAAGTGGACTTTCCATCATCTTTATCACCTTCGAAATCAGCATCAAAGTAACCGAGGAGATCAAGCGAATTGGCTTGATAAACCAATCTGTGAGTCAATGTACCTTTGATATACTTCATTATCCTTTTAACAGCTTCCCAATGTGCTGGTCCTGTATTACTTTGATATCGACTAACCAGACTTACAACATAAGCTAAATCAGGTCTGGTTCACAATATTGCATACATCAAGCTTCCAACTGCTTGAGCATAAAGAACATCTAATATCTTTTGCCCCTCTCCAGGGCTTTGCTCTTTACACAATCTCTTTCCCATGACCAATAGAGTTGGTGTCGGATTGAAATTCTCCATTCCAAACCTTTTAAGAACTGATCATAAATATTTTTCCTGTTTTAAACTTAGCATTCTAGACTTTCTATCTCGAATTGTTTGAATTCTAAGAATATATAGTGCATCTCCCATGTCTTTCATCTCAAATTTTTCGCTGAGATCTACCTTGGTTTTATTCAACATTTCGTGTCATTTTCATGAGCAATATATCATCCACATATAAGGATAATATAGTAAATTTTCTCCCACTTTTCAAGATATATACATAATTATCTAATTTATTTTGAATAAAATCAAGTTTGGTGATCTGATCATGAAATTTGAGATATCATTGTCTAGAAGACTATTTTAAGCGGTATAGAGATTTTATTAATTTGTAAACTTTATGTTCCTGTCCTTTCACCTGATAACATTCAGGTTGTTGCATATATATCACATCCTTCAACTTTCTGTTAAAGAATGCTGTTTTAACATCCATTTGGGATAACTCCAAAATAAGATATGCAACGATAGCAAAAATAATTCTAACGGATGTAAATTTAGCTATAGAAGTATACATCTCCTGAAGATCTATACCTGCATTTTGGTTGTAACCCTTGGTAACTAACCGTGCTTTGAATTTACTAATAGATCCATCAACATGGTATTTCTTTTTAAGCACCCATTTGCATCCTATGGCTTTTTTATTTTCCGGTAGATCACATAACTCCCATACCTTATTCTTTCTATAGAATCAAGTTCTTCTGTCATGGCTTTTAGCCATAAAGCTGATTCATGCGATTTCATCCCATCAGAGAAGATTAAGGGATCTTGTTCTTCTATATTTGTATCTACCGAGAAACAAGATGGCTCACATGAATACAAATAGTAATTGTTCATCCATGAAGATTGTGTTCTTGGCCTTTTGTTGCCTACAACCGCTTGATGAGGTACATTATTTTTCATAGGTATTTCATTATTTTTAAGGTTAGGTTCATTCACAATATCTGGATCATTAGTGGGAACAACACGGTAATAATCATCATCTATTACAGTTAGAGGTTATGTTTCCTCTTAAACTTATTCCTCTTCCTCTAGATTCTCTAGAAATATAGCATCTCTGCTTTCAATGACCCATTTTTCTTTATTGTAGTACTTATAATCTTTTGACTTTTCTGAATATCATATGAATCTACACTTTACTGTTTTAAAATCCAACTTATCTCTATGTTGGTATGGAATGAGAACATGGGCTATTGATCCCCACTTCCTGAGATGACTCAGATTAGATTTCCTCCCATTCCATAACTCATAAGGTGTAGATACAACTGACTTTGTGGGAATTGTTTAAAATATAGTTCTGAGTTAACAATGCTTCTCCCAAAAATTTTGGAGATACGAGAATGAGACAACATGCATGTAACTACATTCAAAGAATGTTCGTTCTTTCTTTCGGTAAAACCATTACGTTATGGTATATACAAGATTGTTGTATGCCTTTTAATTCCATCTTTGAATACAATAACTCTCAAATTCTTTAGAGTTATATTCCCCACCTCTATCAGTTCTCAAAATTTTGATTTTCATTTCAAGTTGGTTTTCAACTTCTATCTTATATCTCCTAAAATATTCAAAAGCTTTCAATTTTCTAGAGATAAGATAAACGTGTGCAAACTTGGAATAATCATCTATAAAAGTAATAAAATATTCTTTATTACTATGAGTTTTGACACTTAGGGGACCATAAATATCTGAGTGTATCAACCCTAAAAGTTCATTGGCTCTTTGTCCGCCAATAAAAGGTTTCCTAGTCATTTTACTAATTAAACAATGTTCACATGGTAACAATTGAATATTAGATAGTGCAGGCAGTAAGTTCATTCTGATAATTTCTTTTATTTTTAAAATACTAGCATGTCCTAGTCTAGAATGCCACAATTCAGACTCAGAAATATAACAGGATAAGTAGTTCAAATTAAAAATTTTATTATCAGAATTATTACAAGCTACTGGAAGTATGCATAATTCATGCTCGGGTACATATCTTCCCATAACATACACTTTATTATTTTTGCCTATAGAAACCCTGTTATTGTAGAACTTAACTTCCAGTCCTTTATTCATCAAGGTAGGAACAGAGATCAGATTGCGCCGAATTTCTGGCGTGTAGAACACATCTTTGTGGATGAGAACACTTTCCCCAAGGTGCAATCTGTATGAACCAATACCTTCTAAATCGAGATACGTATTGTTTCCCATATAAATTCTCTGTTCTCCTTTCTTCAGCTCGATGAATTCCGTGACTCCGTTCTTGTCCTTTGCGATATGTCTTGTCGCACCGGAGTCGATCCACCAACCGTTGATATCCGTCATCGCAGTGTTGCATTCTGTCACACCGATGAATTCTCTTTTTCTAGTAACCCCTTGCTCCAGATGCTTATAGCCTCCCTTATTCTCCTGCTTTTCACCTTGTGGGCAAGCGGACCTAAAATACCTGAACTTCCCACAATTATAGCAGGCTCCGCGGGGTACTTTCTTTCTCTTGAACTGCTGTGATTTCGATCCTCGCAGTTGTGGTTTACTAGGACCAGGCTATTTATAGCTTTCAGCATTATGCCTCTGGCAGACATAATTCATTTCTTGCTGCACTATGTTCAGTTCTAGTTCTTTCCTACTGGCTATTAAGTCCTGTTCTATTGCTAGGTGCATAAAAAGATCAGTGACAGATTTAATGGCAAGGTTCATTCTCAATATGGTGGCAGCTACATCAAGGGAAGGGGGAAGACTATTCAAAATAGTTGACACTTGCATTCTTTCCGGGATTTCGGTCCTAGCAGTGGATAAGTCCTTAGACATGATAATCATCTTATTAATATGCTCTACGATATTGTCTCCCTCTTGCATACGATAAGAATTATACTTATGCAAGAGGAGTTGAATGTTAACTTCAAAGGCAGTGTCGTATTTTTCTTTTATAGCATTCCACATATCCATGGAAGTCTTGTCAGTTTCAAAAACTTTGATTAAGTTATCTTCCATGAACATGAGCATTAGGCTTTTCGCCTTTTTGTCTTTCGACTTCTACTGCTCTAACCCTTTCTTTTCCTGATGTGTGGATTTATCAGTAAGGGTTGGAGCAGCAATTTCGATAACATCATCGATATTATCATGAATAAGGGCATATCCTATTTTTCTGTGCCACATATTGTAATTACCTCCATTAAATTTATCAATTTTTCGTAGTTCTGATAGAACGAGCTTACTAGCCATTCGGTAGAGAACTAAAACTAAAGTTTCAATATTAAAATATGTATAAAATTGGTGTATTGACAAATATACTAAAAATAGAATGAGGTTAAATACAAAAAAAAGAAATAAATTAAAACAACTTGACTGCGAAGAACCGACAGGGTTTGAGTGAAAGAAGTCGACGCGATTCGGTAAGCGCCTAGTGGAGTTCATCGGAGAACTAACTGTCTAATTTGACTTGAAGATGATTGGATCGGTATGGTTCTACTCGGATTGATCGATTGGTGAGATCTGGTCCACAACAGCTGACGTTTGGTTGTGATTGGGTCCGGATCGAGGTCTGCAGTTTGAGAGTTCGATTGGACTTGAAAACGAAACAAGAAAGTGATGGGTCTATTTTGGAAAATATTTTTGTGATGATTGACTAAAGAAGTTTCTTTGATACATGACAAAAAAAATGATTTGATGTGACTCAAAGAAGTGGACAAAGTCACGGGTAGGGAGAGAAAAAATTTAAAAGCAATGAGCAGACACAATTTTTGTGTAAGAAGAAAGTAAAGAGTACTTTGGGAAATGTGCTCTTTTTAACAGATCCTTCTCTTTCTCGGACAGTGGGTAGGACTGGTTATTATCTATTGGATAAAGAGCGGATCTTACTTCTTCTCTTTGGATAAAAGGCTGATAGGATTTATTTTCTAGTGGATAAAAGAGATGGGAACGATCTCAGTTCTCTGATACCAGTTTGGGGATACAAGAGGGTGTTTTTGATTTGGGGTTTCGGATATAAACATTGGGTTTTTTCAGTGTGCCTCTCAACAATGAGATCACCCTTCCTTTTATAGAGACTTGTCAGTAACCACCTCCACCCCAAATCGTATCTGCCTCCATGATTTACTCTACCCAACCCTGAATCCCTCTTCTACAGATATTAAGGAGGTCATGCTAACAATCCAATAATATCTAAAGAATATTCCTTGGTTGGTTTCGTCAATAATAGACCGGGTCACATTAACAATGAGAATCCATGAAATCCTCTCAGGTGAAACAATCTACAGAGATATTGAAGTATGTCCAACTCGCTTTTTCCGGTGAAATTTATCGTCTTGCTTACATCCATTAAGTAGGACATGATATAGGAATAGTCTTATACACCTAAAATGTCTGACGATTTCTCTTTTATATGCTCAAATGCATATCACTAACTTAACTCTATTCGATTATATATGTACTAACCAGTCTAACCTTAATGTATTTGCATTAACCTTAATGTTTCTATAGTAACTATCCATAAGTGAGTGAGTTTTGAACTCATCCTTAAAACCAAAATAGAGCAAAATTTGGATGACTGTATGATTATAATGCAAGCACCTTCAACCAGTGGCTCTCCTCCATTATGTGAGTTGAGACTTTGATTGGTTTTGTTATGTAAAAACGAGCCTTTTCTAATGCAAGTTTAAATTAAACATATTACATTTAATAGTGAAGTTCTCAACATTCTATGTCATTAGCTAAAGAAACTAAGTTGTAGCTATTATACTGCATAATTTCAAATGGCCATTAATACTGGTCTAGAGAATCTTTCCTCTTTTGAGAACTAAGTCTTGAGCAGTTAATTTGTCCAGTCCAAATAACATTTTAAGAGCCGATCGGTTAACCACACATGCATTATTATTCTATTTGAATCCCCAACAATAAACCCCACTTCAAAAAGAATCACTGAAAGCATTAATCTGTTATAATTGTTACACACTCAGGAATATGATACATATTTTCTTGCTTTGGCCTGACTAAGGATGGACCAGTTGGTGATAAATCTCAGGATTCAACTACGATTATAGGAACATTACGATAAGGCTTCTTACGTATTTAACATCATTAATATTTGTGTTTCACCATGTTTTTCTTGAAAGTTTCCAATATAAAGACTTTTGATGTGAGTATATATCATGGTTTTGTGGATCAAGTGATATTATTTTTCACTCATTCACAAATTGATCTATCTTCTATTTTGATATATCTTTTTCATGTGTATGTACTTTTCCTGTGTATAAATGGAGTTATCTTGAGATTTGTTCTAATTCAACTCCTCCTTTTTTTTAAATTTATAGAAAAGGCTTGAGTTTCGTTCACCTGTAATTATTGTTGGTTGTTTATGAGATGCATGCTTCCATGTTTTCTATGTCTCCTTTTGTTGTTGGTGATTGTATACTATGCATACAGTTTTGATGATGATTTTATTGTGTGGAAGGAGTACTACTCCTTTGAATGAAATTTTGTTCCTTCATGCTTACGTTTATTATATTGACACTAGTACAAACAAGGTCAAAGCGGGTGAAACCGTTAAACATACCCAAACGGTTATAACCGTTTGGACCGTTAAAAGAACCGTTTGGATTGAAGCCGTTGGGGATGGCTCGATACGGTCTCCCAATTATAACCGTTTGGAAAGTCCCAAACGGTGGAAACCGTTTGGCTTAATCCCAAACGGTTATAACCGTTTGGCCTATAAATAAATGTCCAAGCGGTCATCACCGTTTGGGCTATTTGTCCAACGGTTTTCACCGTTGGATTATTAGTCCAAACGGTTAAACGCGTTGGACAATTAGCCCAAACGGTGATGACCGTTTGATAGTGAGTTAGCCCAAACGGTCCTAACCGTTTGGGACATTGTTAGTCCAAACGGTTAAACCGTTTGGACAGGTTGATTTTGATATTTTTTAATATTTTACCCGCTTTGTTTGGCTACGCTACAATTAATATACATCTCACACAATGGCATAACTTAATATCTCACAATGAAATCAAAACATATATATACACATAATCGAAAACATGTAATGTGTATATATTATAAAAGCATTCAACCCATACAATCAACTAAATGAAAGCACAATGACAAAGTTTTGTCCCTCCAAAATATACGAAATACAAAATACATACTATATGTTTGTCTCTAATATCCAAAATATCTCTAACATCCAAAATAAAACAAAAGTGGCATGATCCATCCAGTCAAACTGAAGAAATTCCTGGGAGAATGTCCTCCAGGACAAGCCCAACGCCTCAAGTCCAAAACATCCTAGCAATATTCTCCCGTGATATGGAGTTGAACCTTGAGCATTAGAAGTAGAAGCGTGAGTAGTCGAGTCGACGACGAAGGTGGTACATCAAGAGGGCCGAGGAATTGGAGCAGAACGAGTAAAAGACGGTGGATCAGTAGGAGTGGGAGCAGGACGAGCACTCTGAGAATTAACCTATAAAGTAATAGCAATGTATGAGAATGAACGTAGTGTATATGTATGAGTGTTAAGTCTATGTGTATGTGTACGTGTATGTGTGTGTGTGTATGAATATTAAAGTTTATGTATATTTGTGTATGCGGTGTTCATGTGCATGAAGTGTGTGTATATTAGCATATGTACCATATGGTTATTAATCCAATGCATCCAGACCTAAGCTCCTCCCTAAGATTGTCCATATCGCCTACTCGAGATCTAAGATCCGCCAACTCACGACGTAGCTCTAGAAGTGCCGATTTCCCAGAGGGTACTCAAATAAGACCGAGAGGCACCAATGCCCATAGCTCTCTCATAACCACCGGATTCCCTCCGCAAACGAATCTAACATCTCGGGTGAAAGGAAGTGGATCGTCCGCTGATTGAATCGACCGAGATAAGGCTTCTTACGTATTTAACATCATTAATATTTGTGTTTCACCATGTTTTTCTTGAAAGTTTCCAATATAAAGACTTTGATGTGAGTATATATCATGGTTTTGTGGATCAAGTGATATTATTTTTCACTCATTCACAAATTGATCTATCTTCTATTTTGATATATCTTTTTTCATGTGTATGTACTTTTCCTGTGTATAAATGGAGTTATCTTGAGATTTGTTCTAATTCAACTCCTATTTTTTTAAATTTATAGAAAAGGCTTGAGTTTCGTTCACCTGTAATTATTGTTGGTTGTTTATGAGATGCATGCTTCCATGTTTTCTATGTCTCCTTTGTTGTTGGTGATTGTATACTATGCATACAGTTTTGATGATGATTTTATTGTGTGGAAGGAGTACTACTCCTTTGAATGAAATTTTGTTCCTTCATGCTTACGTTTATTATATTGACACTAGTACAAAGCGGGGCCAGTCCAAGCGGGTGAAACCGTTTGGGTAAACAGATTCAGCGGTTATAACCGTTTGAATTGATAAAACCGTTTGGATTGAAGCCGTTGGGGATGGCTCGCATCGGGTCCCAACGGTTATAACCGTTTGGACAAAGTCCCAAACGGTGGAAACCGTTTGGCTTAATCCCAAACGGTTATAACCGTTTGGCCTATAATAAATGTCCAGCGGTCATCACCGTTTGGGCTATTTTGTCCAACGGTTTTCACCGTTGGATTATTAGTCCAAACGGTTAAACGCGTTGGACAATTAGCCCAAACGGTGATGACCGTTTGATAGTTATTAGCCCAAACGGTCCTAACCGTTTGGGACAATGTTAGTCCAAGCGGTTAAATCGTTTGGGCGGTTATTTTGATATTTTTTAATATTTTACCCGCTTTGTTTGGCTACACCTTACAATTAATATACATCTCACACAATGGCATAACTTAATATCTCACAATGAAATCAAAACATATATATACACATACAATCGAAAACATGTAATGTGTATATATTATAAAAGCATTCAACCCATACAATCAACTAAATGAAAGCACAATGACAAAGTTTTTGTCCCTCCAAAATATACGAAATACAAAATACATACTATATGTTTGTCTCTAATATCCAAAATATCTCTAACATCCAAAATAAAACAAAAGTGGCATGATCCATCTAGTCAAGGCTGAAGAAATTCCTGAGAATGTCCTCCAGGACAAGCCCAACGCCTCAAGTCCGCAAACATCCTAGCAATATTCTCTGTGATATGCCATGAGTTGAACCTTGAGCATTAGAAGTAGAAGTGAGTAGTCAGTCGAGGACGGCGAGAAGGTGGTACATCGTGTGGTGAGGAATTGGGCGAAACGAGTAAAGAGCGGTGGATCGGTAGGAGTGGGAGCGGGACGAGCACTCTGAGAATTAACCTATAAAGTAATAGCAATGTATGAGAATGAACGTAGTGTATATGTCTGAGTGTTAAGTCTATGTGTATGTGTACGTGTATGTGTGTGTGTGTATGAATATTAAAGTTTATGTATATTTGTGTATGCCAGTGTTCATGTGCATGCGAGTGTGTGTGTATATTAGCATATGTACCATATGGTTATTAATCCAATGCATCTGAGACCTAAGCTCCTCCCTAAGATTGTCCATATCGCCTACTCGAGATCTAAGATCGCCACTCCTGACGTAGCTCTGATTAGAAGTCCGATTTAGGTATGGCCGCCCTCAAATAAGACCGAGAGGCACCAATGCCCATAGCTCTCTCATAACCACCGTGATTCCCTCCGTGCAACGAATCTAACATCTGGGTGAAAGGAAGTGGATCGTCTTCAGTGATTGAATCGACCCCTGATAAGGTTGCCCTCTCGATGACTCGATTCTACACCATACAAAGTATTCAAATATAAGTCACCAATGCAAAAATAGATATATTTAAGAAAAATCCACACGTAGATATTGGAAAATGTACTAGAGTGTGGCGGAAAAAGTTATCATAAAGGTAAAGATACATCTCAACACAAATATAAAGATATATAGACTAAACAGATATTATTGGCTGCAGTTGTTATGTATAAAAAATGAACCAAATACAGTTGAACAAGGCCCTTATGTGAAGTACGACAACATACACAAAATGATATAACAGTATATATGCTTATAAATACACACGTAAACTCATACGTATGAATATATGTCATAAAAATTAGTAGTTAGTTGTGGATGCAGGTTTCTATGAACATTCATTTGTGACCTTTAGGGCCTAGCAACCGCCATCAAGTCAATGAAAAAAGAGTGTCCTGGACTTGAGCCTGGACTTGATCATCTAGATATACTATCAATGCACATCCATATCAAGCATGAAAGATAGATTCAGAAAATCATATTTACTTATGTGTGGTCTAGTTGTCACTTTGTTTTAAAACTAAAGGTAGAGTCAGAAAATCCTGGTCTGAAATTCTCAATGACCAGTGTACACCATGCTTAGTATCATCTTACCAAATCATATCCCAACTGGTCAGAAAATCATATTTGCTTCTATCATCTTACCAAATTCCTAGAACAGATTTGTTGGTGGGCATAACAACTACACACAACACACACACACAACAAAACACACACACACACACACACACACACACACACACAAAACCCCCAAAAATCCACAAGCACCCCTCAGAACTATCTGAACAATATATATCAATATGGAGTCACCTTAATGCTTGACTCTAGTACACAGAAAAGGATCTTAAAACACACTTACGCAATACTCCTTAGTGCCGTTGTCCGGGTATGTATACTCTCCGGTGATCTTATCTACTGATGACGAGTGAGTACCCAAATATAGTTTCAATATTGTAGGTGTACCACCTTCCTCAATGATTTGAACTTTCTGCAATTCACAAAAAATATTTGTATAGTCGATCATATCATTAAGAAATATATAATATGAATTTTAAATAGCTTTAAGAAGCAAAGTTACCAATGCATCCATAGCCCGACACATGTTCCTCGAGCCACCTGTATAGGTTGCTCTACCATGCATTGACGCCCGATTCTCCGCATTACGTCTTGCCTCCTCCTACACGTCATTGTTATATTTAGATTTGTAATCAAAGAGAGGCAAAACTAATGACCAACTAAACATTTGATTTAGTTTAAATTATACACCTTCTTGTCCTCTGAAGCATAATACTTGCACAAATCATCCCATGCATCTCTATCAATCATAGAAAATGCCGGAGTAACCCAAAGAGCCTCCCTCTCCGCTACGGGAGTATTGTTCCATGGTATATAACACTCTTGTTTTACCTGACATCTATTATATCGGACCCTCTCCTGCATTTGTGACTTCATTCCTCGGTAAACAATATGATTGGCGGGAGGGTGATCAGGATCCAGGGGGAGAAACTCATAATGCTTCTGCATATTCAATAAATGTATCACATGATTAAAATATTATGTACCAAATGATAACAAATTAATCGGTTAAATCAAAGTACAAAATATATTTATACCTGACATCTTACAAAGAAATCGTCGAACGACCTATTATGTTCATCGCCCCATTCTAAATGGAGTGGATAATCACTGTACACACGACTCTTCTCCCCCACATACTTTCCCCATTTCTCAGCATAGTCACCAATGGGGCGGCCCCTCTTATTGAGGTACAGAGGCCATGCCTTCTCTCCCTTTTCAGCATCGGGCTTCAACTTATGGGCAGTATTGGGGCCTCGAGTGCGAACAGATGATCGTGACTGCACTGTATATGATAAGACAAATAGGATATTAGATAATATAAAGAATAATAAATAATATAAATTAAAATGATATATATACATACCACTACCTCCATTGCCCTGTCGCTCCGCACGTCTAAGAGCACGATTAGGACGAAGATTAAAAAGGTGTTTAGAAACACATGCCGGAGCAGATGTAGATGCACCTAGACAATAAAAAAGTTTTATTTAAGTACAAATATTTCATGAAACTGTGTTTTGGACATAATAAGTGTATTAGGGATGATGACATGAATATAAGATGAGCCTTTTCTTGTTCTTGTTGATGTCATTTACATGTTATCTACCATGCAATATTTATATTATACCTTCATTTGCCAACAAAAACATATTACTACCTTTATTAGCAAACTCGACCCTTTTATAAATTAAATAGCAAAAACATATTACTACCTAAAGAGCACATACACCAGCTCACTGGTACCAATGGGCAGCAAGACACAAACATATGTAGGCTTGGAAACAATACATAGAAACTGTAGTTTGCCTGATCCAATTGAATAAGAGGCTGATATAGTTAAATTTTAGTTCGATATTCGAAATAGAGTGAAAGAAATGATCCTTAATATGCCATTATGATTCAAGTCACAAGGGGTTAACTTTTGGGTAAGCGTCTATAACACACTGGCATCAGAGTATCGGGTTCTTTATGCATGCCAAGTTATAAAAATATTGCTGAAAATAGCTGTACGTGATGTGAGAGTTTGCTATTAAGCAACATGTCAATTAGACTTTTGATGTAGAATTTGAGGTTCTTTATATGTCAATTTCTGAAAACAAAGAACAAAACATCCTTTTCGATCCATTGTTTTTCACATTTTTTTTCCTTTCATGTTTCTGTGGTGTGCTACAGACTGGTGGTCCAAGCTGGGAGGTTCCTTTGGGGAGGAGGGACTCATTGGGTGCAAGCTTGAGTGGATCTAACCAAAACATTCCAGCCCCTAACAACACTCTGCCCACCATCATTACAAAGTTCAAGCTCAAGGGACTAGACATGAGAACAAGTTAAAATATATATAGCTGAAACCACTTTCTCAAATAGGTTGAACCTAGGGATTTTAAGCTGGAAACATGTATAAATAAAACCTAACACTTGAGACTTCATGAACTGCATGAAAGGCTTCATGACTTGCTCAGAAAGCTAGAACATATGCTATACAGATCAGGTTCTATATAGCATGGACACTTTCTTATTGGCTCCGTACACATTTGTGCACTTGCACTAGTATTGTTGGCCATATTTGATGCAAGAAAGAAGATCATTCAAATGGGTTGCTCAAAGAATGAAAATATGATACTGTTTGTAATTTATGCATTGAAAAGAAATTGAATTTACACGTGTTGCTGACTTAATATATTTCTCAGGAATCCTGTGACATGACATTTCTTCACGCATATACATGTCTTCCCCTTCCTTATTCAACGAGACAAGCTGCTCGTGCTATATTGCAAGATGTAGCTGATTCAGGGGTTCTGTTTGCAATATTGATGTGTAAGCATAAGGTCTGTTCTGTTTCAACATTGTATAAAATGAATTCTACTACAAAGTCGAACCTAGAAAAATCAAAGAGCTCTCTGATAGCATCTCTAAAGTAACTATATATTAATTGACATGCTTCACGCAGGTTGTCAGTCTTAATAGCTATAAAGTATGTTTACCTACTTACTACGGATACATGAGTTTTACATGATCAATTGGCAATACAATTGAGGCAATAAGGCGTAGACCATTGGAACATAATTTGCCTAGTTTGGTCGATAACCCAACAACCTTATTCTATTATAATGGCTGCTAGTAAATTGCAATGGGCAAGCCCCTCAGTGTTTATGTAAGTGATCAGTTGCAAATCCGCTCGGGACAATTGCCACCAGTGACAAGGAAGAAAAGGCGTAAAGAAATGCATAACTTGTAGCTTGTGAAACATCCACATGGTAGTTGGTGAATGATACTTGAGTTGATGCATGGCCAGTATAGTTTCATTTCAAAAAACTACATTGAAATTGAGTAAGATCATACATTTAAGGTAGCTCTAATCTCACACCAAATATCATTTGTTTCCATCTTATTGGACTTGGACCTGAAGGTTTTAGTTTCTCTATGATACTTTCATTTGACTGATTCCCTCAGGTACTTGAGAGATGTCATTTTAATTATACATGTATGTGTTTACATATGCATGTATAATTAAACTAGGAAAAAGAGATGTCGAGTGCTTTTGCATATATCACAAGATATTTCAAGATATTACAAACTTAATACACTAATACACTAAAAATATACTAACCCGACGATTGTCCAGAATGTATGGAGTGTGAAGGGGGTGTCGTCTGTAAATCATTTTTGGCTTCTGTAGGCGCTTGCCGATTTGCTAATCAAGGTAAAATAGTTCTATTAAATAGTAGGAGTAGCACAATTGTGATAATAAAAATACAAAGTAAAGAGATAGAAATAAGGGACAAAGATTAGGTGTCATGTTAAAACGGAATGAAAAGAAAATTAAATAATTACCTCCGGCTGGAGTAAACTCCCTAATGCTAGGGACCGATGTAGCAACATGAGTAGATTCAAGATCTCTCCTACGCTCTCTGCTGTGATGTAGGTCTCATTTGGATAATTCTACGATCACCTCGTGATGGAACTCGGACATCTTTGTCAAGTCCTAGAAAAAATTTACAATTCATATAAGATATATGCAATACATGTATATAAATTTGAAGGTATAAATTTTAAACAACATGAATTTTATAATAGTTACCTTTTTCGCTTCTGAAGTGTTAGGTTCTACAGATTCTCTAGAAGTTGTAGGAATATCTACAAGGATTTCACTATTCAAATCATCCCTAACCCACGAAACTTTATCGATTCGGAGATTTATCTTGACATACAACTCCTCCTGCTCAAATTCTTCATCATCATTGATCTCTACGACCTCAGAATCTTGGTGTGGGACATCGTAAGTATCCACAGGCCTCCATCGACATACAACACTCCAGAATGCTTCAAGCACTTGAATAATATACTTGAAATGCTTGTTCGGAAATATAAATGGATCGTCCTCAAAGGAAAACGTGTGGTGTTTACACTCGTCAATCCATATTCATATATCCAAGTCCGTAGTTGTCTCTCCACTTACGGTTCAGTCTTCATATCATACCAAACACACTGAAAGACATAAATGCATCCTACTCGTCCTGGATAGTTGATACCAAGTATGTTATCAAGGTACCCATAGTATGTCTCATCATTGGTTCCTAGGGTTGCAATTCCACTATTTTGGGTGGTTCGAGATTCTTCTATAGACTTGATTTCAAACTTGTAACCGCCAACACCGAATCCTTTAAAGTATTTAACTTCAGCATCCGGAAGTGTAGCTAAATATCCAAGTTCCTTATCTAATGTTGATTCTACGCCCGGTAATCGGCTCTGACAAAAAGGTTAATACGGTAATTACATAAAGATGTTAGATTAAATTAATACAATGAGTCAAAAAATGAGTTAATAGAAATCTTACGTAATGTTTAAACCAATTGCAAAAATTATCCTGATGATGTGTTTCAACACGCGCCTCATTCCAATTACTATGCATTGCATGTAATTCATCCTTGTGTATTCTAATGTCAAAATGAGTAGTTATTGTGAGAAGTATATTATGTCATATAAGCGTATATAATTATGCTAAATAAACATACTCTCTAACTTCTTCAAGGCATTCGATATTGAGAAGGATAAAGCGATGAATCTTGTTGATAAATGCGGATTCATTCTATTGTAATTCGGCTTTTAGATGGTCCGTCATGAATCATAAGAGGTCATTGAGTTTTGTCTCAATGTCTTCATCAAGATAACGGGAACAAAACGTGGTTACTTCCTCTAGCAGATAACCTTCCATAATAGAACCCTCAATTCGATTTCTATTGCGAATATAATTTTTAGAGTGAGAAGGTACCTACAAAAACTTACACTAAATCACCATACCCAAGTTGTAAAATAAAAATATATTGATTAGGCTAACGAAAAGCTGAAGGTACCTTTCGACGGGATACATCCATCGATATTGCCCGTCAGGCAAGCCTAGCCTCGGTTGCAAGATGAGCAGTCGGATGTATGATGATATCAAAGAATGATGGTGGGAAAATCCGCTCAAGCTTGCACAATATTAAGGGAATTTCAGCCTCTAGCTTTTTCAACTTATCGTCCTCGATATTTTTAGCACACAATTCCCGAAAGAATCTGCAAAGATCGTTGATCACTAAACCAACTGATTTAGGAAGGGAAGTCCTAAGAGATAGTGGAAGAAGATGCTCCATAATAATATGGTGATCATGACTCTTCAACCCTTCGATCTTGCCTTTAATAATCTTTATCTTCTTACTAAATGATCCTGAAAAACCCATAGGAACTTCCAACTCATGTAACACCAAGAAACTTTTTCTTTTCATCGGTGACATGTGATACACGGCATTGGGAGTACAAACTTGTCGGATTGCACGCTTCGGTATAGGATGCAACTCTTTTCTAATGTTCCACGCCTGGAGATCCCTTCGAGCTTTGAGATTATCTTTTGATTTTCCATCTTTACAAAGAAGTAAGTTAAGTTTGTGCTCAGATACTCCCTTCTCAATGTGCATGACATCTAGATTGTGCTTGCTTTATTTGTCTTCCGATCGGCGATTCGAAAAAATACTTTTCTTGTTCCATCCTTGTGGTGTTTCTTGTCTTCCCTTAACTTTTCCGAAAGTCACGTTGTTTTACCATTCCACGAGCAAGTATATCCTCTCCGGATAATGGGTGCGGGCGGACGATTCTCTTTAGTACCATCAAAGTGGATGATGTCATTTCTATACGGATGATTTTCATGCAACATACGCCGATGACCGCAATAACAAGTCTTATTGCTAAAGGGCAGCCTTCTTGATGTTGTTTGGAGGTGACAGTAAGGACATGCAGTGTAACCATGTACGGACCAACCAGATAGCATTCCATATGCAGGAAAGTCGTTGATTGTCCACATTAAGGCTGCATGCATGGTGAAGGTTGTCCCCGTGTCTGCATCATATGTCTCCACACCATCGATAAATAAAGACCTTAATTCTTCGATAAGAGGTCGAAGATAGACGTCAATATTATTTTCCGGTGACTTAGGACCATCAATAAGAAGAGGCATCATAAAATAGGATTGGTCCATAGCCAACCACGGTGAGAGATTATAAACCATCATCACAACAAAGCCACGTCTTTGTGGGGATTGCCCTTAAAACTAAAGGGGCAAAAGCCATCACTAGCTAGTCCGAGCCCGATATTGCGAGGTTCGACTAAATGTTGGGTGCCTCTTGTCAAAATCCTTCCATGCGGTATCTCTAGGATGATTCATTCGTCCATTTTCACTTGGACGAAGCACGATGATGCCGTGTCATTGCCATCGCTGTTTTCTTACACTTGAATAGCCTCTGCGGCCTCGTGTTATGGGAAAGTATCGTACTATCTTGATATGTATATCTTTCTTTTGACCATGTACTTTCTTCTTATATCTAGCCTCTCATAAGTAGGACACTCTATCTTATCTGAATTTTCTTTCCAATAAAGTATACAATCATTGTGACATGCATGAATCACCTCACGATTCGGACCAGTTAGACATTGTCTTTTGAGCTTCATACCGACTCTCTGGGGCACAGGAGGCATAGAATCTTTAAGAAACTTGAGAAGCATCGTAAATGACTTGTTGCTCCATTTATTTAGACATTTAATCTGGAATAGATGGACGAACCATGACAGCGTGGAATGTTTTGCATTCTCATAAATTGGCCTTCTAGCATCATTCATGTATTTATCATAATTGTCTTCACGACGTCCTCCGGAAGAAAGATCTTCAGCAGGGTTAGTATTACCAAGAGCTACCTCAACCATTTCCTCCATTTCCTCATCGAGAAATAAGTTGTCTTCTTCTTCTTCTTCATCTGCATCACTGAGACCTTCAATTTCTCCATGATATACCCAAATTTTATAATCACTAACGAAACCATTCTTCACAATATGAAGTTCTACTTCTTCCTCCAACCGATGCAACTTATTCACACATAATTTACATGGACAAATGAGCCTCCCCGTCGGACCATATCGGTATGCAGCGTGCAAAGTCCATGAAAGCACCAACACCATTAACGAAAATAGATTGCATCGTTACGCGCCATATCCAATTCTTATCTCTTATGTAGATACGGGCCATGCTAACCTACATAAAATGATTTATCAACAACGACATCTAAAAACATGGATTTACGGAATAAGCTAAGCATGAACATGACTTTGCTTCGAATATAGGGTTACAATTAAAAGCCAAAAAGTTTAAACATATGAACATGCATGCATGAATTCATGCATTTTAAGGTTCAAACCTAAGCTCAAATATACATACCTACATAAGTACTTATATACGCATCATTCTCTTTCCCCTTTCCGATTCTTGTAATTTCAAAATAAAGAATTAAAAAGAATATATGAATTAATAATTTTAGAAGAATTTGTTGACATGAAAAAGCATGAGATCAAACGCAGATTATCTTAAGTACACAAATAGACATTGGAGAAATCTAGAAGTAGCGAAGCGTCGCTAGTCTATGTCGATAAGTTCACAAATAGGTAACTAGAAGAGAAAATTTCAAAATGATAAAAGTTTATACGACAAGCATAAACGGGACATTAAAGATGTAGGTAAGAGAATGGTGACATTGAGTCAAGGACCATACCAAACTTTCGTAATGAACTTCACTTTGGAGGACCAAAAGGATAGTTACTGCAAATGTATTGACAAATGAGTTTATATCTCATGTAATATAAATAATTTATGTAGAAGATGAAATATACAGTGATCATAACTCAATACCCTTTACAAGAATAAAAATACACCTACATTCATGAAAGTCTAATTATAATTGACATGTTTTGATCTGAAAACAAACATAGCTAGAAATTTGAATTTAAGTAAGCGATGAAAGGATGGGTGATAACATGTGAATCTTGACGAAATACGTAATGCAATCAAGTGAAATTAATACTTTTCTAACATACAACATAATTGTTGGAATAATGAGATGAACCCTAAGATATCGATTTTAGCATCCCAAAGATTTATGGAGCGAATGAACTGAAATTAATACTAATGTAATTGTTGGAACTTAGTAAGTGAATCAAATACTCTAATAAGGTAAAATCATACTACTTTTTCTAACAAAACCCTTACTTTGATGCAAAACAGCGGATACATGGCAATCAAGAATGCAATTGATGGTTTATACTCTGAGAAGTCATAAGTGGTGAAAAGAATGGCCGCACACATTTCAAAAGACATGGGCAGACCCTTCTTCGATATGTGAGTTCTTTATATGCTTTAAATCACCTCAACCTGATGTTCCAACATCCATTCTCTCATACAAGAAGAACTGGATGCTTTATGCATAATTTTAACAAATTTCATAGCAAAACGTTCTATTCATCAAGATTCTAACGATGTCCATCCATTTCTATCTGAAATCAAACTTGGCATATATTAAAATTTGCAAGAATAATACTAATTAGCACTCAAAGAGCGAGATCTGGATGCGAGCTTTCTGCATCATTTGAAAGCTCATCGTTACCAAAAAGGATCGCCCAAACAATAGTTTAGGGTTTTGTTATTTTACCCGAGGAGAAGGCAACGACGGGCCAGCGAGGCGATGCTCGAAGGAGGTGGTGGAGGCGTCTCTGACCGGCAGCGAAGCGGATGGCGAAGTCGCGCTGGTTGAAGAGGGGATACGGCCGCGGTTGGACTGAGGTCAGCCGGTGAGGAGCGAGCAGGAGGAAGAGGTGAGCCCGTCGAAGAAGACGCCGCGTCGAAGACGGGATTCAGTGGTCGGACGAGGGTCGAGGGAGGTGGAGGGGATCTATGAGGGCGATGAGGAGCCTGAGAACGGAGAAAAAGAAGTTTTGGGGAAATTAGGTTTAGGGATTTGAGAGGCTGGTTTCTTTGGGGAAATTTTTGGGGGGAAGCGGGTTACTAGTATAGAGGGAGAACGGGAAAAAAGAAGTTTTATTCTTTAAAAAAATAATTAAACCTCCCAATCGGTGTAACCCGTTTGGGTTATAAATCACAAACGGTCTAAACTGTTTGGGAGATACGTTTGGGACCTTTACGCCCAAACGGTTCGACCGCTTGTTTATCATCCCAAACGGTTTAAACCGTTGGGCAATTTTCACTTGTCCAAGCGGTTCACGAGAAGCTTTGGGTGACATTTTGTACTAGTGTGAGTGGATGATTATGATAATTTCGAAAAAGACTGTAAATAAGCAGGCATGATGGAGATGATGATAAGGATATTAAAGTTCTTAGTTTAATTTTCAACTGGAATTAGGATTTTAGAACCATTTCTCCTATTTTCACGAATTAATATTAAGAGATACTTTTATTAATCTTTTGTCTACATACGTGCATGAAGAGGTCTATGATACTTTCGTAGGAAATTCCAAATAATTTACTTCCGGAATGTTAACTTATAAATGTCTTTAATGATAATCATCATGCATGAGTCTATATTTATTATATCAACTTTTCATCCACCATTGGAAAATTGATGCATAACCATTTTAAGTCGGTGCAAATGCAAGCTCTACATGCCAATCTTCTTTTATAGGGCATGTTATATCTACATTTTGGCCTGCAGGAATGTAATTCTTCTTTTCTTTGTTGGATAGAAGACTTTATAAACAAATGAGATATATTTTAGTTATTTCTCAAGTGTACTTATCTTTGTTCAAACTTTTTAATCATCTTTGGCACCTTTAATCTGTCTTTTGTTGTTGTATCTTTCTAATTAAGTTTTTTTTTTTGGCAAGTTAACTTGATATGTCGTACTCTCCTTATATTAATACATACTAGTTGGATTGCACGTGATAAAATTTTTATTATTTAATTTAAATTTATAATTTTATTTAGGGAAAGATTTGTTATTAAATTATTGAATGCAAGCAATGGACCAAACATATAGACACAAGCTAAAAACTCAACATTTGAACAATAAAATTACATTTAGTGATTGATTGGGTGATAGTACACTGGTTGCATCTATAATGTGATCAATCAATCAAATATTGTCACGAGAATATACCTAAAAGTAATGTTTGATGATGTGGATGTAAATCCAAGCTGATGGCATTAGAAGCTTGACTAAGCCTTTGCAGTACCTAATGTGTAAGTGCATATATTCAAGCATGAAAATTTCATAATCCCATATAAATTCCAAAACACTAATTAAACTTTGTCCTTCCCTTTAAATATAACGTGCTATCTTTAGCCTTCTATGCATTAAACCGCCCCAATTTATGCTGAAGATCCACAAGAGAATCACTTGCTACCTTTGCCTTTGAAATTTTTTTTTGAGTCAACAAACTTTAAGGGTACTTTTTTGAAACCTTTCTGTCCTTGCTCATGAAAGGTCAAGCCGATACCATAGGTATTGTCATGTGAAGGGCTCTACTTTGAGCAATAGAAGGAACATGTATCACACGTGCAAAATCTGAAAAGGTACCGCATGAATATTCTATGATAGTAGGTATTGAGGAATCAGTACTTGAAATTTTAATGAATTTGAAAGAAATTGTATTGCGAAGTAGTCTGTATGGAGTTAGAGACGCATCCATTTGCGTCAGGGGTCCTACATAGATATCATAAAGCTTTCTGTCACTCAGCCTAATTCAGGTGCTTTTAAGACATTAATTTCCTTAAAGTGACTTTATCCAGAAAAACGGTCATTTCAAGAAAGGGTTTCTTAAAATGATTTCCACTCGTTGCACCCATCCAAACCTTTAGAGAGAACAGACTACTCTTTGCAAAATAAGAACACCATAGAGGCATAGACACTGTAATGCACTTAGAAATCCGGTAAGCAGCATGTTCGTCTGCAGCAAAAACGAATCAGGGCCAAAAGCATAAACACACCAGAGAACAGCAGCTAACACCAGAACCACAACATCCAGCTAAAAGACTCTACAAGCTCAACATCTCCGTAGGAACAAAACATTTGATACAATAAATGATCCAAGAGCTGCACATAATAGAGGAAAAAACTTGAGCAAACAATGGCATTCAATAATACCTTAATTGATAGTCATAATTAGCAAGAAATCAACCATGTCTGATCTAACACTGAGTTTCCAAATCAGAAGGGCGCTTATCCACAAAAAGAGAACAAAGCACTACAAGACCTAAACTCAACTACAATGCTACACCTCCACCCATTCAGTAAGCCATATTTTTGTGTCCAAAACCAGTATATGAGGCATTTATATTATATAATAATAACAGCTATGTACTGTCAGAAAAAGTAAGCTCCTAAAATCTTCAGTCCCACCCTGATGCAATGATCGATCCATTATAATCATAACCTGGAGTATAGTAAGACCCTCCAGCAACCCCCGAGCTGTGACCACCATCATTACCTCCATAAGAGTGAGAACTATAACTCCCCCTCCTCGAATAAGAGTCCCTTCGGTAATCATGGCGACCGAATCTGCTACCACCACCAGACGTACGATTTCTCCCACTTGAATAAGATGATCCTACAACATAGTTTACAAGCCAATCTGGGACTTCTTGGCTTGCTTCCTGCATGAGTTGTGCTGGAGACTTGGCCAGTGTTTGGTTTCCATCGTTGTAGAATGTTGTAGCTAAGCCGGATTTGCCAGCTCGGCTTGTTCTGTCAATTTGATGCACGTAGTCGTCTATGTCTTTAGGGAGATCAAAGTTGATCACCTGAGGCACGTGAGGGATATCGAGACCACGAGCAGCGACATCTGTTACTACCATGATTGGAGTCCAACCTCGCATAAAGGAATTTAAAGCTTCCTCACGCTCCTGCAAAGAGCACATCGGTACATTCAGCAAAAATTTAAGTTGTAACATAATAATATGAATAGCTATATGGGTCAAAAGGTCAAGCATTCCGTGCATATTTTTGCATGAACAACTAAAATTAACAGCCTGTAGTTCCCATTGCAAACATGTATTTTCAAGGTTGTGAAAAAACATACAAACACTTATCTGTCCAACCCAATTTCAGTTCTAATCACCCACATACACTGCATCAATTTGCTTCACCTTTAGCATTCATTATATTTTGAGATAATGATAGGGGAAGAAGAAAGCCTCCCAAACTCTTGAACTGGTGAAAATAACGGAAGAAGTGATGCTATTTAGCAAAATTTCTGGACATATAGGCAGCCAGATCCACTTCCCCATTGGAAAATTCTAATACATACATAAAATAAGGAACATCAAATTAATATTAACCCCAAATAAGTATCATTATAAATATTTCAATAGTTAGAAAATTTTAATACCAGAATCTCTAATATATGAATTATAAATAATTTAAAGAAATTTAGCAATAAAAAAATTATTGTTGTAAGTAGACACTGAATCAGAAAAAACAGTTAAAAGAGTCAAGATATCCAAGATCATGCGCATTGATTTCATAACATACCGGCCGGGAGTAAACCAGACATAACAAGTAGAAATGCTGAAGAACGTAATATGACTTACAGGCTGAGTGCAATCTCCATGTATAGCTGTTGCAGGGAAGCCATTAGAAGATGACCAGTATTCTAAAGAATCTGCGACTCGTTTTGTTTCCACGAAAACCAAGGTTAAAGCTTGCTGGAGGACAAACAACACAAGAATATCAAATCAAGGTCATGCGCATTGCTTTTTTAGGCAAATGACAAAATCAAAACAAGACAAATGGTGAAGATCTTATCCATAGATATGCAAGTCGTCCATCAGTACCTTGTCTGTAGATCCATTAACTCTTTGGACATGGAGAAGATCCATCAAGTGGCTTCTCTTATCCATATCTGGAACATATTCGACTCTTTTGGTGATTAAATCTATGCTAAAGTGGGATGAGTGTAATCTAGTCTGTTTTTGTATCCCAATTAGAAAAAGTGGGATGTGCGAGCTCAAGTTTGTTTTTTTATCCCAACTAAAACAATGGAATAACAGTTTTCCTACAGGGCAAGGTGCTTCACATGTGATTACCTTAACATAAATTAACTTTTTGTGATTCTTGATTTTCCTTTGTGATTTCTTCATTCCAACTACTAAAAGAAATTTATGGCTCTGCCAATATAGTTAGCTTTGATGGCTAAGAGTCAATAAATGCTAGTATGTACTGTTTCTACCTGACACTCACATTGTTGCACATGAATGAACCTTCATCAATCATTAGTAGCCAACACCGGATCAAGCATGACCTTACCCATTTTTTTCTTTTCTTTTCATTTTTTTTATCTTGCCACCACTTGTAGTGTGGAAGGCATCATTTACGAATTAAAAAAGGAGAACAGGGCTTTAGCTTATATTGACAACAATCACCTTCTTAAAAAAGAGGACAATGCACTTATATTGACAAAAAGTACATGAAAAAGATTTCACACTATATACAGACATGTGGTCAAGATTGAGCATCACAAGAGCTCCTCCACATATTATATTCGGATCACTATCAATTATAACCACCGAACAAATGTAGGTAAATGCCTGTGATAATTAAGGTAGGAGCGGCGCATATATATAAGACGTCATTTCAGTTTATGTAGGATCCGGTTAAACTTAAATTCTAAGCTTCAATCCAGGTAAGTCACAATCTCAGACATAAAACTCTAAACAAGTTGATGTTTACATGAGTCAACTCTCTGGAATCAATAACTTCATTCTTCGATTTGCTATGTGTCAACGATGTTTAACAGTACTTCTATAGAAGACGAGAACATCTACCTAAGACAAGAAACAATATCAAGAACCAATGGTAACATAAAGATGCAAGAAATATGAGCATTAAACCCTTTTTTGTTAAATTTATCAGAATTTATCATTAATGAATTGGTAAAATAGTTCCTAGGTCTAGTACTGTTCCTAGGATTTGTGAAGGAAATTGAAAGTTTGTCATGAAAAAACTAATAAGGAAATTGTAAGGACCAACATAAGGATAAAGCAAATTTTACTTACCTTCTTTGATCATTTTTTGTTGCTGAAGACTCAAAAGCTGCTGCTTTAATTTATTGTTTTCTACATATATCAGAGCATGCCGCTGGAACACAGAAGCAACACTGCATGTGAGCTCTGCTTTCACAACCTAATTAACAAACAATTGCACATATTAATTACAAGAAGTTTCAAAAGAGCATAGACATCCAAAACTGAAGTGTAAACTGTTAAATGATTTACCTCATAGGTATTGACAGTTTCTCAAGGTCAGAAATATACTGAAGTTTACGAAAAAATGTGAGAACAACTTCGCGGTTGTAAAAGACATTGTTAATTTTCTCCAAAAATGAAAACGTTAATTATAATACAAAATAAAATGTCTAGCATACCAATTTGGAATTTTTTTCGCCGGCAAGAAAACTAAGAGAAGGATTCTGCACTCGGTTTCCCCATTTTCTTCACATCTTCTGGTGAAAGTATTTTGATGTAATAATACTATTTGCAATTCTTTTGAGTGTAGCACTAAACTAATGAATTCTCAGAAATAGGATGCCTTAGGATTAGCTTTGTTCACTGGTATCTGTGTTCGAAAATTAACTATGAATTCTAAGTTATTACCAAACTGTAACATAGGAAGAGAAGAAGACTCTCGAAAGTGAACTGGCCAGAACTTGTCATGTGAAACCTGACAAGCTACTAAACTTGTGCATTCCGTGCCAAAGATGATGGTCAAAACAAGAATTGGGTTAAGCGTTGAATAAGTAATAATAAAAATCCGAGAAGTGGTCGTGAAAAATATCTCAGTCACGAAAAGTAATAATCCTGAAATAACACAACATTCAGAAATAAATCATGCACAGAGGCGATCTTTTCCAGCATAATGAAGCCAAACTTCACGTCAACGAGGTTGCAGAGAGAAAAAAATTTAGAAAAGGATAAAATCATACCTTCGCCAATGACCTGCCTTCGTGATCCTAAACGATGCCCAAAATCTGAGAAGTGAGGAGATGAGGACAGAGGGGGTGCGGTGATGATGAGGATAATAATACTCATCTTTGGCGTTGCCGGAGAGGAAGCGTAACCCACGAAAAGTTGAAGGAGAGGAATCGTAACCGACGGAAGGAGAATGAAAGGAACGAAGGGTTAGGGCTCCTGATTCGAATTATCTGTAATGATAAAAAGGTGTATGTTTGTTATATTTACAATAGTTGAAGGCTATTTTGGGGTAGGGAAAGTTTTTCTACTACTCCCTCTTTTAAAGGGTAGATAGATAGATAGATAGATAGATATGCTTAAATCTTGAGTAACTAGTATGTACCCCGTGCCAAGCACGGCTCTTCCTTTTTTCTACCATTGCATTTGGAGCATCCCTCCCTTTAGTTTTAAATACATGTTATTATTGTATAATTAAAAATATAAAGCATATTAAACTATATGTTTAAACAAATTTCCCATATGACACGCATGTGAAGTTACTATAAATTATTCCCTTGAGCTGATAGGCACCCATGTCTATTGTGACTTATTGCGTAGTTTGTTGTGACTAATTATTGAGTTTCTAATTCTTGAACTTGAAAGCTTAACACTTTGATTTCTAGGAGACTGATGGCTTGAATTCTCAAACATCTAATTGTCCTAAAGATATGACATGCAACATGGCAACTGATGAGTTAGTTGAAGCCATTGAGGAGAATAAAAGACTGCAGCATGCCATGGCTCCCAAAGAACGCTGCTAATGAGATTGCATTTTTCGCAATAAGACGTAGCATCAACAATCATTTAACATTAATCGCAAAATATAAAAGAGACATCCTAATATATTTAGTTATTAATTACATGTATGATGAAGAAAGAAAGGGGAAAAAAGGAACGAATTAGATAAAGAAATACAATTATGTTAAAGGAAATACAAAGAGTGATATTATATTGCAAAAAGTACATGATGAACAGTCAGTATAAAGAGCGATATTATATTGCAAATTAAAAGAGAAAAGAGTACGCCTATTTACAAAAGAATGTCGTGTCTTTAGATATCTCCATCTTTAGATTTTGTCCAAACAACATCCTACGTTATCCCTGTAAAATACATCTGTGCACTTTGTATCTTAAACCTAATCAGCAATGCTAAATAAAATTATATAAGTATATCGACAGATGGATGCCTTTCTTTCTCCAGTGCCAACTCCTTCATTCCATTTTCCAAGTAAATCAATGAGAGATGCCTGAAAGTATAGAAACGCATTTGACCTTATCACACAATGGGGAAAATTAAAACAATATGAGTTCACAAATAAATTTAATAAATAACACGTAATACTTTGCTCATCATAATAATCATGAAGAAATTCTTACAAAATGAGAAATAATGGCTAGATATCTTGTATAGGGACTGTAAACATAGTCATTACAAAATGCCAATGGAAAAATTTCACATTTAGCGATTGCACAATGAGGAATTTGAAAAAATCTCTTTCAATTACATATATTGAATGCGCACAACACTTAGCAAAAATCGCTACTTTGAACCTTTTTAAAACCCATGAACATATGCTTCATGCAAAGATTAAAAAAAGGATATCAATGGGTTATTTGAACTTAAAACCCGAAGTTTGCCACGATTTAACTAAGATACACAAGTTTATTATCCCTAAAATATGACCATAAACTTCAAAAAAAAAAAATTAATTGATAGCCCTAGTCAAGTCATTTTAGTGTAACAAAAATGTTTTTGAACTTTAGGTACTTCTTGGCCAAAAACTTAGGGGTATCAAAGTTAGACAATTACGTAAACTTTTGGGTATTTAACTACAAATAGCCCTATATCAATTGAAAATATAATGTAATTATGATTAAACATCACATAGACACATAACTATGAAATTTAAAACTATATAGTTCAGCTGAAGAAAATTAAGAAATACCATAGGAGCTCAATTTATACATGGTAGCGTGGAGACCGTCATAAGAATTGACCGACAAGCAATTTCAAACATTTACCATGATAGTTGAGAAATCTCAATAAACTTGTAGAGAACCTATAGAAACAAAAGCGGAAATCTCAATAACCTTGTACAACCAAGAAGCTAAAGAAATAAAAGTATAAATACATCAAAAGTTGCACTTAGTGGACAATATTATTTGAATTAAATAACAAAAAATCACAATGTCATACAATTGATAACACGTTCAAGACACGGATTATGAAATAAACAAAAACACCACTTTCATTACTTCCTGCTTCATCATTGTGGAAGCTACTTCTTTATATACTTCTAACTATTTCTACTTCTATTAACCAAACATAAAGTTAAGGTGCCTATCAATACAAAAAATTACATTAGTTAAAATCTGACAGAGTCTAAGCGGAGGTATCAAAGTGTTTTAAAAATACTTTGGGTACTCAAAAGTGAAATTTGATGGAAACTTTAGGGTATCAAAGTTTTTAAAATACTTTGGGGAATCAAAGTGAGAAAGGGTAAACTTTGAGGTACCAAAGTGAAAATAAGTCTTTCAAATGCATATGATGATACTTGTGTTATTGAATGAATATTCTAGAATTATGTTCTTTTGAGCTAGATTTAATTAACATTGGAAAATTATAAGATGATGTAACTATACCATATATAATGAGATACCAATCCATGTCAACATGATTTACAAATATGAATTCCAGCATAATCCCATAAAATAAAGTAAGGAATCAGAGAGCATTCTCAATGAAACTGATTAATAGTCCCTAACAACATGGCTTCTAAAACTAATAGTCTGAAACTAATTTAATGAAACTAATTGTTACTTATCAAGTTTATCAAAACAAATCTCAAGCTATGGTCGTATTCTGGTTTCAGGTCAATGTCTCAAGAGTTTTAGATGCAATTGTAGAAGTATTGTTAAGAAACATTTTGATATAGATATATTTCTTACAGGGGAAAAAAAAAGTTACCAACTTTCAATTTTGCTTGGCGCTCCCTGGTTTGAATCTGCATATTCAATTCATTGTTTTAACTTGAAAACCTATTAATATCACTCTGTAAAAATGATAAGAATTTCCAAGTAAATTCCAACATAATCCTGTCAAATAAATCTAGCATATAAGCCACGTCAAAATCCTAGCTTTGAGTCACAGATCTAGAACCCTAAAACATGCGCATAATCTCAAGCCAAAAGCCTAAAACATTTAATCGACATATCAATTCCTCGTCAAAACCCTAGTTTTGTATCAGAAAGATATAGCTAAAGCAATCACACTTTCTTACCTCTAAAACCTTAGCTTTAATCACAAAAGATATGCAGCCACACTCCACATCAACTTCAAGAGATGAAAATCAAAATCATCAGCTCCAATCAAAATTCTGACTAAATAAAGGAGAATAGTTAGGAATGAAAATCATCAACTCCATGATATAAAAAGGAGAATATAAGATAAAAATAGGAAGTCAGTCAACTAATACTCACATGTAATATTATGAACCTAGCACGGAACTGAGATGACAGAGTTAGATAGGAATGTGCAAATTTGAAAATTTTCTAGTCGAAGTTGTCACCTATATTAAAGAGACAGAAGTTTAAAATAATCAAATAAAGTCCAAGAAATAAATTCATGGTTTCAGTGCACAATTTGTTTATGAAAGGCCTCAAAAAACTTGTAAGTAACTACCCAGAACAAAGTTGTGAACTCAACGTAAAGAAGATCTATCTAAAGAAGTAATGAAATTTATTGAGAACCCTTACTATATATTCTGACTCATAAAGATCAATCAAAAAGCTCGACATAGGAAGCCCCACGGCATATGAAGCCCAAACAATTCTAAACAATTTAGGTATATGTACAAAAAGAACCTCATTTTACTGCTAATAATATTATGTATGTTTCAGACAAACATCATACAATTTCAGAAAAATAAATAACCTTGAGCAAATGAAGGCTAGTAGTGCAATCTGGACCAAAGCTACCATTGATTACACCAGCTGTTCCTTAGTTATTTTGAAAGGCTATCAGTTTGAGAATATATATATATATTTTTTTTTTTTTTTGTGGTACGTTTTTTTTTTTTGGTGCATCCAGGAAAAAAGAAAGCTGATAATTACCATGGATGCTCCCCCTTCCCAAGTGAGTGAGGTAGTTGATGATGGAGAGACTGAAATAGACTCAGAGGTAAACAACACAACATTAGCGTAATAAAAAGTTTGAAATTCATTTTGTAGTTATCTGTTAATGACTTTGTGCCTGGAAGTCAATCGAGTTATACATGAGAATTTAGTGAAGTAGTTTCTTGAGAACAATCTTTATCTTTTGGTGGACAATGTTATGGTGGTGTATCCATAATGCCATACCCATAGATCCTAGTCATATTTTGAATTGCTCGAGTATGTAAAGGCAGCCTTAAGGGGAGACAACAGATTACGTATTCAGGCTCAAATCGACCACGGTGGTGTAGCCAAGTGTATGGAAGCAACATTGGTGTCCTTAAAAAAATTTTAAATCTGAGTACTTAATATTATGTATGACATGAAGGAGATAGTGTGTTCAGATGGGGTTTATCCCCATACTTATTTTAATGTTTTTTGGGTATGAGGATAATATATATCTCCTATTGTATCATTCAAACTTTTCTTTCATCTAGGTAGGTATTATATAAGTATTATATAGTATATGTGTGTGTGTGTGAAGAGAATCCACAAATTAGGTATAAGATACTCAAGTTGAAAGTAGTAACAACAATGCACATGTAACATGCTTAAAAACAAAAACTAAAAGTACAATAGCATAGAGTAGGTACAATATGATACATATTATTGTGTTCTAACAAACCCTATGGAGAAAGGAGTAATTACAATTGAAAATAAGCTAAAAGACTCTTCAAGAAATAAATAGAAAAGATGAACTAATGCATGAAATAAATTGATAAAGTATTCAGTAACAAGTATAAAGTTACAAAATTATACCCTTAAAATGAGCCTGCAAGTTGATTTGAGAAATTAATGCAACCAAATTGCAAGGAACACGCCAAAGCCAAAAGAAGAAAATCTGAAATTTTAAATTTTAAATATGTAGGAATTATATTAGAAAAATAACAACATCAAAAGATAGGAAAATTAAAGTTTCAGGAATTAACATATCTGCAATTAGTATCACTTTAACATCATCGAACAACAAACCTAAACTTCTATTTCAATATCCCTGTTTTAAATAGTATCATCTTAAAATCCACAAACTACAAAACTTTGCAGCTATTTCAATATCTGCCATTAATATCAATTTAAAATCCTTTTAATTAAAGAATGTAACAAACCAGCTGATAAGCAAAAAAGGTTAAATTTAATTCTTAAAAGTGAGCAATTTAGTCATTAAAATCTGCAATTAATATCAATATAAATTCCATCCTAATTACAAAGAATGTAAGATACAGTGGATAAATGAATAAAAGGGTAAAATAGAATTAAAAGCAAGCAATTTACTGATTGAGATTTGAGATTAGAAAAATAACCAATTTCAAAGAGGAAACACCTTGAAAAATAACAAAACAATTATTTGAGGGTTCAACTATAAGTAGTAAATTGAGAAAATTAGTGAGATAAGGGATAGAGCATTCTTTTGCATTTACATGTAATTAAGTCACAATTCGTAATGTGGTTTGATCTCAATTTCAATTTTATACAAACTGATTGCTACAGCTAGCAACCATGAAGAACTTTAAATGAGTTGCATATGGAAAATAGAGGCCTAATAATATTGTATGGTGCAAAAATAACAATACTACTCCAACAGCTCACACATAATGGCCTAATATAACAATATATCAACAAAACTCTACATTCAATATAACAGATTTTCATGAGTCAGTCACTTGAGGTGACAACCAAACATGTATATTTATGAAGGAGTTAGCTTTTGATGCATATTTTACTTCAGCAAACAAAATAATGCAAACAAACCTCTTAACTATATCGTGCCTCAAAGATAAACATCATAATATCTTTTATCCATCATCAGAAAAAAAAGAAACAAATCCAGCAGAAAGAAGAAAAATAAGAGCAAAACCTGAAATAGAACCATTGTAGGCTTAAATGGGGTCTTGGATTATTTAGGCACGGAAATTTCCTAGTCCAAGATCTTTTAACGTCCTTCTCCACCACCTGAAAACCATAGAAGTTCCGATCACTAATTCTAAGAGAAAAATTATAGAATATGATAATTGATCTGTCAAAAAAATATTATCAAATACTAAAATCCACTACCATAATTCACCAACTAAGTATAATAATCTCGTTATTAATGTTTCTTTTCAAAGATTCGTTATTAAGGTTAAAGAGAAATAAATAGAAAATGAACAAACTTTTGACAGAGGAAATCTTCAGATCTGAGCACATATCAACAGTTCATTACTTTAGCAGAAATCTTCAGATCTGAGCAAAATTGCAAAAGGCTTACCTGTGGGAGCGAATCGTCTCTCAATTTCGATTCTCTCGACAACTGTGGCAGAGGAAATCTTCATTTTCTCCTCAATAAAAACCCTCCAAAATCAACCTCTCCAATGATTAGATCTTACAGGAAATATGTGCGCCATATCTTTTTCAATAATAAGATGCAAATTACATGTTTTGCAAACCCTTCACATTTTATGTTAGATGTCAGTTTTATTTTTTCATACAAAAACTGATTTGACATTAGGAAACATCAAAAAGCTTCTCTATGCACCTTTGAAACGTGCTCTCTGAAACTCCTCAAAAGCTCTATCTCCTTCTCCTACCATTAGGAAACATCAAGGATTTTCCAAAAAGGGATAATTAATTAAATAATTGAGGTTAGGATCTAAAACCCTTTGCATTCAATTCTCACTAACTTGTAACAGTCCCATTATATCTCAGATCACGAAACAAATTTGCCTACGTCCAAATAAAATGCATTTTCAAAAGATTATCAACAATCTACAACAAAATCCCCAATCAATCAACCAATCAAAAAGCCCCAAATCCAAATGATCAACCAGGGTTTCAAAACCCCAAACAAAGAAATCATACATAACTGAAAACTAATTTCATTAGGTTTTTAGGCCGGGATAGAGAGAAATTACCTGATTTTAGGGATAGAGAGAAATTAGCGATGTTGCTTGTCGTTGAAACCCTAGAAACCTTATCGCTCAAAAGCCATCAAGAAACCCTAAAGTTAGGCAATCATCAATGAATCCTTTCATTTTTTGCCGAAAACCACTGCAAAACCCTAGAAATCGCCTTATGAATGCAATAAATGAGATCGAAAAAGCCTAGAATTTTCTAAAGCTCGCCGACCTGAAACCCTAGAAGACAGTGGAGGAAGGTGATTTTGGAGGTCATTGGCAAGATAGGTGAGAGAAAGTGAATGGCCCGCCGGCGGTTTTGGAGGTCGACGGTGGAGGACGGCGATTTTGGAGGTTGCCGGCAAAATTGGAGAGAGAAGGTGAATGGTCCAACCGGTGGTTTTGGAGGTCGACGGCGGAGGACGGCGGTTTTGGAGGTCGCCGGCGGAGAATGGCTTGGCTCTGGAGAGAGAGAGAGAGAGAGAGAGGGAGGGGGGAAGAGAGAGAGAGATATCAATCGGCTGAAAGGGGGTTTTGAGAAAAGGTGGTGCTTTTGAAATTGGCTGAGTTGGCAAATCCCTGCACTGTGAATGGGCCAGCTACTAATTACTATTCATTGCATTGGACTGAAGTGACTGAAGCGGGCCCATTTAGATTACTGTTATATAAACAGTAGTTCTCTGGATGTTCCTTTTTGAGGTGTTTGTTTCAAATCTCAAAATTTATGAATATGGATTTCACTATGGAATTTCAAATCCATATGATTTTTATAAAGTTTTGGGATTCTATAAACTTTGTTAGTTTCATCAATATTTTGGGATCCCAAATACTATAATTTGTAATCTTTTATTTGTTTCAAACTCAAATTCTAGAATTACAATTTTTAGAATTTCAAATCTTGAGTTGTAGCAAACAAAGATATGGATTACTCCAATAATGAATGGTGAAAATAAGAACCGTTGGTGAGCTTACCTCCCACAAAAAGACAAACACAATTGTATTCAATGGAAAAGCTAGCAAAACATGAGCAAATGTTATGTTACTAACAAACATGAGCAAATCTTATGTTACATCAAGTGAAAAGGCAATAAATTGGGAATAATAACCAGCAAAACATGGCTGCAAGCATCTCAGGCTAGCAGCAAACCCGCAAGCAAACCCACAACAGACCCACAAGCAAACCAGGGCTGCAACAAACCAACAAATGACCAAGGCTACAACAAACCAACAAATGACCAACGCTGCAAGCAAACCCACAAGCAAGCAGCTCAATCAACGAGCATCAGGTAGTAACTAATCAACCAGCGAGAAAGAAACGGCTCAACATTTTAATAGCGGACCCAACCCATGATCCATACTATCAAAATTGGCAACCAAAGAAGATGAATACAACCAAAGATCGCACAAAGCACTCAAATAAACGAGAGCATCACGAGAAACAGAGAGCATCAAGTAGTAACTAAAGCATAACTCAAGCCATCAAAACCAATACATACTCGCAAGTAGCTCGGACAAAGAACAACTCAAATAAACCAAGACTCAAATAAACAAGACCGCAACAAACCAAAGATGCAAGCAACCCGCGAACAAATCAAGACCGCAACAAACCAACAAATGATCAAACCCACAAGCAAACCACAAGCAAGCGGCTCAATCAATGTTGCATCAAACCAAGAAATGACCAAGGTCGCAAGTAAACTCACAAGCAAACCCACAAGTAAGCTCAAATAACCGAAGTTGCAACAAACCAAGAAATGACCAAGGTGCAAGCAAACCCACAAGCAAGCGGCTCAATCAATGTTGCATCAAACCAAGAAATGACCAAGGTGCAAGCAAACCCACAAGCAAGCGGCTCAATCAATGTTGCATCAAACCAAGAAATGACCAAGGTGCAAGCAAACCCACAAGCAAGCGGCTCAATCAATGTTGCATCAAACCAAGAAATGACCAAGGTCGCAAGCAAACCCACAAGCAAGCGGCTCAATCAATGTTGCATCAAACCAAGAAATGACCAAGGTCGCAAGCAAACCCACAAGCAAGCGGCTCAATCAATGTTGCATCAAACCAAGAAATGACCAAGGTGCAAGCAAACCCACAACAAACCAAGGTGCAACAACAATAAATGACCAAGGTGCAAGCAAACCCACAAGCAAGCGGCTCAATCAATGTTGCATCAAACCAAGAAATGACCAAGGTGCAAGCAAACCCACAAGCAAGCGGCTCAATCAATGTTGCATCAAACCAAGAAATGACCAAGGTCGCAAGTAAACTCACAAGCAAACCCACAAGCAAGCGGCTCAATCAATGTTGCATCAAACCAAGAAATGACCAAGGTGCAAGCAAACCCACAAGCAAGCGGCTCAATCAATGTTGCATCAAACCAAGAAATGACCAAGGTCGCAAGTAAACTCACAAGCAAACCCACAAGCAAACCACAAGCAAGCGGCTCAATCAATGTTGCATCAAACCAAGAAATGACCAAGGTCGCAAGCAAACCCACAACAAACCAAGGTGCAACAACAATAAATGACCAAGGTGCAAGCAAACCCACAACAAACCAAGGTGCAACAACAATAAATGACCAAGGTGCAAGCAAACCCACAAGCAAACCACAAGCAAGCGGCTCAATCAATGTTGCATCAAACCAAGAAATGACCAAGGTCGCAAGCAAACCCACAAGCAAGCGGCTCAATCAATGTTGCATCAAACCAAGAAATGACCAAGGTGCAAGCAAACCCACAACAAACCAAGGTGCAACAACAATAAATGACCAAGGTGCAAGCAAACCCACAACAAACCAAGGTCGCAACAACAATAAATGACCAAGGTCGCAAGCAAACCCACAACAAACCAAAGATGCAAGCAAACCCGAACAAATCAAGACCGCAACAAACCAACAAATGACCAAGGCTGCAACAAACCAACAAATGACCAAGGCTGCAAGCAAACCCACAAGCAAGCAGCTCAATCAACGAGCATCAGGTAGTAACTAATCAACCAGCGAGAAAGAAACGGAGCAACATTTTAATAGCGTGACCCAAGCCATGATCCGTACTATCAAAAATTAGCAACCAGCAAGTTGAATACAACCAGCATCAGACCAACAGCAGCTCAAATAAACAGAGAGCATCACGTAGAAACAGAGAGCATCAAGTAGTAACTAAAGCATAACTCAAGCCATCAAAACCAATACATACTCGCAAGTAGCTCAGACCTGCAACAACTCAAATAAACCAGCAGCTCAAATAAACAAGACTGCAACAAACCAAAGATGCAAGCAAACCCGCAACAAATCAAGACCGCAACAAACCAACAAATGATCAAACCCACAAGCAAACCACAAGCAAGCAGCTCAATCAATGTTGCATCAAACCAAGAAATGACCAAGGCTGCAAGTAAACTCACAAGCAAACCCACAAGTAAGCAGCTCAAATAACTGAAGTTGCAACAAACCAAGAAATAACCAAGGCTGCAAGCAAACCCACAACAAACCAAGGCTGCAACAACAATAAATGACCAAGGCTGCAAGCAAACCCACAAGCAAACAATCACAACCAACAACAAGCCTGAAAATCATCCAAGACTGAAACAAAAACCAACAACAAGCCAATGTTGCAAGCAAACCAGAAGCAACCACAACCCACAAGCTCAAATAACTAAGGCCACAACAAACCAAGGATGTTCAAAATAGGGGCTCGGATATAACACTAAATATTGAAAACATGGATTGCCTCATCTAACAATGAAATTGTAATGTAGATTGCAATCACATGAATGGATTACCTCACCTAACATTGTAAATACAATGTAGGCTGCATTCTCATCCAGGATTGCCCTACCTAAACATCACAATGACATTGTAGATTGTATTCTCAACATAAATGAGTATCATCATTGCCCAAAATAAAAAATACAAAATAGCCATACCAATACACAGCGTGAAATGTAGGTTCCTATCAAGTATCATATCCTTCCATATTTATAAGCCTACAAAAGAACCCAATTTATAATGAGATTGCAATTGGAGTAGTGAAATATACATAAAGTTACACCTCTAAGTGTTCAACTTACAAAATTCGCAACATGTTCAACTAGATTTTCAGCCAAATTAAAATTAATAAGGAGATGTAATAAAAAAAAGATGGAAACACAACATGCTAAACATGTCATTAATTGACCAAATATAAAAGTAGGACAATAAAATGTAATGGAAAAGCTATTAAAACATGAGCAAAAGGAGTCACGAGATGTTCATAGGTTACATCCACCCAAACATAGCAATTAATCAAATTTTTAACCCCCAGCATATTCAGTTTCTTGTTAGGAGTGTGCATAATTCTATATTGGAAAAGCTCAGGCTGCGAGCAAACTCACAACAAACATGCAAGCAAACCCAAATGACCACGGCTGCAACATATGGATCCTTATTTGCACTCAAGGACTCCCAAACACATAACTTTCATTAACTACCGAGTCAATTGGGATTGTTCTATTTAACAATCCCAAATTAGTTATTCACCACTAAATATCATCTTCCAACCCAAATGTCTGCCTGATTCCTACTAAAACCCCTCCAAGTAACAAACAATTAAGGATCTTTACATGCACTCCAGGACTCAAAAGCCTGCTTACAATATTTTCAACAATAACATAGGCACGAGAGCTTATTGCATGTTAGGTAACCCAAAACAATCGACCCCAAATGAATTAACTACTACTAATTTTAACAAAAGCACAAACAATTAAGCCGAAAATACCACTGAATTCTCATCAAAATCCCCAATTCAAGCGACCAACGGCCATGGCTGCAAGCACTTCAGACCAACAGCAAACCCCCAATTCAAGCACACCCTCAAATCAAGCACACCCCCAAATCAAAATCACATAAACCCCCAATCGAATCAATAAAACCCTAGAATCAATCGCAGTTCAAATTAGAGAAGAGAGGGTGAGAGATTTACCTTAGCGGTGTGAAAGAATCGCCTGGAACCCTAGAAACGACGAATCAACGGAAATCGCCTGAACCCTAAATCCGATCGTCTTCCAAATGAAGAATACAGCGAAAATGGTGGAGGCGGCTTAAGATTCTGTCGAAATAGCCATGAAGAACATTAGGTTGGGTAGCGGGAAATGGAGGAGGCGGGTAAAAGAGGAGGGAGCCAAGAATGGCGGTGACTCCAGGGTTTCGACGCGGGAAAGGAAATGAGATTTCGGGGATCTCTGTCTCCTTTTTTGCTGAGCTGGACGTGGGATGTCAGAAATCCAGCCCAAATCCTCTCTCAAAGAGAGGATGTGAGAAATGCCAAAAACAATTAGTATTTAATTATTTGGGGATCTTATATCCCAAAAAAATTTTGAAACAAACATAAATTATGGAATTCTAAAACCCACAAAAACCCACTTTTTCATCTATATCCCACCTATATCCCAAAAAAAAGTTGAAACAAACACCCCCTTAGAGGAGTAGATGAAAGATTCTTTATTTGAGATTCATTAATCATCTTTTTTTCTTTTGTAATATTTTTCTTTTGTAATTGAATAAATTGACTTCTAATTTACTTGCTATTCTATATGTTGCAGCTTGCACGAATATTGATAATTTGAAATACAACTTAGCACATTGCTAAAAATGGTTTGATCTCCATGCACTATTAACTGCTCCAAGCCATCTACTTTCCTCTATAACTAAAGGAAAACCTCTTTGTGAACAGTAAATTTTTTCAATATCCACATATTTAACTAAAATAAAATCCACTAACCTCAACAACTGGCTTCCACTTCTCCCACTCTCCCTCTCCTTCTCATTTAAAAACCTCCTCCCTCCTCTCTCTATAAAAGAGATTCAAGAAATAAAAGTGATGACCCAATCTCTGCCTCTCTATCTCCATCGGCTCATCAACGAATCTCAAAATAAGCACCGGCGAGCTACTCGAAATCAACCCATCGGACTCAAATTTTCATGTAATTCCTCTTTCCCCTTCTCGATTCGCATATGATATTGATCAATTTTAGGTTTTTTTATTTATGTTTCTGTTTTCTGTTCTCTTCGATTAATTTCGTGGTTTTGGTTTGAGCAGTTGAATTAAAGAAGCAGATCTCATGCTCCATCCAACTTTCCAACAAAACTGATGACCACATCGCCTTTTATGGTAATTCTCAATGATTTCGTCATTTAATTCAATAAAAGTTTGAAAATTTTTCTTTTTTGTGATTTTTTTTCTTGATTTAGGTCAAGACTACGAGCCGGAAGAAATATTGTGTTAGGCCTAACACCGAGATCGTCTTGCCTCGATCTACATGCGATGTGATCGGTATTTTTTTATAAGATTTTACTTCAGGTTTAATCATAACATAGTTTCCTTTTTTGTTTGTTTTGAATGAGATTAAATTATTTGGGATTTGTTTGTAGTTACAATGCAAGCGCAGCGTGAGGTGCCTCCCGATATGCAATGCAAGGATAAATTTCTTATTCAGAGTGTTATCGCCAAAGATGGAGTCGCTCCGAAGGACATTACTCCGAAAATGATATTGTTTTTTTATTAATTAATGTAGCCGCGATTCGATTTTAGTTTCCTTATGAGGGATTTTATTAGAATATGAAATAATTAGCTACTTGGTGCGTGCAATTGAGTTTAAAGACTGTATATTGTTGCATGAATTTGGATTTCATTTTCTTCAGTTAAGAGACTTTTGGGTTCTTCTTTTAGAATTAGAATTGATGAATTAAACCTTTGTAGGTCATTTTGGTTCTAATTAAAGCCGGGTTTGATTTATGCGATTCAGATTTTAAGATAAAATTTCACGTGATGAACCGCAAAAATAAGATGGGAAAAAAATTGCGCGCAAAAAAATATTGTAAGGAGGCCGTGCTTAGCACGGGATAAATACTAGTTCTTTCTAAAAAGAAGGGGGTTTATTTCATAATTCAATAATACATTGTGAAAGTAGATCAAAGAGAAAATTTTAAGAGTTTGTTGCTAGATTGTGGACATATTGGCTGAGTTTGAGCCTTCTAACCGTATAATATGTTACCAGTTTGGATCGTTGCCTAATTTTTGAGTCTCAACATAACGAGATTTTGCAACTACAACTGATTTTATTTTATTTTTTTCCCTTTTCATTAATGTTGTATGATATTGATGTTTGAACTTCGTAATGTTATGGTATCAAAAGCATATCAGAGAAACTATTAGTGAGGACTTACTAGCTGAATAAATTAATTTTGCTTGACCCAAAAGACGTACTATGTTTTGTTAACAATTAGAATTTATAATTGAAGCTATTTTAATAATTGGTTTATTACTCTAAAGTCAATGGCATTATGTAGCTATATATTAACTCTTTGTTTAAGTACTCTTTATGCATTGATATATTTAATGTTTAAACTATAATTTAAGTACAAACGGTTACATTAAAGAAATTTTATTAAGATGAAAGTCAAATTTATCCTTTTAGGGCTTAAATTTACCAATGACGGGTAGAAAGACTATAAATCTTTTAAAATCAAATTTATCCTTTTTAATGAATATTTAAATTTGTACTTTATAATGGCTGATTAACTATGATGAATTTTCTTTTTGGAAAAATAAAGTTTAAAAAATGTGATATTTTGCCCATTTTCAAAACGGTAGAAGCTCAATATTGAACAAATCCGCGCATTGCGCGGTCTAAAACTAGTTTACGTGACTAATATTGAAAACAATTTTAAAAGTGGAGCACCTAAAGCATTTGGAAATGCAGCGGGAGCCCAAGACTATAATACATCAATTAAACAGCAAGCAATTACTACTTCCAAGCTAAAAAAAACAAAACAAAAAACATTTCCATTACAGATCGAAAAGATTATAGACGGCACAAGCAGACTGCCAAATCGAGATCCGAGCACCCAGACATTAAAAAAAAAAAAGAAGGCCTAGCCGCCGAAGCCGTAGAGGGTCCTGCCCTGGCGCTTGAGGGCGTAGACGACGTCCATGGCGGTGACGGTCTTGCGCCGGGCGTGCTCGGTGTAGGTGACGGCGTCGCGGATGACGTTCTCGAGGAAGATCTTGAGGACGCCGCGGGTCTCCTCGTAGATGAGGCCGCTGATGCGCTTCACCCCGCCCCTGCGGGCGAGGCGCCGGATGGCGGGCTTCGTGATCCCCTGGATGTTGTCCCTCAGCACCTTCCTGTGCCTCTTCGCCCCTCCCTTCCCCAGCCCCTTCCCCCCCTTCCCTCTCCCCGACATTTCGATTTCTTTGAGATTGATTGGTTCAGGATTCTGAGATCGAAATGGGGATCTGAGTGTTTTTATAGAGGGGGAGGGAGTTTGAAATTTGGGGGGAATTTTGAAAATGACGAAATGTTGAGCGCTGAAATGCGGGTCGAGATATTGGATGGATGGTCGAGATTGATATTTTGCTCGCTGCTCGGATCGGTGACGTGGATACGCCAGCTTGGCATCCATATAACTGAAAATACCCTTTACAGGTTTACTTATTTTCAATCGAGCCCGAGTTTCACTTTTCAAGAAACGCGGCCGGTTCCCAACGGTGCAGCGGGTGCAAAAGAATGCGACGGCCTCAATTTGCCCACGATCATGTGGGCGTCGATTTTACTTGGGTGCCCCTCTTATTACACCTCCACCTGGCTCTAAACACAACAATCCAAGGGCTAGTTCAGTAAACACTCCTTTGAGTTCCGAGGGTTTAGGAATCAGGAGGGGCTTTGAGCTGTGGCCAATTAGGAAGCAGTCTCTGTCCATGGCTGCCTCCTCTTGCCGACGTATAAAAAATGACGGTCTTGCGCCGGGCGTGCTCGGTGTAGGTGACGGCGTCGCGGATGACGTTCTCGAGGAAGATCTTGAGGACGCCGCGGGTCTCCTCGTAGATGAGGCCGCTGATGCGCTTCACCCCGCCCCTGCGGGCGAGGCGCCGGATGGCGGGCTTCGTGATCCCCTGGATGTTGTCCCTCAGCACCTTCCTGTGCCTCTTCGCCCCTCCCTTCCCCAGCCCCTTCCCCCCCTTCCCTCTCCCCGACATCGCTCTGTTTTCTCTTCTTCTTCTTGAATTTTGAGGGGGAAGTAGGGTTAGGGTTCGTGGATTTTGATGTGGGAGAGAAACGGGGAGGGGAGAGGGATTTTATAGAGAGATGGGGTTCGATTTGGGGGGAGAAGGACGATCCGTGGCTGAGTTGGAGATAGTTGTTGGATTTGTAATTATTAACGGTTGAGATTTGTTTTTGTTGGTTGATGCGGATCGATGAGCTGGCGGGAGAGAAGTTACTGGGCTAGCAGTGCGAGGCCCGGAGCATGTGGTTTATGGGCTAAGGTAGGCCTCGTAGCCCTTTTTTATGGGTGCCAGTCACGTGGAACTTTTTTAACTGGAAGTGGGAAACTATTTGAAATTGGATAATTTTTTGACGGTGAGATATTTTGACGGGATAATAGAAGAGAATTTTGTGAAAGTTGTAACGTGATATGGGATAATTTAAAATAATTATAGAGTACATTTTGAGTATGTTTGGCAAGTGACTCATCAAGGGAGCTAGGGCTGTCCAACGGTAGGGCGACCCGGAACCGGGCCGAACTTCGGTGGACTGGTAGAACAGGCGACCCTTTTTTAATTTTTTAATTGTATTATTATTTTTCCTTAAAAATTAAGTTTTTTTATAAAAAAATAAAATTTCAAGAGTAATTAAAAATACAATATGCCAAATTTTTATAAAAAATCAATCATACTAAGTGTTGATGTATATAATCACAGTCACTAACCTTGGTGTGAGTTTAGCTTTTAAGAGAGCGGAGTCCGTCTTCTCTCCTAATATCCGGTGACGTTGCTCCTGTCTGGGGGTTCACCTACAGCAAGAGAGCACCTGTGGAAGAGGCGGAGTTGGGATCTCCGGTGGTTCCTCCGACGGTCAAGTTAGTAATGGGGAGAGAAAATTTAATGGAGCAGGAATTCACTCAGAAAAAATCACTTACTTGCTTCGTGGAACAGTTTGCTATTTGTACCTAGGGTTTGGGGGTATTTTCGTCTTTCTGTCTAATAGGAAACAACCGAGGGGTAAGCCCTCTCTTCCGCGTGTCAGCTAGTAATTAGATGAGGGTCTGTCCTTATCGGCCATGCCAGCTGCCTTTACAGATGTCAAGTGATGAGTGGATTTAAGAGTTGGTGTTGTTCATTCACCATTAATGAGATGGGATTGACGGCGTCCGCAGCCGTATTAGTCCGAGGTACCTTAAATACTGTGAGAGATGGAGGATTAAGGGGCTGACAGTGCCTTTAATGCAATGTTGATGGATTGTCGGGATTGAATTTTAGATAACCGTCATTTAGGTGGAGGAAACCATATAGGATGAGAGAGGGGGGAGCTGAGGCCGGGTGGTCGACTCGCACGGCCTCTTGAGGCGTCCATTGGAGTAATCAGTTGAAGGGGGCGACTAGTACCGCCCTTCGCGTCGTCCCAGAGGACGGATAGTTAAGAAAAATGGGGGCTAGGTTTGCTTCGCATTGTTTAGAGAGGCAGGCAACTGGTTGGAAGGAGCTAAGGGAGATAATGTGTTGGAAGGGCGACTAGTACCGCTTCGCCGTCCGGGACTAGCGGCCGGGGCTTAAATCGGTCATCCCTCATGTCGCCGGGGACAAACGACTTGGGAGGATAGCTCGCGGGCCAATTGTCACGGACGACCGGTACCGCCTTCGTCGTCCGGGGAGTTGTTGAAGGGACGACCTACACCGCCTTCTTCGCTTGGCGGCGGGCGATAGTCTTAACTGACCGTATGGCCGGCTGAAGCTGAGGTCCTGGTCTGCATGGAGGTTCATGTCGCTCCAAGTTAACGAGCAGAAATGTTTATTCATGTTAGCGCTTGGTTTTCCTCTTTAATCACTAATTAGTGGTTATGCCCATAACAGTTGGCCCCTTTCGCTTGGAGTCGGTTGGAAACGAGTCCAAGTGAAATAAGTAGCATAGCCCTGATCGGAAAGGAGTTCAGGAAGAGGCTCGAACATTCTATTGACTAACGTACGATGTCGAAGCAGCTTTTACATCGACGCTTAGCCTCCTGGGCTTGATGGTGGGCCCCTCTTGGAACATATGGGAAATGATTATCACATTTTAATTACAAATTTATACCCTCATTATCTATTTTATATGAATAAATATCCTGCTAATAACTATTTTTATCTTAATTTGCAGGCTAATGGAGTATTATTGAATAAGAGCCCAAATGAAGATTATTTCAAGCTCAAAAGATCTCTAATGAAACCTAGAATGCTTAAATCTAAAGCCCACGACTAAGTTTAGAAGCAAAATCTCAACACACATCACTTTTTTAGTAAGAATTATTAATAACTTGGCTTACAATTGAGAATCAAATCAAATATGGAAAAAATAAAGTCAAATCCGTGCTTAGGATGGTCAACCGCAAAGAAAAGACGATATCTCTCAATCCGGGAAGCAGAATTCAACATATTATATATGAAAATCACCTATCTCAACGAGACGGAGCCATCCAAATTACCAGATTCTCAAAATTTCATCAGCAATAGCGAGTTATGATAGAAATCCGAATTTAAGTGATATATATTCAATTATTTGAAGACCAAGTTAAATTCTAAGAAGCCCAAGAGCATTTAAGAGAAGCCCAAGAGTCTTAAAGGAATTAAATACAAAAGAAATAAAGCCCACAAAGCACATCTCTCAAGGAGTAAATCAATGGTCTAGATTATTTGGAGAGATCCTATGACTATGAGGGTTGTTTAGGGGCTAACCTAAATCCTATGGTTGTGAGTGTTACTTGAGGGCCAAGGCAAACCCAAAGATTGTGAGAGATTCTTGTTATCTATAAATAGAGGGGTAGAGTGAGGGCTTGAGATTGTAAAATATTTTGTAAAAACTCCATTTGGAGAGAAGGGTTACTCTTAATTGAAAAGACCTTCTAAAATTGTAACTACGTTACACAATAAATAAAATTTTCACCCTTCAATTTTCTTTCTCTTCTCTTTGTCCAAGGACCAAAGGAGGATGAAGATGAATTAGGAATTGTGGGTTTCTCTTTTATTTCTTTTTTCTTCTTTATTTCTTGTTTGTAGAATAGATTTACTTTCATGCAATTTACTTTCTTGCAATTTAGTTTCTTGCAATTTAATTCCATGCAATTTACTTTCATGTCTTGTCTTTAATTCATAGATTAGATTTACTTTCATTGCAATCTTTTTTTCTTTTTCTTTATTTCTTGCCCACTTTCATTCTTCTAATTATGTTTATTTTTCCTCCTCCCTCTTGATTTCTTTTATTTTTCTAAGATGTGGAACTAAACCTCTTGTGGGGATCTAGTTTTGCATGAAACTAGTCTAATTTCTCTCTTATATTTATGAATCACTCTCTAATGCTTAAAAAGATCATGTTTAGGCTAATCAACTAGAGAACTAATCGGTAGAAGAAGAATTTGATAGTCTATGCTTTCCTTAAGTGGTTTGATAGGTTATGCTTATGAATTCTAGAATTACTATCTTGTTGTTATTCTCCTCATGAGTATTGATTTCATTTAGGTGATAATTTGATAGGTTATGCTTTCCTTAAGTGGTTTGATAGTCTATGCTTAATAAATCTAAAATGAAATGTGATAAAAAGAGAATGGTTCATATCTTATAAGTGAGATTAGCTAGTGGATTCAATTCTAGATTTCTTCATATCTCTAATTGAATCCTCCATCTTTGCCTTCTTAATTTTGACTTCTTTGATTTCTTATTTTCTTGATTTTGATTTTCCTTTACTCTCTCCTCTCTCTCAATCTTGCTTTCTTTTATTTTGCACTTATTTTCTCTCACTCTCTATCTCTCCATTTTCACTTTCATTTTGATTTATTCGCACTTTGTCACAATCACACTCTTAATCTCTCCACACACATTTTCTTCCTCGATTTCCTTTTATTTGCACATAATCCACATCCACTCTCTAATCTTTTCATGATCACTTTCACCATGTATATAAACTCCTAATTGTCAAGATAATTTGAGAACCAAAACTTAAACAAAACTCTTCCTACTTCCTGCTCTGGATCGATAATCTTAAATACTATAACTTAATAAATATTGTATACTTGCAACTTAGGAGGTAATCATAAATTTACCCATCAAGTTTTACGCTGCTGTGGAACGGTGTATAAGTAGGGTTTTGATTAACTTTGGTTCCTTATTTTGTGTGTTTTCTTTTGTGTAGGAACTTGGAGCTTGAAGATCAAGAGTTGAAGATTCAAGATTGAAGATTTGCCTCCAACGAGGCTTTGGATAGCGACATGGGTAACTCTTCTTTCTAGTATTCTCAATTTCACCCTTTAGATAGTTCATTCACATTAGAGACAATTAGGATAAAAAATAAAATAAAAAATTAAAAAAAGAGATTTTACCCTTGTCAATCTCTAATAAACTTCATTTCTTTGATTGTCGACCATAATAAAAATAAAAAGATTTTATTTTTGCATCCTTTTAGTTGCTTTTAATTCCTAGGGTTGCATTTCATATAATAGTAGGAATTCACCAAAGTGTTTTGAGCATCTTGATTTGGCACTCACTTGAAAATATTTTTAAGGGCAAAACCCATTAATCAAGATGAGGGATTTCATCACCCTTTCCTTAACCCAAAATCACTAATTCCTCACACATACCCAAGCCTCTTAAAACTGATTAGACGTTGCCCCTAAGGATTCAAGCTCATTAAGGAACAAGAAATCCTTAAGTGAACCGGTCCAAGTTTATTTGGATTAATTGGTGTCTAAGGCAAGGTTTAGGGTTATGTATATTCAAGCAAGGAAATAGGTACTTAATTGATCTTTGATCTCCCTCTAGTACTATCCTTACTGGCTAATTATCCAAGTAAACTTTGATCTTTTCATTAAGAGAATTTTAGTTAGAGTCGGTCTAAGTCAAGTTTAGACTTAACCCTAGAGTTAGGGTGATTGAAAAGTGATTGCCTTGATTTGCTTTTAGTTAGTTTTTCTTTTCATCATCATCTCTTGACTTTTCTCTTTTTCTTTTCTTAAAAAATTTTTTGGTGTATGCAAGCTTGGGTTAGGGATAATACCAATCGCTTAACTGTGTTGATTCATCTTTTAAAACATTTGAAGAAATGACCAACCCTAATCCACCCGCTCTTCAAGATATATGTTACCCAACTAGGAATGCAATCCCTTCGTGCATTAAGCTCCCGATGCAAATGGAACCAATTTTGAACTTCACCGCATTTCATAAACATGCTTCCCAAATTCTTAGAGTCAAACCGAAGACGATACATCTTTATCTCCGAATTTGAAAAGTTTGCCTCATGATTAAGATGAGGGACTTATCCGAGGATGCGATCAAGCTTCGATTTATTCTTTTTCCCTTAAGGACAAAGCCAAAAATGGTCAGATAGCTTACCCAATGATTCCATCTCAACTTGGGGTGAATTTGTAAAAGTTTTTCAAAAAATTCTTTCCTATCCACAAAACTCAAGCTTAGAAACAAGATTTAAAATTTTAAAATTGTCTTGGGAGAACCTCTTTGGAAGTATTTTGATAAATTTAAGGATCTTCTTATCCAATGTCCTCACCATGGTCTTGAAAAGTGGCGATTATGCCAAATTATTTATGAAGGATTGGATTATTCTTTAAAACTTCCTTAGAGTCAATGTGTCAAGGGGATTTCATGAAGAAAACACACTAAGCTTGGGACTTTTAGAGAATTTATCCGAGAAAACCATGCAAAGGGGAACACTATGATTCAGAAGCCTTCAATCCAGCTTCTAGAGGTCCTTCCTTAGAGTCAAACATAGTCTCTCAAGCTAAGATGGCTACAATTCTACGCGATTAGAAACTTTAGAAACCAAAGAACGAGCTCCGTACAAATCAATCAAGTTTCACCAGTTGTCATAATCGTCTTTCTACGCCCCATGCTTCAAAGCAATGTCCACTCTTAGGAAATACTCAATCTCTAGAATGATGAATGTCAGATTCCAAAGATCCAATTAATGATCCATTTTCTCTAACCTATAATCCGGTTGGAGAAATCATCCTAATTTTGCATGGAATCGTGGTAATTTCTCAGAAATTAAAATTTCACTCCCTCTTCAAACCAACAATTCTCAGGGCAACGCTAGCTTTCAGCTTCAAACCAATTTTCCACAATCAAATCACCATTTCCAAATCAGCTTCATTATCAATCTACAAATCATATTCCTTCAAATGTTGAGAAACGCCTTAATATTTTGAAAGGGGTTTGGAAGCCTTGATTAAAACCTCTACACGCACTCTCACTAACTTGTTGACTCAAACATCTAGCACGATGAACTCCTTTATGCAACCAACAGACAAATTCTCAACTCCAACACTCAAGCCATAGCTAGATTAGAAACCCAGCCTTGGTCAACTAGCTAGCTTATAAATGAGAGAGAGAAAGGATCATTTCCTAGTCAACCCGTGACCAATCCAAGGAACGCGGTCAAGTTTAACTTTTCAAGATCAAGTGAATGCAATCTATTCACAACATGTAACTGTGTTAATAATCAAGTCCTTCGAACGAGAGAATTATGTTGAATACACGATCTTGAAGCCAACATTTGAAGAACCCTTTGTCAATGAACTTAGATTTTAGAAAATAGAAAACAACAAGAATTTATTTTTGATGAAATTTTTGTTAATAATAAATCTAAGTTCAAAAGCATACAACCATTAATACCTACCTTCCATTGTCGCAAACATCACTAAAAATCCTCGAAATTTTGGAATTTAAGCACATCATGATTATATCATTTTGAAATTCTTTAAATTTCTGGGTAGAATTTTCAGAATAAGGTAGGATTTAATGTAGAATGTGAGCTTCTCATGTTTTATCTTTTATTCTACATTTTTATTTTTGTCTCATAATAATAAAAGAGTTTATTCTTCTCTCATGTGAGAGTTTCTTGTTGTTCTTTATTTCAAAAAAAGAGAGAGAATAAATTTTTACTTCACCCTCATCTTGAAGGTATTTGTAGAATTTTTTATCATTATTCAAAGCTAGCCAAATAAATGTAAATGCTTTAATTATTATCCTGTTTTACTTTGTGCATAATAGAATTTGCATTGAGGACAATGCAAAATTTAGGTGTGGGTGGAATTAGTCATTTTGCTCTTTATCTTAGTCATTTTTCTTCTTTCTTACCTTTTTTTCTTTTTATGTCATTTTTTTCGCTTTAAAAAAAAATAGTCACTTGCCAAATTAATAGAGTTGATTAATAAATGATCAATTTGATAGAATTTAAGTCTTCTAATCCTTAGTTAGTTCTATACTCAAGTTTACCTTTTATGATAACTCCAAATAAATTTTTCAAGAAATGATTTTCAAAGTAGTATACTTTACTTAAGTTTTAACTTAGATTTTTAATTAAAGTAATGAAATTTTTGCATGCCTAACTTAGAGTTGAAAATAATTTTTCAAGTTGTCTTGATCCAAATATTTTTCAGAATATATATACATATACACATATATATATTATACTAACTTAACAAAAGAAGAAAATTTCTCTTAAAATTATTGATGGTTCTATTTTACTAAGCCTAAGTTGACTGAGTAATTAAGCCCGAGGAGTATTTCTATACTTAATGACCTAAGCCCAATTGGGTCGGATTCATTGGCCCAAAACTCGCTAAATGGTCCCTTAGAAAGCCCGATTAAAAGAACAAAACCACCAAGGAATAAAGAGTTAAAAAAGCATACTAACCATGTTTTTATATATATAGTTATATTTGTATATGTTCCCTAAGAATTAAATGGATTAAAAGACTTGAAGTTTGTTTAAAACAAAGAGTTAGCATGTTCTTTTAAAACTTTTAAATTAAATTTTTGAGTTAAACTTGGTTTTGTATAACTATAATGGAAGAATTTTCTTAAGAAAATTACATTGGAGTTATGATAAAACATTTTCTTGAGTATTAACCAACTTCATTTGGAATGGTTGAATATATCAAATGAATTAATTATTTCATTAACTTCTTTAAATTGGCAAGTTAACTAATTTTGTGGGTATATTCATGCAAACCCTCACGAGACTACAACTCGTCCCACTAGGATAACCTAGGGGTTTAAAGGCTTGTTGTATGCGCTAAAGTGAGTTAGGTTTTCTTTTATTTTCTTTGCTAGAGGACTAGCAAAAGTTTAGGTGTGGGGGTATTTGATTATCACATTTTAATTACAAATTTATACCCTCATTATCTATTTTATATGAATAAATATCCCGCTAATAACTATTTTTATCTTAATTTGCGGGCTAATGGAGTATTATTGAATAAGAGCCCAAATGAAGATTATTTCAAGCTCAAAAGATCTCTAATGAAACCTAGAATGCTTAAATCTAAAGCCCACGACTAAGTTTAGAAGCAAAATCTCAACACACATCACTTTTTAGTAAGAATTATTAATAACTTGGCTTACAATTGAGAATCAAATCAAATATGGAAAAATAAAGTCAAATCCGTGCTTAGGATGGTCAACCTAAAGAAAAGACGATATCTCTCAATCAGGAGCGAGAATTCAACATATTATATATGAAAATCACCTATCTCAACGAGGCAGACCATCAAATTACCAGATTCTCAAAATTTCATCAGCAATAGCGAGTTATGATAGAAATCCGAATTTAAGTGATATATATTCAATTATTTGAAGACCAAGTTAAATTAAGAAGCCCAAGAGCATTTAAGAGAAGCCCAAGAGTCTTAAAGGAATTAAATACAAAGAAATAAAGCCACAAAGCACATCTCTCGAGGAGTAAATCAATGGTCAGATTATTTGGAGAGATCCTATGACTATGAGGGTTGTTTAGGGGCTAACCTAAATCTATGGTTGTGAGTGTTACTTGAGGGCAAGGCAAACCCAAAGATTGTGAGAGATTCTTGTTATCTATAAATAGAGGGGTAGAGTGAGGGCTTGAGATTGTAAAATATTTTGTAAAACTCCATTTGGAGAGGAGGGTTACTCTTAATTGAGAAGACCTTCCAAAAATTATAACTTTTATTACACAATAAATAAAAATTTTCACCCCTTCAATTTCCTTTCTCTTCTTCTTATCCAAGGACCAAAAGGAGGATGAGATGAAACTCAGGAGTTGTTGGTTTATCTTTTATTTCTTTTTCATTTCTTGTTCATTTATATGCTTTGTAGTTTAGATTTACTTTCATGCAATGTCTTTAATTCTTGTATTTACTTTCTAGTATAGATTTTTCTTTTTTTTAATTCACCTTGAGGCTAGAACCCTCTAAGAAATTACCCTTTTCTAAGTGTGGAGCTAATATTTGTGGGATCCCTAGAGATTGTTTGAAACTAGCTAACAAATCCAACTTATTCTCATAAGATTGAGATAAGCTAAGTGGATCTACTCTAGATTTCTCATATCTTTAATTAATCCTCCATACTTTACCTTCTTTATTTTTCTCTTATCCTTGTTTTTCATTTGTTTGTTATTTTCCTTTATTCTTGATTCTTGATTTCATTAGTTTTACTTCTCTCTCAATCTTGCTTTCTTTTATTTTGCACTTATTTTCTCTCACTCTCTATCTCTCCATTTTCACTTTCATTTTGATTTATTCGCACTTTGTCACAATCACACTCTTAATCTCTCCACACACATTTTCTTCCTCGATTTCCTTTTTATTTGCACATAATCCACATCCACTCTCTAATCTTTTCATGATCACTTTCACCATGTATATAAACTCCTAATTGTCGCGCATAATTTGAGAACCAAAACTTAAACAAAACTCTTCCTACTTCCCGTTCCTCGTGGATCGATAATCTTAAATACTATAACTTAATAAATATTGTATACTTGCAACTTAGGAGGTAATCATAAATTTACCCATCAAGTTTTTGGCGCCGTTGCCGGGGAACGGTGTATAAGTAGGGTTTTGATTAACTTTGGTTCCTTATTTTGTGTGTTTTCTTTTGTGTAGGAACTTGGAGCTTGAAGATCAAGAGTTGAAGATTCAAGATTGAAGATTTGCCTCCAACGAGGCTTTGGATAGCGATTGCGTGGGTAACTCTTCTTTCTAGTATTCTCAATTTCACCCTTTAGATAGTTCATTCACATTAGAGACAATTAGGATAAAAAAATAAAATAAAAAATTAAAAAAAAGAGATTTTTACCCTTGTCGACCCTAATAAACTTCATTTCTTTGATTGTCGACCATAATAAAAATAAAAAGATTTTTTATTTTTGCATCCTTTTAGTTGCTTTTAATTCCTAGGGTTGCATTTCATATAATAGTAGGAATTCACCAAAGTGTTTTGAGCATCTTGATTTGGCACTCACTTGAAAATATTTTTAAGGGCAAAACCCATTAATCAAGATAAGGTGAGGGATTTCATCACCCTTTCCTTAACCCAAAAATCACTAATTCCTCACTACACATACCCAAGCCTCTTAAAACTGATTAGACGTTGGCCCCTAAGGATTCAAGCTCATTGAACAAGAAACTTAAGTGAACCGGTCCAAGTTTATTTGGATTAATTGGTGTCTAAGGCAAGGTTTAGGGGTTGCGTAGCGCCCGCAAGGAAATAGGTACTTAATTGATCTTTGATCTCCTCTAGTACTATCCTTACTGCTAATTATCCAAGTAAACTTTGATCTTTTCATTAAGAGAATTTTTAGTTAGAGTCGGTCTAAGTCAAGTTTAGACTTAACCCTAGAGTTAGGTGATTGAAAAGTGATTGCCTTGATTTGCTTTTAGTTAGTTTTTCTTCTCATCATCTTCTTGACTTTTTCTTTTTCTTTTCTTAAAAAATTTTTTGGTGTATGCAAGCTTGGGTTAGGGATAATACCAATCGCTTAACTGTGTTGATTCATCTTTTAAAACATTTGAAGAAATGACCAACCCTAATCCACCCGCTCTTCAAGATATATGTTACCCAACTAGGAATGCAATCCCTTCGCATTAAGCTCCCCGATGCAATGGAACCAATTTTGAACTTCGACCGATTTCATAAACATGCTTCCCAAATTCTTAGAGTCAAACCAAGACGATACATCTTTATCTCGAATTTGAAAAGTTTGCCTCATGATTAAGATGAGGGACTTATCCGAGGATGCGATCAAGCTTCGATTTATTCTTTTTCCCTTAAGGACAAAGCCAAAAATGGTCAGATAGCTTACCCACTGATTCCATCTCAACTTGGGGTGAATTTGTAAAAGTTTTTCTGAAAAAATTCTTTCCTATCCACAAAACGGTCAAGCTTAGAAACAGCATTTAAAATTTTAAAATTGTCTTGGGAGAACCTCTTTGGAAGTATTTTGATAAATTTAAGGATCTTCTTATCCAATGTCCTCACCATGGTCTTGAAAAGTGGCGATTATGCCAAATTATTTATGAAGGATTGGATTATTCTTTAAAAACTTCCTTAGAGTCAATGTGTCAAGGGGATTTCATGAAGAAAAACACTGACGAAGCTTGGGACTTTTTAGAGAATTTATCCGAGAAAACCATGCAGTGGGAACACTATGATTCAGCAGTTCCCCAATCCAGTTCTAGAGGTCCTTCCTTAGAGTCAAACATAGTCTCTGAAGCTAAGATGGCTACAATTCTACGCAGATTAGAAACTTTAGAAACCAAAGAACGAGCTCCGGTACAAATCAATCAAGTTTACGCCTCGGGTTGTCATAGCTGTCTTTCTGACCCATGCTTCAAAGCAATGTCCACTCTTAGGAAATACTCAATCTCTAGAACAGATGAATGCTGCATTCCAGCATCCAATTAATGATCCATTTTCTCTAACCTATAATCCAGGTTGGAGAAATCATCCGAATTTTGCATGGAATCAGGGTAATTTCTCAGGAAATTAAAATTTCACTCCCTCTTCAAACCAACAATTCCCTAGGGCAACGCAGCTTTTCAGCTTCAAACCAATTTTCCACAATCAAATCGACCATTTCCAAATCGGTTTCCTCATTATCAATCTACAAATCATATTCCTTCAAATGTTGAAAGCGTCTTAATATTTTGGAAAGGGGTTTGGAAGCCTTGATTAAAACCTCTACACGCACCACGAACTTATTGACTCAAACATCTAACACGATGAACTCCTTTATGCAACCAACGGGACAAATTCTCAACTCCAACACTCAAGCCATAGCTAGATTAGAAACCCGGCTTGGTCAACTAGCTAGCTTATAAATGAGAGAGAAAGGATCATTTCCTAGTCAACCCGTGACCAATCCAAGGAACGCGGGTCAAGTTTAACTTTTCAAGATCAAGTGAATGCAATCTATTCACAACAAATGCAACTGTGTTAATAATCAAGTCCTTGAGCGAGAGAATTATGTTGAATACCGCATCTTGAAGCCAACATTTGAAGAACCCTTTGTCAATGAACTTAGATTTTAGAAAATAGAAAACAACAAGAATTTATTTTTGATGAAATTTTTGTTAATAATAAATCTAAGTTCAAAAGCATACAACCATTAATACCTACCTTCCATTGTCGCAAACATCACTAAAAATCCTGAAATTTTTGGAATTTAAGCACATCATGATTATATCATTTTGAAATTCTTTAAATTTCTGGGTAGAATTTTCAGAATAAGGTAGGATTTAATGTAGAATGTGAGCTTCTCATGTTTTATCTTTTATTCTACATTTTTATTTTTTGTCTCATAATAATAAAAGAGTTTATTCTTCTCTCATGTGAGAGTTTCTTGTTGTTCTTTATTTCAAAAAAAGAGAGAGAATAAATTTTTACTTCACCCCTCATCTTGAAGGTATTTGTAGAATTTTTATCATTATTCAAAGCTAGCCAAATAAATGTAAATGCTTTAATTATTATCCTGTTTTACTTTGTGCATAATAGAATTTGCATTGAGGACAATGCAAAATTTAGGTGTGGGGTGGGAATTAGTCATTTTGCTCTTTATCTTAGTCATTTTTCTCTTTTTCTTACCTTTTTTTCTTTTTATGTCATTTTTTTCGCTTTTCATAAAAAAAATAGTCACTTGCCAAATTAATAGAGTTGATTAATAAATGATCAATTTGATAGAATTTAAGTCTTCTAATCCTTAGTTAGTTCTATACTCAAGTTTACCTTTTATGATAACTCCAAATAAATTTTTCAAGAAATGATTTTCAAAGTAGTATACTTTACTTAAGTTTTAACTTAGATTTTTAATTAAAGTAATGAAATTTTTGCATGCCTAACTTAGAGTTGAAAATAATTTTTCAAGTTGTCTTGATCCAAATATTTTTCAGAATATATATACATATACACATATATATATTATACTAACTTAACAAAAGAAGAAAATTTCTCTTAAAATTATTGATGGTTCTATTTTACTAAGCCTAAGTTGACTGAGTAATTAAGCCCGAGGAGTATTTCTATACTTAATGACCTAAGCCCAATTGGGTTGGGATTCATTGGCCCAAAACTCGCTAAATGGTCCCTTAGAAAGCCCGATTAAAAGAACAAAACCACCAAGGAATAAAGAGTTAAAAAAGCATACTAACCATGTTTTTATATATATAGTTATATTTGTATATGTTCCTGAAGAATTAAATGGATTAAAAGACTTGAAGTTTGTTTAAAACAAAGAGTTAGCATGTTCTTTTAAAACTTTTAAATTAAATTTTTGAGTTAAACTTGGTTTTGTATAACTATAATGGAAGAATTTTCTTAAGAAAATTACATTGGAGTTATGATAAAAACATTTTCTTGAGTATTAACCAACTTCATTTGGAATGGTTGAATATATCAAATGAATTAATTATTTCATTAACTTCTTTAAATTGGCAAGTTAACTGAATTTTGTGGGTATATTCACTGCAAACCCTCACGAGACTACAACTCGTCCACTAGGATAACCTAGGGGTTTAAAGGCTTGTTGTATGCGCTAAAGTGAGTTAGGTTTTCTTTTTATTTTCTTTGCTAGAGGACTAGCAAAAGTTTAGGTGTGGGGGTATTTGATTATCACATTTTAATTACAAATTTCTACCCTCATTACCTATTTTATATGAATAAATATCCTGCTAATAACTATTTTTATCTTAATTTGCAGGCTAATGGAGTATTATTAAATAAGAGCTCAAATGAAGATTATTTCAAGCCCAAAAGATCTCTAATGAAGCCCAGAATACTTAAATCTAAAGCCCACGACTAAGTTTAGAAGCAAAATCTCAACACACATCACTTTTTTGGTCAGAATTATTAATAACTTGGCTTACAATTGAGAATCAAATCAATTATGGAAAAAATAAAGTCAAATTCGTGCTTAGGATGGTCAACCGCAAAGAAAAGGCGATATCTCTCAATCCGGGAAGCAGAATTCAACATATTATATATGAAAATCACCTATTTCGACGAGACGGAGCCATCCAAATTACTAGATTCTCAAAATTTCATTAGCAACAGTGAGTTATGATAGAAATCTGAATTTAAGTGATATATATTCAATTATTTGAAGGCCAAGTTAAATTCTAAGAAGTCCAAGAGCATTTAAGAGAAGCCCAAGAGTCTTAAAGAAATTAAATACAAAAGAAATAAAGCCCACAAAGCCCATCTCTCAAGGAGTAAATCAATGGTCTAGATTATTTGGAGAGATCCTATGGCTATGAGGGTTGTTTAGGGGCTAACCTAAATCCTATGGTTGTGAGTGTTACTTGAGGGCCAAGGCAAACCCAAAGATTGTGAGAGATTCTTGTTATCTATAAATAGAGGGGTAGAGTGAGGGCTTGAGATTATGAAATATTTTATAAAACTCCATTTGGAGAGAAGGGTTACTCTGAATTGAGAAGACCTTCCAAAAATTATAACTTCTATTACACAATAAATAAAATTTTCACCTTCAATTTCCTTTCTCTTCTCTTTGTCCAAGGACCAAAAGGAGGATGAAGATGAATTAGGAATTGTGGGTTTTCTTTATTTCTTTTTCTTCTTTATTTTCTTGTTTGTAGAATAGATTTACTTTCATGCAATTTACTTTCTTGCAATTTAATTCCATGCAATTTACTTTCATATCTTGTCTTTAATTCATAGATTAGATTTACTTTCATTGCAATCTTTTTTCTTTTTCTTTATTTCTTGCCCACTTTCATTCTTCTAATTATGTTTATTTTTCCTCCTCCCTCTTGATTTCTTTTATTTTTCTAAGATGTGGAACTAAACCTCTTGTGGGGATCTAGTTTTGCATGAAACTAGTCTAATTTCTCTCTTATATTTATGAATCACTCTCTAATGCTTAAAAGATCATGTTTAGGCTAATCAACTAGAGAACTAATCGGTAGAAGAAGAATTTGATAGTCTATGTTTTCCTTAAGTGGTTTGATAGGTTATGCTTATGAATTCTAGAATTACTATCTTGTTGTTATTCTCCTCATGAGTATTGATTTCATTTAGGTGATAATTTGATAGGTTATGCTTTCCTTAAGTGGTTTGATAGTCTATGCTTAATAAATCTAAAATGAAATGTGATAAAAGAGAATGGTTCATATCTTATAAGTGAGATTAGCTAGTGGATTCAATTCTAGATTTCTTCATATCTCTAATTGAATCCTCCATCTTTGCCTTCTTAATTTTGACTTCTTTGATTTCTTATTTTCTTGATTTTGATTTTCCTTTACTCTCTCCTCTCTCTCAATCTTGCTTTCTTTTATTTTGCACTTATTTTCTCACTCTCTATCTCTCCATTTTCACTTTCATTTTGATTTATTAGCACTTTGTCACAATCACACTCTTAATCTCTCCACACATTTTCTTCCTCGATTTCCTTTTATTTGCACATAATCCACATCCACTCTCTAATCTTTTCATGATCACTTTCACCATGTATATAAACTCCTAATTGTCGCGCATAATTTGAGAACCAAAACTTAAACAAAACTCTTCCTACTTCCCGTTCCTCGTGGATCGATAATCTTAAATACTATAACTTGATAAATGTTGTATACTTGCAACTTAGGAGGTAATCATTTATTTTCCATTAGGAAAGGTTTTTCATCTCCTGAGGTGGCACCTCGAGAGCGGGGCTTCAATCTCCTCCGTTGATCACGAAAGGGTATGGTGTCAGTGGGCCCCTGTATAAATACGGAGCGGTGAGGGTGAAGGAAGCTTTTACTTTCTTCTTCAACCACGAACTCAGGCGATCCTCCGGCAAGCGATACAGATCTAGCATGGATTCCGATCATCGAAAGCAGCTTGATGAGTTCCGCTCGAAGGTGACCCAGACGCAGATAAAGTCTTTGCGCTCAAAGTTTGACATACCGAAGGGTTACAAGTTGGAGGCCCCGGCGAAGTCATCTCCGGTGTATAGCCATGGTGATAAGAGGGCTCCTCTGTATCTCAAGCACTTGGAGTGCGGTCTCCGGCTGCCGCTGCATCCCTTTTGTTCGAAAGGTGTTTGATGAGTTGGGCGTGTCTCCGATGCAAATGACACCTAACTCAATAGCCATATTGGTCGGCTTCACCGTCATCTACCGCTGGCTTTCGATTCGGCCAAAGATGAGTGTGCTGAGTCACTTGGTTGGCATAACTGTTCAGAAGACGCCTCATTATTATCTTCAGATGTCGGGGGAGTTCAAGGTCATCCTCGATCTGCCCAAGTCGATTAAAGGATGGAAAGATAGGTTAAATGCGGGTCACGGGGATGACTTCGAACACAGGGTGTCGCGTCTTGGCCAGAGATCAGAAGAGAGACCCTTGAGCTCAAGCCTCTTTCGGCCAAGGACCATCGGGAGTTGGAGCAGATCCTCCAATACACTGGGCCGCGTACGATGGGCACTTTGCTCGACAAGTCGGTCTTGCGGTTTCATGGAATTTCTTCAACCCCTCCCGGCCCTTCCGATGAGTCGAGGGCTCATAACGTAACTTTTGGGGGGATAATTAGGAGAATGACGAGGGCTGAGTCGTCTTCGAACAAAGGATCCACTGGAGAATCCGAAGAGGGGTTGGCCCGACCGGCTAAACGGCAACGACTTGGGTCGTCTTTAGAGGGGTTCACCGACAGGAGGAGGCGAGGCGGTCAGCAAGTAGGGACAACCGCTATGGATTGTGAGAAGACGCATCGAGGGTGTCGCCCTGCACGTGGGTCCGGCATCGGCGACTTGGCAAAGAAAACTAGCCATGATCCTCGAGGAGCTAGATGGGCTGGAGAGGCAGAGAACCCGATGGAAGAGGAGTCATCGGAGTCAGAGGAATGGGAGGATGACCGACCATCGCCCAAAGCCGAGGAGGGGTCGGCCACTGCCACCGGCCGCTCTCCGGCCGCCTGAGGGACACCCAGGGGTTGATACACAAGGGGGAGCAATGCAGAGCCGACATGGGGTCGGCCACCAAGGTATCATCTCACTCAAGAAGTGAAAGGAGGCCGCGGGTCGGGGACGTGTTTTGTCCCAGCGGGATGGCCTTCTCCCTATTACGCGGCCGAAGTTGAGGGAGATTGGAATAAAGTGTGCGGCTTGATGATGGGGACGTTCTCTCCCGTCAGCCATTATGAAGGGGAGCCTGACGCGGAATATCGATACAAGCCGGCGGGGTATATGGACATCGGCTCATCGGTGCTAAGGTCGAGCTTTTTGCAAGGGAAGGCGGTAGAGCAATTCAATTTGCCAGAGGACCGGGAGGTTTTGAAGATGATTCCCGATGTCGGCATGCATATAATCCTGCGGAGTTACTTGACTAGGGGTTGTTTGGTGGAGTAAGAGTTGTACAGTCGGCTGGCTCGGGGCCATCAAGCCTACGAGAGGCTTCGAAAGAGGTATATATCTCCTGGGGCCGGCGCAAACGAAGAACTTGACCAAGTAATCAAGGAGCTCTCGGTCAAACAAGCAGAGCTTGATGATTGGCGTCGTGAAATGAAGGTTAAGGAGCAAGCCATTGAGGGGCTCAAGGCCTCTGGCGCAAAAATGTTGGCCGAGATCGGAGAGCTCCAACAATGTCTTTAGAATAAAGGAGGGTGACTCGAGTCGTCCAGCGAAGTCTATAGGGAGCGCGACTTGGCAATGGCGCAAGTCGCACTTAAGAAGCAGGTCGCACAACATGCCAAAACTCAGTTGGCGCAGGACTCGGCTGCCAATCAATGACTCACGAAAGAATGTGCTCAACTTAAGGAGTCTTTGAACAAGGCAGAGGAAAGGATAAAGTATCTGGAGTCAAGCGACCATCGGTCGTTCATAATGGAGAAAAGCCGGCCGGCCATCATTGAAGAATTTCGATGCAGTACGTTGGGAAAGGTTGAGGTCGTACTGGCCTGCAAGGTGGGTAGCGACTTCATGGTCAAGTAACTTCCACCCGAGTATCAGAGTGTCCCTGGTTGACTTCAATACCCTCCAAGCATAGCTGGCTAGATAGGCATTCTTTCGAGATTTGGTATTGAGGGCGACTATGATCTAGGTGACGGAGGAGGAGGAAGAAGTCATCGGTGCGGATCCCTAAGTGGGTCTACCGAGTAGTAGCTTAGGTTTTAAGAGCTTTCAGGTGTTCTTGTAATTGCTGATGTGTTCATTTTGTACTTGTTACCAAATGAATGAATACGATAAAAGTTCTTTTTGCTCTTATAGCTATATCTTGTGCTGTGTTTGATAGTTAAAAGTAATTTAGTGAGTTGAGCGACTTGATGTCGCAACTTGGTCGTGCTCACGGCTTATATGGCTGGGATGACCTCCCATAGGATGATCGACTCAAAATGACTCCTTACTAGCTCTGAGTCGGTTTCTAGGTTACTTGTTCTTAATCCGTTGGTTCGTTGGGTCGACCAGTCGAAGTCGGTCGGTCCCAGACAAAAGGTGGATTTAGTTTCCTAGGCACAAACAGAGAGTGCCACTGTAGAAGATAGGACTTGATGTCAGCGGTACTTTAGCCGTCAGAGGCGTTTCGAATTTCGAGCAAAGAGACGTAGGTCATAAAGGCGGTGGGCCTTTCAATTTTCAAGAGGCGGTTCGTATCCGAGAGTCAATCTGAATCGTTGGATTTCAAAATTGAAACGCCATCTAGGAATAGACATGTGGGCGCCCTAGACGCCTATATATACTTTTACTCTATTTGGGGACTTCTCTTTGCGCTTTCTAAAGACCTGTTTTCTCCTTCCTCTTACTCGAGATTTTCCAAGCTTTCTGCCATGGCTGCTTCTACCTCTACCCCCGTTGATAGGATCGCCAAGCTCAAGTCTTGGCAATCGAAGACGAAGGAGGAGGATCTGGAAGGTCTCTATGAGAGGTACGATCTCCCCGGGAAATTTACAGTTTCCTTGCCAGAGAAGGATAGTGCTATCATCGATCACAGCACAGACAAGCTGCCACTGTACATGGCACATTTGGGCAATGGATTGTACCTCCCATTACCGACATTTGTAAAGAAGCTGTGCGAGCGGCTGGGGTGTCCCCGATGCAGTTCGCTCCTAACGTCATTGCCACAATAATGGCGTTTTTAGTGATCTACCATCGAGTGAAGGTGACACCGACCCTTCAGCTCTTCGGCAATCTCGTCATGGTGAGGTTAACGAAGAAAGACGCCCACTTCTTTTTTGGGTATGTGGGCGGTCGGTTTGTTGAGATTCAGTGAATAAAGCTGGAAGAATAAGTTCGCAGGGTCTTGATGCGTCTTGTCTTGGCTTGCTGTTTATGGCCGGAGATCAATAAGGACGGCCTAAAAAACCTTCCTCTCTCAGCGGACGAGAGGCGCGACCTGGAGAAATTCCGACAGTATTCGAGATCTTGGAAGGGTCACAACCTATTCGACAATGCTTCACTGAGGATGGCGGGGCTGTCGTTCATTCGACCAACCGGGGTCGATGAGAAGAAGGAGAAGGAGCTACTCGAGGTAGCTTGTCAGCGGGTTGAGGATCCCAAAAGTGGGGGTCCTAGCCCGATAAAAGTTACAGAGCTGCAACTTCCCCAAAAGAGGGCTATGGGAGGAGGATTGTCGGCTGTAGAGGAGCAGCATGTGGAGGAAAAGTTTGAAGAGCTGACATCTATGCTGCAGGTGAAGAGGGCTCCTACTTCTGAGGTCGACCAACCAAAGAAGAAGAAGAAGATGATGAAAAAGTCAAAGGAATCGACCTCCAAAGGGACGACCGAGGGGACAGCCCTCAACAAAGCGGGCATTGGGGAACTCCTAACCGCGGGGAGAGTCCCCCTCAAACCCTTTCTTCGCTGTTCCTCGCCACCGAGATCGTAGATCCCAGGGGAATCACGCCCCTGTGGGTGAAGTTCCCACCAACAAGCACAGGGGTCACGGCCCGGATCAAGAGGCCCTACCACTGTGTTAGAGACGACTGATGAGCCAACTCAGAGGTCAGAGAAGGAGGCGGTCATCTTAGATGATCCAGCTTCAGGGTCAAATCTCCTGAGCTTACTCAGGAGTTTGGGCATAGAGCTTTTTTTTCATCACCGGGTTGCCGAGGTTGGTGGTTCGAGGTGGAAGGATCTCCGATCCCAGCTTATTGGTGATCTGTGAGAAGGGTACTCCACAAGGGAGGAACCTTCTCAAAGTGACAGGTTTGTCCCAAACCATTCCCTCCATAAAGAGGGCTCTGCTTTTTCTCGGGTGGGGCACTTGTCGCCGAGCAGCTTCACCTCCCAAAAGATAGGGATCTCCGGAGGAAATACCTTCAAAACTACGGTTAGCTCTCTTGAGTTATCAAACTTCGAGGAGCCTTGGTCGGGAAGAGCTCTTCAATCCATCCGTCATGCATGATGAGCAGCCGACAACTTGGCTAAGAGGCTTGTTGTCGAAGGGAGCCGGGAGAAGCCGAGAAGAGGGCGCCGCCTGAGGCTGAGAAGCGCGGTCGGCGCCAAGTGGCGCTGCTGAACTAGAGGCTAAGCAATCTATGATTGCTAACCTCCGCACTCATCACCGGCTGTGGTCGGCATTGTAAGTTGAATGAAGAGGTCGCCAGCCTGAAGAGGATCGGCCGGCGGCTCCCAAAGGGAGATCGAGGAGTGGAAGGCCTGCTGAGGGCCGGAGAGTCAAATTGAGCCGAGAGACTCGAGAGCCAAAATTCGCGGAGTCAAAACTGGATGAGTCAGCGGCTCATCAGGCGGCTTTGGATGATGCCCGATCGATTGAGACCCGGCTTAAGTTTATAACGTCGGAGGAAGACAAGAAGGAGATCGTTGAAGAGTATAGGCAAGGGCCTATGGGGAAAGTAGAGTTGTCGCTATCGCTAAAGCGGGCTACAACTACTTAAAACCTAACTTCTTTCGGATGCTTTCCCAACTTTGAGTCTTATGTGATCCTCCTGTGGAAAGTTCTCTCAAGGTCCCTACAGAGCCTGGAAGCCAGAGGAGAGGAGTGCAACTTGGCGTTGAGGACAACCCTGATGAGGATGAGGACGACGAGGAAGATGAAGGCGAGGACGGAGAAGAGGGAGATGGCGACGAGGGAGGAGATTAGGTCGCCTTAGTGTTTTGTTCGTTTTTTTTTTGGGTCAAGAAGACCATCGTGCATTTGTAATATACTTACACTTATGAATGGAAATTTAATTTGCGTTCTTCTATGTCGAATTCTCTTTTTTCTTTGCGGTGCCTTTTTTAGGCTTTGTAAAGACAGCGACTTTGGCCAGATTTGGCTATCATCTATAAGTGAGGGATCATGGTTTGTACGACATGATAAATGAGCCAAACGATAATCATAACTTGGTCGACCTGATTGGTAATTTTACGTCCGATTGGTGGTCGGCCCTAGATGGGTCGGGTCGACCACTTCGTCGTATGGCCATGGACGGCTATGGAGGGAGTATCAATTTATTTTTTGAATGGAGCGCAGCTATCGTCAGCGTTCCGTTTTCGAATCGCCGACTCTTAGGTTTTTGGGTCGGGCGGTAGGTCCCATTTGGGATAAAAGAGCATTTGTGACTTTCGAGGCGACGCTTCGGGCTTGTGATTTCTAAGGTGACGCTTCAGGTTCCACGTTTTTAATTTTCCCTATTAATTACGAGGGGGCTTGACATTTATGGGCTTCGTTATAAATAGGGGAGAAAACAGCTTTCTATTCTTCGCATTCCTCTTAGGCTGGGCGATCAGTTTGACTCCGGTGATTCGAGAGGGTTGCCATCTCTAGGGTTTCAAGATGAGAGCGCTGGTGAGCTTCGTTAAAAGATGATTGAGGCGTGGAGATGGGTGCTCTCTCCAGAGCTTACCATCTCCAGCGATTTCAAGTTGAGAGCGCATGCGGTAGTTGTTCCGATCTGCTGTGAAGGAGGGGGGAAACCCCTCATTTGCATCTAGCAATTGGAGCACGGTTCGTGGTCGTCACTGTGTCTATTTCAGTAAGGGACAGTTGGAGCATTGAGTATATCTCAGTGGAAGGGCTGCTTTGTTTGCATCCATGGATTCCGAGTTATTATGCTGATATGAAACCATGGGGGCAACGCTCTCAAAATCCTTTGGCAGTACTTCGTTCAGATCTTCTAGGTCATTTCGGTGCCCTCTCAAAATCCTTAGGCGAGAGTCGGCTTGGGCGCCGAGGCGAGCATCGGGGATGACTGTAAAGATGAAGACACCGATGGTGGCGACCTCGACGATTAGAATGTTAATTTGGGCTTGTATTTTTTATTTTCCTTTTTATTTTGGTGCTTTTGTTTCTCGTTGTAGGTCAGAAAAATCATCAAGATTTACCAATATCCCAAACACTATCGATGAAGGTTACAAGCTAACGACTTTCACGATGACAAAGGAGAATCGAAGCTAATGTCTCAGTATAAGGATTACAAGTTGACAATCCTTGTGAAAAGAGATCACAAGTATTGATCTCTTCAAAGCAAAAGCGGGACTCATCCCGCGTTTCAACTCAAAAGCGCGAGCACATGGCCCGTTTGAAGCCCAAGCAGCGAACACATGGCTGCCGCCCGCGTTTCAATACAAAGCAGCGAACACATGGCCAGCGTTGAAGTCAAAGCGAATTACATGGCTGCCGCCCGGCGTTTCAATTCAAAGCAGCGAACACATGGCCAGCGTTGAAGCTCAAAGCGTGGCACACATGGCCAGCGTTGAAGCTCAAAGCGTGGCACACATGGCCAGCGTTGAAGCTCAAAGCGTGGCACACATGGCCAGCGTTCGAAGCTCAAAGCAGCGACGCGAGGCTTGCTCGAGCGAACTCCGGCGTTTTGACTCGTTCAAACACGATCTTAACGGTTCCAAAGCTGTTTTGCGATCGAGGGCCATTAACCCTCATTTAGGAGGCGATTATAGGGTCAGTTACACCTTAAAACTCCTATAAATAGCAGCTTCGGTGGCTCTGGGTTGGTTCCTTTGGGTTGAAGAGGTGGGCTTTTTTGGTTGAAGGGCTTGGCTTTTGGGAGGTTCGACGTTGCTTCTTTCTTGGGGATCTTCGGCGGGTCTTTTGGAAGAGACTTCTTCAGCTTTCCCTTGGCTTGGCATACAAACTCATGCAGAGTTACAAAACTCATCTCTTGAGTTATCAAACTCGTTAGAGTTATAAACTTGCTTTGCGAGTTCTAAACTTGCTCTGCGAGTTCTTTTCAACCTCGTCCCACGAGTCAAGGCAGTCGGATCGTCAGCGGGATACAAGATTCAAGCTCCCACCGCTACCGTGAAGAACCAGATTAAATAAAGGAAGGGTCTTCGTTGAACCTTCCCTCTTTTATGTCAGACAGCCGTCGAGGAAGTTGTAATTTCTTTTTGTCTAAGTCGGTTAGAGAGATTGCATTAGAGATTGTATTCATTATTCTTCAAATAGAATAGATCAATTTTCTAATTTTCCTCATGAACAAAGATGGTGACTCACTGGGAAGACTTCTTTCACCGATGAAGAGGTGGTGGCGCAATCAGGCGTCAAGCTCATTGGGACGGCTGTTGAAACTCGGCCGTAGGGATTCGATCAAGCCAAGTTTGAGGAGGCTCTCCTCGGATCCCTTAGCCCCAGGCTATGCGCCAAGATCCACAAAGCCTCTAAGGAGACTAAAGTCCCTTCGCTGCCGTGGCTAACCTGATCGGTAAGATCATTGATGTCGCGCAAAGCCTCAAATCGGCGAAAAGTCTTTCGCCGAAGAACACGACCGAGGCGGCCAATCAACCAACCAATGTGAACCCGTTTGTGAGCCAAAGCGATCGAAGCCAGCGTTTCTTTCTGAAGCATAAGCCTGGCGTTTGTGCCCGAACCACGAGCCTCGCGAAGCGGTGAATGCAACCTCTATGGCGTTTCCGCGGTCAAAGCGGGTCCCAACCCAGCGTTCAATTTTCAGCGAACCTGCGTTGGTGGGGTTACCGCGATCCTCGCGTCCCCACTATAAGCGGGTCACAACCCAGCGTTCAATTTTCAGCGAACCTGCGCATTGGTGAGGGTTGCCGCAGCGATCTCAGCGTCCCCACTATAAGCGGGTCACAACCCAGCGTTCAATTTTCAGCGAACCTGCGGCGTTCGTTGCCGGCGACCCTCCGCCCTATCACGAGGCGGGTCTCAACCCGCATCAAGCATTCAAGCGCGGACCTGGCGTTCCCCGATCTAAAGCGGTGCGAACTTGGCGTTCAAATGCTCAAGCGATCTTCGGCGTTCCAAGTGCCAAATCATCGGCATATCGGCGCTACTCACATGCGGCCAAGTCAAATTGATGTTGACCGATTGACAAATATCATTTGGTCGCTGACGGCGACACTCTCATAGGAAGGAGACTTGAGGTCGAATACCTTGGAGTCACTTCTAACATGATTGGAGTAGACGGTTTGTCAATCTCTAGCTCCAGATGAGTCGAAGCAAATCAGTCTCGGCTTGAAAGAGGCCTTGAATGACTCGACGGAGTTCTGGCATACTTTCGGACTCGAGCAGGGTCATATCCCCATCAACTACCAAAAGTTGGCTAAAGGAATTGAGTCGATGATGAGCATTGACCATCATGAGAATCTCAATCCTCTAGTTCTTTCATGGAGCATGTGGCGATGTCTACACACGAGATAGTCTGAAGATTTTGAGAAAGGCTCGAAGAGCATCGGGCTATGATACAAGCCACTGCAATCAAGAGTCCATTGATCAACTTGAAATGGTAGCCCAACTTTGCGGATAGGGCTCAAGGTCATATGGCTAGCTCAACACCTCAGCAGGAATCATCACGGAGGAGAGTCGGTCCTCAAAGCGGAAAGAAAAGTGAATGAATCTCCGATCAAAGCCCATCCGTAGAATCCTCCTCGAAGAAGGAAAGAGGCGAAAGTAAGCAAAGTCCTCAATGCGGCAAAAATCGAGAAGCGGAAGCGCCTCAATGCCATGGCTAATAGGTGTGAGCTCAAGATCAAGGGTTGTCGGACCATATCATGAGAATGGGATCGGTTCCTTATCCTCCAAAATTCAAAATCCGGAAGCTACAAGTTTTCAGCGGCGCGGGATCACCGAACCAACACATCTACCATTTTAAGTCCGGTGGGAATGGGATGTCAAGCGATGTTATAACAACTTCGTTTGTTCATTGGTACCCTCAGGGGTTGCCTTTGAATGGTTCATGAAGCTGCGAGGATGTATCGAGAAATGGACAGATTTAGAGACTCTTCTGTCCGCGATTCTTTGAAGATGACACGGAGATCAGCGTCACTCTCTCCTTGCCATTAAGCAAAGGAGGAGAGCCTATCAAAGTCTTCGTCGAGCGGTTCGAAGCATGGCTCTTCGATGCTCGGCGGTATGACCGATGCTGCTCTAATTGACCGATTGGCATAATTTACAAACCAATCTCCTAGCTTCGAATGGGGTTGTAAAATATAGTTCTGAAACAACTAGTCTCGAGTGAGTGAAGCAATTATTGCTAGGATGGAAGCTGACTCCGAAGACCTAGCTATGGATGACCCGGCTCTAAATCGCGAGGCCGAAGACTCGGTTTGTATCAACCCAGAATAATTACAGACTGGGGGTTGATTATTTATTATTTTTCCAAGTAGAAAAATGAATTCCAAACATTGTTAAGTTAACAAAACACTTTTGACAATGTAAGCACTTCAACGTGCAGCAGCACCACCACAACCAACTTATCGACTCTCCTCAATAGAGCGATGAGTCCTCAAAGTTGCTCCAATCGCAACGTATCCTTATCACGTTAACCCCATACCTCTGACAATCAACTTATCAATCCTCTTCAATAGGATGATAAGTCCACAAATTTGCTCCAATCGCAACGTATCCCCGTCAGGTTAACGATGCACCTCGACAATCAACTTATCAACTCTTCCAATAGATGATAGGTCCACAAAGTTGCTCACATCGCAACGCTAACAAAGCTAAGATTAGCTCGCCTCTATTAGCAAGCTCACCTCTTCGACAATCAACTTATCGACTCTTCAATAGAGCCGATAAGTCCACAAAGTTGCTCCAATCGCAACGTATCCTTGTCATGTTAACCTAACACCTCTGACAATCACCTTATCACTCTTCAATAGAGCGATAAATCCTCCGTGTTATTAATAACACCACAATCCACCATGGGGGAATTTTATCCCTAATCCTAAGTAGGATAAGTCAACGCCTAACACACGCGTCGGCTTAGTCTTTTACCATCAAAGAAGACACCAAAATTCAAATGGGAATTTTATCCCTAATCCTAAGTAGGATAAGTCAACGCCTAATACACGCTGTCGGGTTTAGTCTTTACCGATCGAAGAAGACACCGTAATTCAAATCGGGAATTTTATCCGACACCTGCAGATAAGTCGCACCTAATACATGCAGCCGTAGTCATTCCGTAGAAAGACGGCTCACGATTCAATATCAGAGCATTAAGCCTAAAGAGTTTTATTCTTTTAGCACAACGTCACATGTAACGGATTTAGATAATCGCATACCAGCCCGATTCAAACGGCATCGTAAAGGCTCATCAAGTCCGCTGATGGTCGGGGTTGGCCAATAACCCTAAAGTCAACGCTAACACGCTGCTTAGTCTCTTGCCCGTAAAGACAACAAAGTCGTAGTCAACATCGTAGCACAACGCCGCATGGTGGCAAACTCTAACATCAACTTATCAATCCTCATCAATAGATGATAAGTCCTCAAATTGCTTAAATCGCATTAACTTATCAATCCTCCTCAACAGATGATATCCTCAAAGTTGTTCGACGCAACATATCTTCATCAAGTCAACACTATACCTCTGATGATATAATCAACTTATCATTCCTCCCTAGCAGATAAGTTCCTCAAAATTGTTCAAATCACAACTAAACCCCGTCAATCAACCTATCAATCCTCTTCAATAGGATGATAAGTCTACAAACTTGTTCAAATTACAACACAATCCTATCAAAATCTGTACACATCCTCAGCAGAGTTTGATAACCAACTTATCAATCCTCATCCAATAGGATGATAAGTCCTCAAAGTTGCTCACATTGCAACACAATCTTGTCATGTTAACCTCGCACCTCTGACAGTCAACTTATCAATCCTCCCCAATAGGATGATAAGCCTAAAGCCTTGTTCAAACTACAAGCCCCAAAGCCTTGTTCAAACTACAAGCCCAAAGCCTTGTTCAAACTACAAGCCCAAAGCCTTGTTCAAACTACAAGCCCCAAAGCCTTGTTCACACCACAAGCCATGTAAGCCTTGTTCACATCGCAGGCCTTAGACCTTGTTCAAATCACAGGTTTTATATTTTGTCCCCCGACAAAACCTAAACTTATCGACTCTCATCAATAGAGCGATAGGTCCTCAAAATCTTGTTCAAACCATAAGTATCCAACCTTATCAAGTTAACTCCACACCTCTGATAAAATCAACCTATCGACTCTCTTCAATAGAGCGATAGGTCCTCAAAATCTTGTTCAAATCACAAATATCCAACCTTATCAAGTTAACTCCACACCTCTCGATAAAATCAACTTATCGACTCTTCAATAGAGCGATAAGTCCTCAAAATCATCATCAAGTTAAAATTTCACCTCGATGATAAAACCAATTTATCAACTCTTCACAATAGAGTGATAAGTCCCCAAAAGCTTGTTCAAACAACAAGCATGAAAGGCATGCCAAGTTAACACTATACTTTTGGCACCTTAAAGAAAAGTCTAAAAGACTTAGTTGAAAGCGTGGGGTTTATCCCGTTTTACTCATAAAGCGAAGGACCACCCGGCGTTTCAACACAAAGCAGCGGTCGGCCAGCGTTTGTTTCAACCTCAAATCGCGAGGATCAGCCTCACGTAGCAAAGTTCAAGACGCCACGGCCACTCCCCATTTCAAAAAAGAGAGCAAAACGCCGGAGTTCACCCGGGCAAGGCGAGCGACTAAGCGTGGGCAAAAGCGTAACGCAACTTCTTTGAAGACGTAATGAGGAGCAATACCTTCTCGGGATCAACCAAAGAAGATATCCAGTATTCAAAGCTCGCCCCACCAACCGCGAACTTTCAAAACTTTGAGGGGGTTCTCAGAGGTCAGAAAAATTACTAAAGACAGCCAATATCCGCGAAACACTATCGATGAAGGTTACAAGCTAACGACTTTCACGATGACAAAGGAGAATCAGAAGCTAATGTCTCCAGAGTACAAGGATTACAAGTTGACAATCCTTGTGAAAAGAGATCACAAGTATTGATCTCTTCAAAGCAAAACGCGGGACTCATCCCCGCGTTTCAACTCAAAACGCCGAGCACATGGCCCGCGTTTGAAGCCCAAAACGCGGAGCACATGGCCTGCCGCCCGCGTTTCAATACAAAACGCGGAGCACATGGCCCGCGTTCGAAGTCCAAAACGCGGAGTACATGGCCTGCCGCCCGCGTTTCAATACAAAGCAGCGAACACATGGCCAGCGTTGAAGCTCAGCGCGGCGCACATGGCTGCCGCCAGCGCTTCAATTCAAAACGCGGCACACACGGCCAGCGTTGAAGCTCAAAGCAGCGGCACACATGGCCCGCTCAAGCTCAAAACGCAGACGCGAGGCTTGCTCCGTAACGCCAACTCCGCTTTGACTCGCTCAAACACGCATCTTAACAGTTCCAAAACTGTTTTGCACGATCTGAGGGCCATTAACCCTCATTTAGGAGCGATTATAGGGGTCAGTTACACCCCTTAAAACTCCTATAAATAGCCGAAAGCTCGACTGGCTCTGGGTTGGTTCCTTTGGGTTGAAGAGGTGGGCTTTTTTGGTTGAAGGGCTTGGCTTTTGGGAGGTTCGACGCTGCTTCTTTCTTGGGGATCTTCGGCGGGTCTTTTGGAAGAGACTTCTTCAGCTTTCCCTTAGCTTGGCATACAAACTCATGCAGAGTTACAAAACTCATCTCTTGAGTTATCAAACTCGTTAGAGTTATAAACTTGCTTTGCGAGTTCTAAACTTGCTCCTGCGAGTTCTTTTTCAACCTCGTCCCACGAGTCAAGACGGTCGGATCGTCAACGGGATACAAGATTCAAGCTCCCACCGCTACCGTGAAGAACCCAGATTAAATAAAGGGAAGGGTCTTCGTTGAACCTTCCCTCTTTTGTAAATCGGGCAACCGATCGAGGAAGTTGTAATTTTTTTTTGTCTAAGTCAGTTAGAGAGAGAGATTGCATTCGAGAGATTGTATTCATTATTCTTCAAATAGAATAGATCAATTTTCTAATTTTTCCTCGCGAACATCGGTCGCGCAGGCTATTGTAAATTTACTTTGCTTGGATTATCAATGAATGGCTACATTTCAGTGATGGTGGCTGCCCATTCGACTTATTTTTAGCCCCTCTTTTTTTGTTGGCATATGATCGACATCGTCTGTTAACTGAAATTAGGTTGGCCCCTATGGGGCTTACAATGAATATTGTTAAACCAACTGAAATTAAGTCGGCCCCTGCGGGGCTTACAATGAACATTATTAATCAACTGAAATCAAGTCGGCCCCTGCGAGGCTTACAATCAACGTCGCCGATTGTTTGTTTCGATTGAGTTGGTCCCTGTGGGTCCAAGCCCACTGAGTCGGTCCAATCGCAAGCTGTGGTTCTTTGGGTTGGCAACGTTTAGATTGAGCCTGGGGCCTACGGAGTTGGCCCATGCGGGGGCGGCGACTTTACAGCTATCAACCCATAAGTTGGACGTCTAAGGCTTGCGTTACGTCCGGATCTTCGTCGATAATTCTTTTGGCAAGGTCGATCTCTGTTTTGAGGTAAAGAGCAAGCGTGAGTCGGCTCCCGGGGGAGCGACGACTCCGTGGGGGACGACCGCGTGGGTCGGGTGCCTAGGACTTATGCGGTGCTTAGATCTTTTCGACAAGGCCGATCTCTATTTTGAGGCAAAGAGCAAGCTCGAGTCGGCTCCGTGGGAAGCGGCGACTCCATGGGGATGACCGCTGGTCGGTGCCTAGGACTTACTTGGCGCTAGGTCTTTCGGCGAGGCCAATCTCTATTTTGAGGCAAAGAGCAAGCGAGTGGCTCCCATGGGAGCGGCGACCAGAGGACGCACCGCATGGGTCGGGTGTCTAGGACTTACTTGGTGCCTAGGTCTTTTCGACAAGGTCAATCTCTGCTTTGAGGCAAAGAGCAAGACTGTCGGTTCCCGAGAGCCGGGCGACTCCATGGGGATGACCGCTGGTCGGTGCCTAGGACTTACGCGGTGCCTATGTCTTTTGGCAAGGCCGATCTCTATTTTGAGGCAAAGAGCAAGCTGAGTCGGCTCCGTGGGAAGCGGCGACTCCATGGGGATGACCGCTGGTCGGTGCCTAGGACTTACGCGGTGCCTATGTCTTTTTCGGCAAGGCCGATCTCCATTTTGAGGCAAAGAGCAAGCCTGAGTCGGCTCCCATGGGAGCGGCGACTCCGTAGAGGACGACCGTGTGGGTCGGGTGCCTAGGACTTACTTGGCGCCTAGGTCTTTCTCGGCGAGGCCGACAGGTGGTTGTCGCTGCGGCTTCGTTCGGAGTTAGCGAGCGAGTGTAAGGGGGCTAGCTCAATTTATCGAGGTCGGATAACCCAATTTTCACTTAGCGAATGGGATTTGTTTCCTTCGTTAAGTGAGAAAGATCACCCGCTGCGACTAAGCGAGAAGAGTTCCTTGACTCGGCTAAACGAGAAGAGTTTCTTGACTCGGTTTAGCGAGAAGGGTTTCTTGACTTCGCTCGTGAGCAGGTCGGCTTTCGACTTCGACTAGAAATTACCGATCGGCTAGTGTGATTGGGTTTCGAACTTCGTTTAGTGAGCTAGGGGCTCCCATTAGCTGAGGATCGATTGCCCTTGGATTCGGCTATGCAGTCGTTTTAGCATTTCTTGTATAACTTGTGACGATCAACAATAATTAGGAGCAGAGTACTGAATTGTATTAAGATGGATTGAGCAAAATTTATAATGCAAAATTATTAAAAAAACTTCCTGAGGTGCTCGATATTCCATGGATGCTGTAGGGCTCTCCCATCAGGGCTTCTAAGTCGGTACATTCCGGGGCGCAACTCTTCAAGGACAGTATAGGGTCCTTTCCAATTGGGTGCCAGCTTGTCACGCCTAGTGTCCTTATCAAATGCTGCCTTCCTTAGCACCAGGTCGCCAACGTAGAATCTTCTTGGTCGGACCTTGCTGTTGTAGTATCGGGCGATCCGCTGTTGATTGACAACTTATTTATGCAAAGCGGTCGCTCGAACCTCATCCACCTGTTCGCGGTAAAAGTCGGTTTGATTGTCATTGATTTGAACTTTGCTTACAGCTTCTTTTGCCTACAACAAAAATTCAAAAGAAATTGCCTTTTATTTTAAGGCGTACAATGAAGATCAAAAAGATTACAACTTTTATCCTTTTGAACAAATACGAGGATCTCTGTTATATCGAGGTCCTCGCTATGGGTTCTTTGCCCGTGTCGGGACTTGTTGTGTCAGGTGGACCACAGCGCAATCGATCGGTAGAGACCGAGTTCGAACTCTGAGATGTAGAGGGCTCGTTTCAGAAGAAAGGCGCTGAGGGGATCACTCACGAAGGAGAGGATCGCTGGCGGGTGAGATCTACTAGGAGAAATCACGCTATCCCCGAGATTAAGACTAAGCTTAACCTAGAGGGTATCGTAGTTCGACCAATTCGATTGCCTTTAGCTTGCGAATCGGCGTCGGTGAACTTGTGCTCGCCGTTGCTTGAAACCGTGCGTCGATTACTCGTAGATCTCGCAAGAATTCTTCAGAAGTCCGAGCTCTTGAAAAATCCCAAGAATCCAATCTGAAGCTAGCCCAAAAATCCCGAGCTTTGGACCTCCAAAATCCCCCTCGAATGAAGAAGACCCCCCCTATTTATACAAATCGAAACAAGGGGGTTGGTGGCTCGGCCACTTGGCGAGCCACCTCGACTACTGGCCAGAGCACCTCGACAGAATTGGTAGAGTGGCTCGGCAAAGTAACGACCCTCCACCTGGCAGCGGTGTGGAATCTCGGCGTCGTTTTTTCCGCCGTTTCGCCGTTTTTCTCGGTCTTTCGGGCTTAGGTCCTGCCTATTCTGACTCTTGGTCTTCTCCGGACTTAGGTTCCGTCTATATTTGATTCCGGAACTAATTCTTGGTTCGTTCCGGTTCAACGGTCTCGAAATCCGATCATCCGTTCAAGTCCGGCTTAAGCGTGCTTGTGGCAGCAATGAGTTGCCGTCGGGTTCGCGTTTCAATCGTTTGGCGTCCGTATCTTTCGATGGGTGCGTCATTCGCCCGACTCCCGTCCGCGAGTTGGTTTGGGGATCTTGTAAGTATTTTTCAGCGCCTGATACCCCTCAAAGCGTCTGAGTCGATTCTTGATAGTGCGGGATGCTTTGGACATGATAGTTCCGGCCTTGATGGTGAGGGTCCCAAAAGATAGCTTCAAGTCTTTGATTCTTTGAGACCATCGGTTCTTTGTAGGATATCGATAAGATCGCGGTCTTTGCATTTATTGTCGACCGCTTGTTATCTTGATTCAAGCCGGTGGGTGAGTTTTGTTTGTAACTTCGTGTCGGTTGGTTATTGTTTGACTAACCATCGGACTTTTGGACTTATCCGTATGTCGGCGAACTCCTCATTGGCGACACGTTGGTTGTGTCGAATATATGGAATTTCATAGCCCTCAATCGGCTAATTCTTCCGTCATCACGTGTGTTGTTGGTTTAACCACAGCGGGAGGACTGATTTTTTCATGGAGATATCCTCCGAGGATTCCTTGTTGAAACAGGAGACCATTTGGCCCTCGACCTAGCCTTTAGCTCCATGAAAGCGACGCTTTGACCGGCGTGGATCGAACCGTTGATCGATGAATCCTTATTTGGCGGCCGTTGGTTAGGCGTTGTACTCTCGTTGGAGTGCATTCATCCACGTAGGAAATTCTTCATTTTATTCCAATCCCAAATCGGTGATTGGTGGGCCTCAATGGGAGGAGTTCTTTCAAGGTAGAGCGCGTTGTCGGTTAATATAAGCCTCGTCGAGTGGTCAATTTATCCCTCTTTAAGGTTCCACAATGGGGAAAATTGAGGGTTATTGAGTTATCCCTAAGAATATGGTAATATTCTCCAGAACTTCTCGCTAAATTGGGAAACAAATATACCGTAATCCTAGTTGGAGTAGGATTAGCGACGCTGATTGGCGCCGATGTAATCCGCATCGATCGAAGTTATCCCTAAGAATATTTTTGTGAAAATATTCTTCCGAACTTCTCGACAAATTAGGAAACAGCTTATACTGTAATCCTAGTTGGAGTAGGATTAGGCGGCGTTGATTGGCGTCGATGTAATGCATGCGATCGAGTTATCCCTAAGAATATTTTTGTGAAAATATTCTTAGGAACTTCTCGATAAATTGGGAAATAGTTTATACTCGTAATCCTAGTTGGGTAGGATTAGGCGGCGTTGATTGGCGTCGATGTAATCCGTGCGATCGAGTTATCCCTAAGAATATTTTTGTGAAAATATTCTTAGGAACTCTCGATAAATTAGGAAGCGGTTTATACTCGTAATCCTAGTTGAGTAGGATTAGGCGGCGTTGATTGGCGTCGATGTAATGCATGCGATCGAGTTATCCCTAAGAATATTTTTGTGAAAATATTCTTAGGAACTTCTCGATAAATTAGGAAGCGGTTTATACCGTAATCCTAGTTGGAGTAGGATTAGGCGTAGCGTTGATTGGCGTCGATGTAATCCGTGCGATCGAGTTATCCTAAGAATATTTTTGTGAAAATATTCTTAGGAACTCTCGATAAATTAGGAAGCGGTTTATACTCGTAATCCTAGTTGGGTAGGATTAGGCGGCGTTGATTGGCGTCGATGCAATCCGTATGACGAGTTATCCTAAGAATATTTTTGCGAAAATATTCTTAGAACACTCGATAAATTGGGAAGCGGTTTATACTCGTAATCCTAGTTGGAGTAGGATTGGCGTGGCGTTGATTGGCATCGATGTAATCCGTGCGATCGAGTTATCCCTAAGAATATTTTTATGAAAATATTCTTAGGAACTTCTCGATAAATTGGGAAGCGGTTTATACTCGTAATCCTAGTTGGGTAGGATTAGGCGTAGCGTTGATTGGCGTCGATGTAATGCATGCGATCGAGTTATCCCTAAGAATATTTTTGCGAAAATATTCTTACGGGAACTTCTCGATAAATTGGGAAATAGTTTATACTCGTAATCCTAGTTGGAGTAGGATTAGGCGATGCGTTGATCGGCGTCGGTGCAATCCGCGGGGTGTTATCCTGCCGCATGAATCTTCAGAATTTTCCCAAATATAACGGAGGGAGTAGGAGCCAATCAACGGACTGATTTGGCACTATTTTGTCATCCAAATAAGGTTCCAATTAGGACTCCTAATTAGGGGCTGATTAGAGTCCTAATCAGAATTGATTTGGGCCCATTAGGAGTTGTTATAAATACCCATACTCCTCCTCCTTGATGACCTAGGCCGGCCCCCCCTCCTCTGTGATTTGCTCTTGTTTTCTTCTCCTCTCGCGCCGTCTCGTCTCCTCCGATCAACAAGGTATGTGCACGAGGGTTTTGTAAATTCTTTTTCTTCTTTTCTTCCCTTTTTTGTGCGTGTATGCGGTGATGAAAACCATGAGGGAAGGGGCGAGGCGTGGTGCGTGAGGGGCAGGCGGCGGTAGGCTGGCGTAAGCGGCGCCCAATGCTTATTTAGCGCTGATAGCAGCGCCCGGCGCCAGCGGCTAACTGCGCCCGCGACGTCTTCTTGCGCCCAGCGGCGATGCGGCGGGAGTGCAACGCCGCGCCTTCTTCTTGGCGCCCTTGTAGCAGAGCCTGGCCGAGCTTCTGGCGCCCGGCAGCGTCCATGATTCGTCGTGCTTCCGACATCGGTTTTATAGCTTTTGACCTTTATTTGCTGAACTTCCGCGTGTATCGACTCTATTAGTTTTCTTTTGCGGTTCCGATGCGTCGGGAAGATCCGCAGCGCTCAGAAGTCGATCAACTTCGCCGCGTCGGCGTGGAGGCCGCCTCCCTCTTCGATTAGTCGCCAACTTATTATCTTCCGTTGTATCCCGCTTCGTTCTCCCGTTGAGGCGATTGGGAAGAGCGAAATCCTCGCCATTGGGGACCGGCAGCTTGGTGTGTACACCGATATGACCAGCCGTTCTCCTTTGTGGCGATTGGGAAGAGGCTGAAATCCTCCTTTGTGGGGACCGGCCTTCCGAGATCACCCGTCTCGATATCTTTAGCGGGGCGATTTCATACCGTACCCTTACTACGTAGAGCGGGATATATAAATTAAGCGATTCTGTGGCTATATTTATCGCTCTCCTGCATTAGATAATGATGAAATCGCCATACCCGCATCGTCGACTGATCTATGAAAGATGAATTCAACGCTTTACTAATCAATATTTTTTTGATTTCGCTGATTATTCCTCTGGCTTTTCCGCCATACGTTGATGGACGCCTATAGCGATACTATTCCACGCGGTGACGATCCTCGATTTTTATCTCGCCGATTTGCACCAGACACCGACACGATTCAAAGCTATATCTGAGGGGAGTTCTCGCATTCTCCGACGATTGGTCAGCAATGCGCCACTTGTAAAAGACACCAGCTCCATCAACCTTTGCGAAAAACAGATTATCTATTCGGCGACTACCGTGGATCCGGATAGCCTTTTCTCGAGAGTGAGCGGTGGTTAAACCAAGACGGCGAGGTCTTATATATTCTGATACTCACAAGACTCATTGATCGATTTCAGATACCACGCCGTGACACGCCGATGTCCCGGGCCCGACCGAGGAGCGGATCACATTCATTGCGGATTATTTCCTGCTGAGTTCGCTCGCCAAATGTAAATCGCCGCCGCCTTCACCTCGTTGTGGCCGACACACCGCCTCGCGATGAGCTCTTTGTTCTCGCCACTAAGAACCGCTCGCTCATGGGCGAGATGCCATCTAGTCATAGATTTTACTACTGTTCATTCATCCAAAGAACACCGTGGGGTCGCTGACCCATTATGTCCTCAACCGATGGGATGAAGAACTGCTTGCGGCTCAGATTCACCGATTCGCGCCACCATGTACGGCCTTCCAATCAGCCAATCATTTCTTTGCCCTATTCAAACTTTATAATCCGATTCAATACGCTCTTCACTAAACACTCGGAACCGGGTTGGCTCTTCATGAGATGCACCGAATCTCGATTTACCCATGGAAAGATGTCAGATCGTGAATATTTCCTTCCAATCGAACTAAGTGGCCAAGAAGCACACCGACCGCTATTTAGACTTTGTGGACCTCACTTGTCATTATCATATAGCTCGCCCAACTCAACCTTTGCGAAAAAGGAAGGCAAGTGAGTCCGCTCCGCCAATTATTTGTTCCAAAGATTGGAGGACAAATCTAGCGAGGAAATATGTGAACTGCCACCGCCACCCTCGTGAGGTTAATGAACTGATCAAGAGGTCCGAGGCTAACTCCTATACGCCGCCTATGCCGAGTGATGGTTTTCCTTCAGGACCAAATTTGCAACCTTCTCGGGCATGCGGTGAAGCCCATCCGCCAACAACTCTCCTAGCGGGCTATCTCGCACTGGCCAAGAAATGCGTGGCCCCCTATCGCCCGATGATGCTTTACCTTTGAGGTCCTTTTCCTCGCAGCTCAGCTTGCCCACAAGAAGGAACTCTCTCCTTCCGTAATGGTGGCCAACATTCACCGTGGATTGCGGCACATAGTTCGCTTACTCGCAGAAAAGACGAGCCATCATCACGCATTCTTCCGCTCAGTAGAGCTCCCATATACCTATTTGATGGCCTCGGTTGTCCTTCTTCATCGCCCCGACATGATGTCGGCGCCGTTCTACAGATTCGCCTACTCCTTTCTTTGCAGCTTGGTAGGGGATTGTAGATGGAAGCGTGGCTTTGCAGAGATTAAGAAACGTATGCATTCACAAGGGTGGATCTTTTCCCGATGTTTTCTCGATTCTCTGGTCAATATGGTGAGTCTTTGGTCGACGAGGAGGTGCCGGGCACAGCCAGACTTCACTTGACATCGGCCGCTTCAACCGCTAGTGAATATCGTGCCGGTATCTCACTTTCCGGTAAAGGAGGAATACTTCATTGAGCCTTATTTTCCTCGCCGCTTTGCTCGCCGCCGGGTTACGACCAACTTTATGTCGGGAACCCGAACCCACGCCCGCACTGAGGTGGACTTGTGGATGGCCTTCGAGCCCTGTGGAGCCATGGGATGTACCGGGTGCTAGATTCAGCCTCCCGAGCTCGTGACCGCCACCGGAGTCGACTCCTTCATTGTAGCCGCTATTAGTAGCTAACGAGCCACCCTCGTGGAGGGCTATCTCGACCTGGTGGGTTTAACGCCGCTGAGCTCGGGCTGCCACTGAACTCGGAGGAGCCAAACTCCTCCGACGACCAAATTAATGGAGGAGTTCCCGAAGTTCGCTGTCGGATTTTAGGAGAGGACCGAGTGGAGATCGCCGCTCACTTAGAAGGACCCTGTACTCTCCTTTTCCCCTTCATTTTCTCATCCTCTATTAGATTTCTCATTCAACTAATTTTCGTGAAAATCGCTGAAGAAGAAGAGTTTCACCTTCTCAAGGGGTTAAACGAAGAGGTTAGTCCATAGGACTCGTGAATTCTCACCTTTGATATAGACTTGACCAACATGATCCAAATACGACGAGGTAATAATTCGCCGATGTCACCTAAAGTTTTCGCTTTTGGAGACTAACATTTCTCCGCTCCCATGTAGGGGCTTTGATTTTCCTCACCATGATTTTGCTGAACCTAGTTCCACTCATGTTGAGCCTAGCTTCACTCAATAGATGTATGGAGCTATGGCGGAGGATTGTGGGGATACCAATGTAGGACCTAATTCGTGGAACCGTGCACGCCTAACATTGATAATTCCGCCTCGATGGCTTAATGCGAAATGATCACTCGAATTTGTCCCCCACTAATTGCCTCTTCGCTTGCTCTTTTAGAGAAGTTGCGGGAGACAAACGCACAAACCGAGATTAGGCAAGATAACCCCGCCGTAGGAGGTAAGTCGCCTTACGATTGTTTGCCCATTTTCGGTGGCATTTGTCCTTTTCTAACGCTTTCCCTTTTCGTGACTTCTCGATGGAGGATTTCATGGAATCTCGGTCCGCACGATGACGCTTCAGGATGACTGCACAAGACTGCCGTAGATGGCGATGTCTTGGTGAAGACTTAACCAAGGCCACAACCCCGAGGAAGGTATGAATTTTCCTCGATTAATTATAGGACCACCGCTTGGCCAATACTACTATAATTTGAGAAATTCTTCCATATAGTGGCGCATAATTCTTCCCCACCGCTCGTAATCGCCTACCACAGCCGATCGTTGAGATAGATGATCACACCGAGGGGTCACCGCGCTGGATAAGCCCCAAATGATAGATACGCCTCGTAGACTCGCTAGTCTTCAAACTACACCAAGGAGACGTAAGGGTCCTTTAGCCAAATAAGTTTTCAATTTTTGACTCAAGTTTCTAAAGTTTCTTTTCCTCGTAGAGCCTACATCCCACTCCATGATCCGGGTGAGAGCGCTGACGCCGGATGAAGATCCATCCCATCTTATTATCCGCTTGAAGTACGCCATTCTTCTTGCCGGTGAACACGGATCGTAAAAGGTCCTTCATGGCGGCTTTCTTCATCGCCTCAGCCACCGCTTGATCCTCTGATGGCCTTGATACAGATATGGGTTATCCCGAAGTGGCCAGCCATTGCTGACTAACTCGCCAGCCTAGAGGGAAAGCTTCGAGATCGCAAGAACTACGAAAGCTTGGGGCTTCCTCGCATTGCTGCCTCGACCGACGCGGCGATTAGAGGCTTGGCGCCGATGCTTGCTTTACCGGACTCGAGGTCCAGATGCAGAGATCATACCGATCAGCTCTGAGTTTGTTGCCGGTGACATATTCCTCTCTAAGCCATGTCCGTGACTGATATTGTATGCAAAGCGAGAGGATAATATTGCTCGTGGACAGCTTCATGCCGAGGAAGATAAGATGAGCAGCCAGCTAGATAAGGCTAACAAAGCGTAAGCACCGCGCATCTAGGAACTCGCCCCTATCGGGCGTAACCGGCCGAGCTCGAGGAGGCAACCAATAAGACACCGAACACCGATGAGGAGTCTTCGGGCCGAAGCTGCAGGAAGAACTCCACCAGTTTACAATGGAGAAGTGTCTCACCAACAACAAATCCTTTCCCATAGACTTGATGTTTAAACAGCTTGTAGCTCCTTCTATGTTTGCTTCAAATGAATAAGATTTATTCCTTCATTGTTTATTATGATTCTTTTACTCCGTAAATAATTAACCATAATACTTATAGGATTTTTGGCAAACCCTCACCATCAACGGGTTTGATTAGCCTTTACCAACCACCGCTTGAGTTGGGCTAGCGCGGATTATTTGGATCCGCTCAAGACGCGGACGTTGTGCTAAAAGAATGAAACTCTTCTAGACTTGATGCTATGATGTTGAATACGAGGCTTCAAGGAATAGACTACCCGCAACGCTGTGAGGCGCTGGCTTTATCCCTTCTTAGGCTTCGGATAAAATACCAGAATCGAACTCGTGTCTTCTTCTTCAATCTGAAAGACTAAACCAAACGACGAAAGTGAGGCGCTGACTTTATCCCTTCTTAGGCTTCGGATAAAATACCCCGAATCGAACTCTGGTGTCTTCTTCAATCGGAGAAAGACTAAACCGCAACGCGTGAGGTGTTGACTTTAGGTTTTTGGCCAACCCCCTCTTCAACGGGTTTGATGAGCCTTTACCAACTACCGCTTGAGTTGGGCTAGCGCATGATTATCTCGTCCGCTCTCTACACACAACGTTGTGCTAAAAGAATGAAACTCTCTTAGCCTTAATGCTACGATGTTGAATACTTAGGCTTCGCCTTTTTCATGAAGACTAACCCGCAACGCTGCGGTGAGGCGCTGGCTTTATCCCTTCTTAGGCTTCGAGATAAAATACCCCAAGATGAATCTTGGTGGTCTTTTGACCTCGGAGAACTTTAACGGGTTGAGATTGATTGGTGGAAAGGAAGAATGTATTCTATTCCCCGTATCGAATCTAACAGTTGTGCTCTCCAGAGCTGAAAAGGATTCGTGACCTTCAAAGACAACCGGTCGAAAATCCCTACAAGATACCTTCGCTACCTAGGAGAGAGGATGGAACCAAGAGTGGATCTCCACTCCGAGAAGGACTCGTGACCTTCAAAGGACACCTCGGTTCGAAAATCCTACGATACCTCACCGGCGCCATTTAGGATGAAGATGGAACTAAGAGTGGGATCTCCACCGAGAACCGAAGGACTCGTGACCTTCACGGACAACCTCGGTTCGAAAATCCCAACAGATACCTTCACGGCGCTACCTAGAGAGAGGTGGAACTAAGAGTGGATCTCCACCGAGAACCGAAAGGACTCAGTGACCTTCACGGACAACCCGGTTCCAAAATCCCTACAAGATACCTTCACGGCTACCTAGTGGAGGTGGAACTAAGAGTGGGATCTCCACTGAGAATCGAAGGACTCGTGTGACCTTCAGCGGACACAACTGTTCGAAAATCCCTAAGATACCTTCAATCGGGCGCCACCGAGAGAGGTGGAACTAAGAGTGATCTCCACCGAACCGAAGGACTCAGTGACCTTCAGCGACAACTCCGGTCTCGAAAATCCCCAAGATACCTTCCACGCTACCTAGATGAGAGGTGGAACTAAGAGGGATCTCCACCGAGAACCGAAGGACTCGTGACCTTCAGCGACAACCGTCTGAAAATCCCGGCAAGATACCTTCACGGCGCTACCTAGAAAAGGGATGGATGTAACCCTTCCGCTTATCATTAAAGGATCTTACGCTGAGAGGAAGAATTTTATATTCTATCTCCCCGGGAGGGTGATTTTGATTGGGCCCTTTGTTCATAGAAGGAATCAAGAGGAGATGTGGTAATGTACCGTGTATTTAGACCCACCACAAGGAATTTGATCGGTGGGGGAAATTATGATGGAAGATAAATCTAGGGTTATCCTCCAGGAAAGTGGGTAACACATCCCACGAGGAACTTCCCGTTGAAACGGGTTATCCTGAAGATACTAAGGATAGTATTTCTTTAGGAACTTCCCATTTATTGGCATTAATTGTCGGTCGCCATTTAGGGTGATAAGGCGATATGCACCATTAGAGTAGACCGTTTCTATTACAAACGGACCCTCCCATTTAGGTTTGAATTTACCTTTCTTTTTAGAAGTGAGGATTATCGGTCGTCGAGCAGCGAGGACCAAATCTCCTTCTTTGAAACTCCGTTGTCGTACTTTCTTGTTGAAAGCTCTCGACATCCTAGCTTGGTAGAACTCAACGCGTTGTTGAGCTTCCAAGCGCTTTTCATCTAACATCTCGAGTTCTTCGAGGCGTTTCTGATGTTGTTCTTCAATCGTCGTTTCTGTTGAAAGGGCGACGCGGCGATCAACTGGATTTCCAAGGGAGAACTCGCCACACCCGTGACCGTGGAGTACGGGTTGCTCCCGCTGGTGTGCGACGGTTGTGCGATATGCCCAGAGTCCGAAGCTTTTATCGTCCCGCCTCGCTGTTATCCTTCACAAGCTTCGGCTTAATTTGATGATCGCCTTGTTGAATGCCTCGCTAATCCATTTGCAATGGATTATAGGTCACGAATTGAGACGCCTTGTATCTTGAATTTCTCAAAACCGATGAAGGAATTGCCGATGAACCGTTGTCATGCACGATCCGTTTTGGAACACCATGCCGATAGATGACATGGTGTTTGATAAACTTGATGATCGGTATCGCTTTGACTTCTTTAGCGGGATTGCTTCAGCCCACTTGAGAAGGATTCGTGTGACCTTCAGCGACAACCCGGTTCAAAATCCCTCCAAGATACCTCACCGGGCTACCTAGAGAGAGAGGATGGAACTAAGAGTGGGATCTCCACTGAGAAGGACTCAGTGACCTTCAGCGACAACCCGGTTCAAAATCCCTACAAGATACCTTCACGGGCGCCACGTAGGATGAAGATGAACTAAGAGGATTCCACCCAGAACCTAAAGGACTCAGTGACCTCAAATGGACAACCTGGTCTCGAAAATCCCTACGATACCTTCACCGGCGCCACCTAGAGAGAGGTGGAACTAAGAGTGGGATCTCCACCGAGAACCTAAAGGACTCGTGTGACCTTCACGGACAACCCGGTTCGAAAATCCCTAAGATACCTTCACCGGCACTACCTAGGATGAGAGAGGTGGAACTAAAGGGATCTCCACCGAGAACCGAAGGACTCGTGTGACCTTCAAAGGACAACCCGTCTAAAAATCCCTACAAGATACCTTCGGGCCGCTACCTTAAGATGAAGATGGAACTAAGAGGGATCTCCACCGAGAACCGAAGGACTCGTGACCTTCAAAGGACAACCCGGTTCGAAAATCCCTACAAGATACCTTCACGCTTACCTAGGAGAGAGGTGGAACTAAGAGTGGGATCTCCACCAGAACCGAAGACTCAGTGACCTTCAGGACAACTCGGTTCGAAAATCCCTACAAGATACCTTCACGGGCGCTACCTAGATGAAGATGGAACTAAGAGGGATCTCCACCGAACCGAAGGACTCAGTGACCTTCAGCGGACAACTGGTCTGAAAATCCCTACAAGATACCTTCACCGGCGCTACCTAAGAGAGAGGTGGAACTAAGAGTGGGATCTCCACCGAGAACCGAAGGACTCAGTGACCTTCAAAGGACAACCCGGTCCGAAAATCCCACAAGATACCTTCACGGCGCTACCTAAGATGAAGATGGAACTAAGAGTGGATCTCCACCGAGAACCGAAGGACTCGTGTGACCTTCACCGGACAACCCGGTCTCAAAATCCCGACGATACCTTCGGCGCTACCTAGGAGAGAGGTGGAACTAAGAGGGATCTCCACCGAGAACCGAAGGACTCCTGTGACCTTCACGGACAACCCGGTCCGAAAATCCCTCAAGACATACCTTCACGGGCGCTACCTAGGAGAGAGGTGAAACTAAGAGTGGGATCTCCACCGAGAACCTAAAGGACTCGTGTGACCTTCACGGACAACCTCGGTCTCGAAAATCCCTACAAGATACCTTCACCGGCGCTACCTAGGAAAAGGATGGATGTAACCCTTCCGCTACCACGAAAGGATCTTACGCTTGGAGAGGAAGAATTTTATATTCTATCTCCCAAGGAGGGAATTTTGATTGGGCCTCTTGTTCATAGAAGGAATCAAGAGGAGATTGTGGTAATGTACCGTATTTGTAGACCCACCGCCAAGGAATTTGATCGGTGGGGAAATTATGATGGAGGATAAATCTAGGGTTATCCTCAAGGAAAGTGGGTAACACATCCCACGAGGAACTTCCCGCTGAACGGGTTATCCCAAGATACTAAGGGTAGTATTTTTCGTGAACTTCCCATTTATCTAAGATTAATTGCCTCGCCATTTTGGGTGATAAGGCGATATGCACCATTAGAGTAGACCGCTTCTATTACAAACGACCTCCCATTTAGGTTCGAATTTACCTTTCTTTTGAAGTGAGGATTATCGGTCGCCGAAAGCAACAGGACCAAATCTCCTTCTTTGAAACTCCGTCGACTTTCTTGTTGAAAGCTCTCGACATCCTAGCTTGGTAGAACTCAACGCGAGCCTCCAGCGCTCATCTAACATCTCAAGCTCTTCGAGACGCTTTTGATGTTGTTCTTCATCGCCATTCCGCTGATGCTGCACGCGGCGACGAACTGGATTTCCAACGGAGAATCGCTTCACCCGTGACCGTGGAGTACGGGTAGCTCCGGCTGCCATGCACGCATAGCAGCGATATGCCCGTGAAAGCTTCTCCGAAGTTTATCGTCCCAGCCTTTGTTATTCTTCACAAGCTTCGGCTGATTTTGATAATCGCCTTGTTGAATGCCTCGCTAATCCATTTGGTACCGGATTATAGGTCGCCGATGAGACGCCTTGTATCTTGAATTTCTCGCAAAACCCGATGAAGGAATTGCCGATGAATTGGGGACCGCTTGTCATGCACGATCCGTTTGGGAACACCATGCCGATAGATGACATGGTGTTTGATAAACTTGATGACGGTATCGCCTTGACTTCTTTTAGCGGATTGCTTCACCACTTGGAGAAGTAATCGGTGATCGCTAGAATAAACCGACGCTTTGATCGACGGGGAGAAAGATGGGACCTACAACGCCCATTCCCATGTCTCAATGGCCGATGTAGCCGAAGGATGCAACTTGCTCGAGGCCGATGCATATAATTCGCGCGGAATTTGACACGCGGCATTTCCCGACAGACTGACCGAGGCTGCTAATCATCAGGCAAAGCAGCCCATTCTCCCCGATTCGATCAGAGCTGGGACCTGCCGGTGTGCACCACATTCACCTCGCGTGCTTCCCGGAAGGACCTCTTCGCCTCTTTGTTTGAAAGGCATCGGAGTAAAGACCGCGCACTCTCTACGATATAACATCCGGTCTCCGTGTCGTAGAAGAATCTTGAGCTCTTCACGATTGACTCTCTTTCCTTAGCTTCCTCGCAAGATACCATGTAAGACGTGAGTCGATGATAGGAAAGCCAATCTCGGCTCCAACTTGGTTGGGTCGTATACCTCTTTGGTAACTACCCTTTCGTTTTCTTGTACCTCATCATATATTGTACTAAGAGTCAGGAGTCCCGACCACTAGTTGCTCTGCCTCTAAGTTGTGCTAGCGCCTTAATGCCGCCAATGCATCCGCGTAAGCGCTCAAGGCGGGATATATTCGATGAAGAATTCTTCAATGAGTCCGCCATTTCAACGCTATCCGATGATAGGGGACCAGATCGTGATTCCTAACTTGTAGTCACCGACCGCTTAACTATCAATTGCGAATCGCCAGACGCTTCGAGATACTGACTTCAGCTCCTTGGCTAAGCTAAGTCCGATAAGTAGCGGTTGTATTCGCTACGTTATTGGAACAAGGTTCGGTGAGTGAATAAGCACGGGGCATGACATGATTCCCCGGGGAAACTAAGACAACCCCAACTCCGGCGGAAATCTTAGAACATCCGGGGGCACTTGCCACGTTGGTAGCTCGAGAAGCTCCATCAAAGTATAATCGCCATATTTGTTGGTGCGATGTAGTGTTGACTTCGTGGACTTCATCCGGAAGATCGTCGTATAGCTTAACCGCACCGCTGTCGGCCGCAACTAAGAGATCGCAAATGGCTTGTCCTTTGACCGACTTTTGTTGTTTGAAGTGCAAGTCATATTGGGACAAGAGCAGAGCCCATTTCGCCAAACGCCAACTCATCGAGGCCGGCTGGGTCATAAATATCCGGACCGGATTTACGTTAGAAATGACATAAATCGCCCGTCCGACTAAATAGTGCCGATTTTTCAATCGCTAACACTAACGCAAGGCACCGCTTCACCATTGGATATCGAGACTCAAAGACCGACTAATGTTCGCCGTAATACACCGCTGTCGTGACCGCCGTCGCCGCCTTGGCGCGTAAAGCGCTTTAACGAAAGTGATCCGCTTGACGATCAAAATTTTCCGACGGCAAAGTAACAAGAACAGAGGTTTAGCAGATACGCTTTGATCTCTTCGATGCTTTCGGCAGGCCGCCCCAAATAAATGACACGCCTCTTCTTATTCAACTTGAGAACGGTTGGCACTTCCCCGAGGTTCGATATGAACCGGATGTACGCCAATCGCCCTTGTAACCCCCGAAGTTCTCTCGCATTTCGAGGTTGCAACTCTTGAATCGCTTTTACTTTGTCGGTCGACATGGATTTCTTTTGTCGGTGACGACGGCCGGGAACTTGCCACCGGACATCCCAAGAAAGGATTTAGCAGGTTCATCTTTAGCCGATGGGCTCGCATGAGCTCAAAACCGCTCTAAGATCTTTGATGTGATCTCCTTTGTCACGCTTTTCACGACCAAGTCATCGACGTAGCATTCGACCGCTCGAGATGGTCCCGAAAATTTCCGTCATCGCCGCTGATATGCGGCACCAGATTTTTCGTGCCGAATGGCATGACCGTAGTAACAAGATATACCGATGGCTGCTTCGCTGCTGTGTTTGGCATCATCGGTGCATCTTGATCCGATTGTATCCTCGAAACCATCCATGAACGACATTCTTCAAATCCACACGTATTGTCGAACTATGACATCGCTGATTGGTAGAGGAAAGTCGCCTTGGGGCAAGCAAATTCTCGTGTCTCAGAGTCGACACAAATCCTAATCGAACCATTCTTCTTCATGACCGGACTATATTCGCCACCCAATCCGGATGTTGAATTTCCTCGATGAATGCCGATTCTATGAGCTTCTTCACTTCGCCGACGATTGCCCCGAATATTTGTGGATCTAAACCTTCTTTGCCGTTGCTTGACAGTTTGACATCCGCCTTGATGTTGAGGCGATGTGTTGCCACATTAGGGTCGAAGTCCCCGCATATCCTCGTGAACTCCGTGCTACATCGATATACTCCCCGATTAGGGCAATCAACTCTTCCTTTCTTCCGAGGGAAGAGTATTGTTGATGTTTATGAGTTTAGGATGCACCTCATCACCCATATTAACCTCGACTACCTCATCCTTAGTGGGGGTTCCCTTTGTTCAACCTATCCCCAAACCGCCTTGAGTTGATGGATCCATGGGTCTTCCCATGTTGGCATGTCTTCATCACTCTCAACAAGAGTGTGATCGATCAAGCCATATTTGACATTAAAGCCTTGAAAGTTTCTCCAAGGCCGTGTCGTAATCCCAAGAAAGAATCGTATGAATGTCCCTTCCTCACCGTGGATTATCATCAATCATCCATGAGCATTCATCTTCCGAGGAGGATTCGATCCCAACCCTTCTAAAGGCATAGTAGTTATCCGCTTCCTTTGGGACATGCCGCCTGAGGGACTCGAGGGCCTCGTCCAAACATAGACCTTCCCTCAGACAAATCGCACTCCCACTTCTTCATGATATCCGCTGTTTCGACTATATCCGAATGTGTGGAGGATAGGTCCATTGTCATCTTCGCCGCTTTCTAAGAAATGACTTGGCGCTGGTAATCGTGATCTCCTTTTTCGTGAACCAAGTCTTTTTCATACTTGATCTTCGTGGGATGACGAAGTGTTGTCCCAAAGGAGTCTTGGAACCGCTGTGTAAAGCAAAATGACCGAAGCTGTAGGTGCAACTCAATTGTTGTACAAACCTGCCATCACATCATTCAAAGACAAAGGATACTCTAAATCGCCATTTATTAATTCATCGGCAATTTGCCAATTAATATTCATCCGACGATTCTTCATCGCCAAGATTGATTACAAGGTACAATGTCATTTAAAACAAAACCTCCACTATAATCAAGCCCGCTTCGACGCCTTCTTCACCGCCGTCCGTGTCTTTGGGCCGATGATTCGCCTGACTCATTACCGAAAGGAGAGAATCGCGAAATAATTCTCCATCCCCTTAAACGGTTGCTTGTCCGCGACCACCGCCTTGACTTCATTATTCGTGGCTCACGCATTTGAGACACCGATGAAGAGTAGAGGGACTATAACGCTATTGTGGATCCGTGGTCCACCAACAAGAAGTTATAGGAAGTCTCCGCCGATCACATAGCAGTGACTTGACTTTAAGTCCCCCATTTGGACTTAATCCGATTTTACCAAGTGGGGAGACCCACTGGTGTTAAATCCGTAAATCATTGTACAGCTGACGTTCTACCACGGGCGGGATTCCAAGATGATACATGAGGCGCAGGGCATGATGCTCATTAATGAACCCGGATCGACTTGATCCGGCTGACTTCGCTAGAACCAATATACCCGTGAAGTATAGCGCCTATCGTGCTTGGAATTCTTGGTCCGCATATCCTCCTTTGTAAAAGTAATGCAGGGGATGTGTTTAGTCGCAAGGTTGTGATTGCGGGCCGACTCTTCCGACTCGCTTGATCTGGAGTGAGGAAGACCTCCGAATCGCCGTGGCTTCTTGAAGAGCTTCTCTCGCCTCTTTTGATAACCGCAACAACTCAGAGAGTGATCCTGTGGATGTTGGCAATTGTGCCATCACGCCAGCGATACGGAGAGTTCAAGCTCCCGGTTTATCTCTTCCATCGGGCGATTAAATCGATCGCCGAGCCGAACCTCCCGCGGGTCGCTTGTCTTCGCCTTCCGCCGAAAGTGAGGGGTGTTGTTGGTACCCCTACCGATAGCGCCTTGGCGCTTGGGTCGGAGACTTCCGTACTTGTATTTGTACTGTGGTCCGCTTCTGGCGGCTTCAGTTCCCTCGACACCGGAATGTCGCCACCGCCATCATCTCCTTCCACTGTGGAAGTGGCATGGCACACCTTTGCCTTCTCGCTGGATTTTTCTTGATGAAGAAGAAGCTACCCATTGATCATCCTCGAGTAGGTCCGATAGACCATTGTGATTTTATAGTCGCGGTAATGATACAAGTCCCTTCGGCGCTGGTCGGGGTCGCCGCTCATCGCCTTCATTGCGACTTTGACCACCGGTTTGGTTCAAACCATGTTAATGGTAATCACCCAAAGCTTATGGACACCGTGATTTACCCCGACCTTCTTTTTCTTTGACGACTTCATAGTGATGACCCCTACATCAATTAAAGCCCGATTTTGTCCTTAAGGTAAACAAGATTTAGTGGGTGATGAATTGCCCCGCGGATACGCCGCAAGATTTCGGTCGCTCGTCTCATCGCTTCTTCTTGATTCTCAATCAAAGGGAGCTTGATCTTGTTGTTTTCGACAAGATATTTGAAGAGACCAGAATCTCGCCGTCCCTAAAAGAATAGGACTGAATCTTGGCTCGAGGCCTTCGCTTTCAGCGGCCCCGTTGCCACGCTTGCCAGTTCTCGCGGCGGCTTCTTTTGTTGCCGCTGTCATGGGTTGAGTTGGAACGTTCGTTCGCGAATCGCCGTTTGGCTCGCTTCTTTCCTTTGTCATGGACAAAGTTACGCTTCGAGCTTCGTTGTCGGTGGCTCTTTCGCTTCTTCTTGAGGAATTTTCGCTTGCTCTCCACGAACTTTTAAGTCCTTCCAGTTACATGATGGTGCCGCCCCCATCGCCTCGAAAGCACTTCTATCGACAAATTGTTGTGACAGTTTGAGGATGAATTCTCTATTATCGGATCCCTAGCTTCATTGCCTTGTTCCGAATCGCTGACAAAGATATCCACGCCTCCCTTCGCTCGCCGAGCAACGCCCCGATTGATACTTCGGTATCGCCGTCAAGAAGTTGGTGAGAAAGCTAGACTCCATGTCATCCCAGCCGTGAATGCTCCCCTTGAGACGGCGGTACTCAATCGGAAGGCGCCCCGCATGGTACCAACGAATGACCGAACCATCGTGCTCATTTCCTGATATGACTCAGGTGCGACTTGAAGTAAATCAAGTGTCGTGGTCGGGAACCCTTCCTCGTCGAATGGGGTGAAGTTTATTGCTAAACTTCGGCACGGATTGATTCCCACTTCTGCATGGGTGGGATACCGTTTTCTTCACCTCTTGAGCGGAAATCAATGAGTTGATTTTGCTCTCGAGGTCTTTGATTTTCTCGCTTCACAGTGATAGCATCAGCCGCTGGTTCAGAAGATCATCGCCCTTCTTGCCTTCTTGATCTCGACCATCACGCCGCCATCGACGCTGATGCGCCGACTGATTCACCTTGATGCTTTGTCAAGGCTTGATCTGCTGGTCATGCATTTCTCTCATCGCTCTGCATGGCCAACTCCATTTCTAACTTGAAGTTCTTCGCTTATTCAATGCTTCGCCCAAAGATCTTGGCCACTTGATCTCAGACGATCATAAGCGCTGGCCGGCCACTTGAAGTCAGTATTGCGGACGCCATTGCCGCACTCCAAATACCGATACTTCATCTTCTCGGGTAATCTCTCAAAAGCTTGTCGTAATTGACCGCCGGACAGTCCCGACCGCAAACGAAGTTAATCGCGATGCGCTTAGAATAGGTCGTGACGACGGTTCCTTGCCGCCATATTGTTGGTGACTTCGCAACTCATTGGCTCGGTGTCGATTTCTACGGATCGCCTCGACCTAGGTCTTGGCGCTTCTTGGTGAGTCTTCGAAGATCGACACCCTTTCCCGAAGCTCATGGCAATTGACCAAAGCACCGGCCCCGATGAGCTTGGAGCATAAGCATGATCGTGGTCAATTTAAGGATCCTTTCGAGATTTTCAGATCCCTGCACGAGGAGTCGCTGCCGGTGTGTGTACCGAGCAACCTACCGTGGTCGGCGCATCTTTGGGTATAACGCCGCTGCCATCGACGAGCCGCCTCTTCCGAATGGCCAAAGCTATCGAAGTAACCGCCTTGACTTCCGCTATGTGAGCGAAGTTTCGTGGGACTCTCGACTTCGATCTTTAACCCGCTGGGGTTGCAGAATCTCCGTCTTCGAATGGTGCCTCCGTATGAGGAGTGACCGCGATCTCTTCAAGGACCCAAGCGATCCTTGATAGTTGGTTTGGTGGTGACGGAGCTTCACCACCTGCTCAAAAGGACACCTTTGACTTTGAAGCCGGCTGACTTAGACTTTGGCTGGATTTACAACGCTTGTAATCTTCGCTTTAGTGCCGCTAATGTGAGCCGCTGGCAACCGGGTTGGGGCACCGTTAGGCTTGGGCCTCCAAACCCGGTGGTACGCTGATGGCTTTACCACCTCCTTCTTCAATTCACGAGCTCGCTGCTCAAAGCTCGCGGCTTGGCGCAAGGAGCGCGGCGCCCGGACAGCCTCGGGTGGAGCGTTCCGCTTGGACACGACTCACTCGTTGGTTGACGGCTTGATAGACCTGCCGATCACTTGAGGTCAAGCTCTTCGTGAAGTCCGATCTTAGATCCGCCAGAAGGACCCCATCCACGGATCGCATGGCCTTTGCTTGTTTGCGCCATGCTTTGTCGCTTTGGCGGGCTCGCTTGAGAGTGTGGGCGCGCCATCACCGCTCATCTCGGCGCCACCTGACTTCGGCCGCCGGGGATTTCTCGCTACCGCAAGCAGGCTGGACTCGCCGCCCGGGCTCTACATCGAGGCTCCACCGGTTCTCCTTGCAAATGGAGACCTCTTTGAGCGGGCGGGAGAGCGGATCCGAGGACAGGAAAGATACCTCGTGACTTCGGCCGGTCGAACTCGAACTCGACCTCTTCCTCCACTGAATCGATTCGCGGGTTATGCACGACCTCCGATCTGAGGCCGGTGGCTCCCACTGTGGTCGCCAGCTTGTTCGCGGTAAAAGTCAGTTTGATTGTCATTGATTTGAACTTTGCTTACAGCTTCTTTTGCCTACAACAAAAATTCAAAAGAAATTGCCTTTTATTTTAAGGCGTACAATGAAGATCAAAAAGATTACAACTTTTATCCTTTTGAACAAACACGAGGATCTCTGTTATATCGAGGTCCTCGCTTGCGTGGGTTCTTTGCCTGTGCCGGGGACTTGTTGTGTCCGTGGACCACCGCGCAATCCCGATCCAGAGACCCGGGTTCCGGAACTACAGATGAGGGGCTCGCTTCTAAGGAAACGGCTTCCGAGGGGATCACACTCACGAAGGAGAGGATCGCCTGAGCGGGTGAGATCTACTAGGAGAAATCACAGCGCTATCCCTGAGATTAAGACGAAGCTTAACCTAGAGGGTATCTGTAGTTCGACCCGAATTCGATTACCTTTAGCTTGCAGATCTGACGTCGACTGAACTTGTGCTCGCCGTTGCTTGGAACCGTGCGTCGATTACTCGTAGATCTCGCAAGAATTCTTCAGAAGTCCGAGCTCTTGAAAATCCCAAGAATCCAATCTGAAGCTAGCCCAAAATCCCGAGCTTTGGACCTCCAAAATCCCCCTCGAATGAAGAAGACCCCCCCTATTTATACAAATCGAAACAAGGGGGGGTTGGTGGCTCGGCCACTTGGCCGAGCCACCTCGGCCACTTGGCCGAGGTACCTCGGCCAAGTTGGCCGAGGTGGCTCGGCCAAAGAGGCTCGCTGGCCGAGGCACCTCGCCAAAGTGGCCGAGCCTCCCTCGCCACGTCGGCACTGCTGCCGAGGTGGCTCGGCCAGTGGCCGAGCCACCTCGCCACTTGGTCCGTGTCGTCTCAAGCCGCTTTTTCCGCCGTTTCGTTTTTCTCGGTCTTCGGCTTAGGTCCTCTTATTCTGACTCTTGGTCTTCCGGACTTAGGTTCCGTCTATATTTGATTCCGAACTAATTCTTGGTTCGCTCCGTTCAACGGTCTCAACTGATCATCCGCCAAGTCCGCTTAAGCCGTGCTTGTGACGCTTGTGAGTTTGCCGTCGGGTTCGCGTTTCAATCGTTTGACGTCCGTATCATTCGATGGGTCGTCATTCGCCGACTCCCCGTCACGAGTTGGTTTCGGGGATCTTGTAAGTATTTTTTGACGCCTACACCACCAAAGTCCAGTTGTACCCGAAGTCCAGCGGAATTTACCTCTTCATCAAAGTGTTGGAGTCAGATAGTGGGCATGCCGATCTCCACTGGGGTTACCGCTGCTGCTCCATTAGCCAGCATGAAAGGAGTTTCTCCGGTTGAACTCTTGTGGGTCGTTCTATACGACCATAAGATGCTCGGCAATTCTTCGACCCAATTGCCGACTGCGTTGTCAACCCTCTTCTTCAGAGCTTGGAGGATGTATTTATTAGCAGCTTTCGCTAGTCCATTGCACTTGGGATGGGCTACCGAAGTGAATTTGAGCTTGATCCCCCATTCTTCACAAAAATCTTGGAATCCCCCGCTGCTGAGTTGGGTACTGTTATCGGTGATGAATGAGCGGGGGACGCCAAACTGACACACGATTGATTTCCATGCAAAGCCGGTAATGTTGCTCTCTCCAATCTTTGCTAAAGGCTTGGCTTCAATCCACTTGGTGAAGTAGTCGATGGCGACTATTGGGAATTTGCGCTGCCCCGAAGTAAGGGGGAGCACCCCCAGTATATCTAGGCCCCATTGGGCGAAAGGAAGGGGACTGAAGATAGAAGTCAGCTATGTAGCTATGGCTCTGGGGATCTCTGCAAAGAGTTGGCACTTCTTGCATCTGGAGACAAGCCTCCTGGAGTCGGCCACTATGGTTGGCCAATAATATCCTTGGCGTATGATCTTCTGGGCGAGAGCTCTCGCCCCTGGGTGGTTTCCACATACGCCTTCATGGATTTCCCTCAAAACATACTCAACTTCGGTCGGTCGAAGGCATCGAAGATAAGGTCCAACTCGCTGCTTTGATAGGATGACCGTAGAGCCGGGCCGCCCATCATGAGGTAACTACGCGGCGGTCCTGCAAACTCTTCGCCGCCGTGTTCGCGGGTAAGGCGCCTGATCAAGAATTGATGATGGAGTCCATCCAACAAGACTCATGGGGAGTATCGCCCGCATGACATCCGAGGGAGCTTCGCACGCCGGACGCCGGAGTGTGTCGGGCGAAGATGGTCCGAGTCGCCATGGAGCTGGTCGATGAGAGCTTCAACACATGCTCGCCGAAGCGCGCGTGAGGGACTTGGGTGATCCCGGTTACGGCGGGTCGCCAGTCCTTGACAATCTTCGTGCATCGAGCCATCCTCTTGTCTTTGGCAAAGATACTTGCCGTTAACTTGGTGAACAACTAGTTGAGAGTCAGCCAGTACATTTAAGCTTTCGGCTTTAACCGCCAGGGCGGCCCGCAGGCCAACAATGAGGGCTTCATACTCAGCCTCGTTGTTCGAGGCGGAGAACTTGAAGGCGATGGACTGTTCTGTGATTGTTCCTTCAGGGCTGTGTAAGACGATGCCGGCTCCACTCCCGGCTTCACTTGAGGATCCATCCACTTTCAACGCCCACCAAGAGGTGACTTCAGGGGAGTCGTTCTCAAGATTGGGACATGGGGAAAGTGTCACCGTCTGTTTGGCCCGTTTGGGGGATGTCGGTTGATCAGGGACGACGAGGTCGGCCGGTTCGCTATCTAGCGAGGTGGACTCTATAAGGAAGTCGGCCAAAGCTTGCGCCTTGATGGTGGTCCTGGGCTCGAACTGCACATCATATTCGCTGAGCTCGATCGACCACGCAACTATCCTCCCAAATGTGGTGGGACTCCTGTGGACTTCTTCATCTAAGCAGCTCGTCCCACAATGATAGGGTGTCCTTGAACGTATGGATGAAGCCTACGAGCAGTGGTGATGAGGGCGAAGGATGCTTTCACCAAGGGTAGTTCACTCCCCGCCCTTAGGATCCTACCGATATAGTAAACCGGCTTCGATGTGGTCTTCTCGCAAAGCCGAGCTCACAGCTTGTGAGACGCCAAGTATAGGTACTGTGGTTTTCCTTCCATCGTTGGCTCAAGAGGGCTTGGTGCTCAGATAAGCTTTGAGTTCTCAAGACGACGCAAAGACTCTTCACCCACTCTAATTTCTTCTTGGGGTCCTTGATTTCCCTAAGTATCTTGAAGAAAGGGAGGCTTCTCTCAGCTGACTTGGAGAAAAAACGTCCCAAGGCGGCTATCTTGCCATTGAGTTTCTGAATGTCCTTCATGGTGCACGGCTCAGAAAGTCGCTCAATGACTTCTATCTTCTCTGGGTTGATCTCAATGCCCCTTTGGGTGATCATGAACCCCAAGAATTTTCCTGACTGTACCCCAAAAGCACACTTAGTAGGGTTGAGCTTCATGCGGCAGCGTCAGAGGGTGGCGAAGGTTTCCTCTAGGTCGGCAATGTGAGCGGCTGCAAGTCTTGACTTTACCAGGATGTCCTCCACATAAGCTTCCACATTGCGGCCGAGTTGGGGCTTGAAGATCTTGTTGACTAGTCTCTGATAAGTCGCACCGGCATTCTTGAGACCAAAGGGCATGATCTTATAGCAAAAGGTGCCTCGGACGTCTTCTCCTGATCATGCTCCGCCATGTGGATCTGGTTGTAGCCCGAGAAAGCATCCAAGAATCTCAGCAGCTGATGTCTTGCACTTTCGTCTACCAACTGATCGATGCGAGGAAGAGGGTAGCTGTCCTTAGGGCAGGCTTTTTTGAGGTCAGTGAAGTCGACGCATGTCCTCCATTTGCTGCTAAATTTCTTCACTAGGACGACGTTGGACAACCATTCGATACCGACTCGAATGAAGTCGGCAGAGCCGCCGACCTCTTCTCGCTTGCCGCCTTTGCCGCTCGGGTCCTAGGTGCCTCTTCTTCTATCGAACTGGCTTGGCGTGTCGGTCGATAGAGAGCTCATGGCAAATGACATCGGGTGAAATGCCTGGCATGTCTTCTGAACCCTAAGCAAACACATCAAGATTAGATAAAAGAAAAGCAATTATCGCACCTCTTAATGGTTCCGAGAGGCTGGACCCAATCCTGAGCGTCTTCTCACCCTTGTGGTCGATCGGGATCTCATGGAGGTCTTCAACTGGAGTCGTCCTCTCGCACTCCGTCTTCTCCTTGAGCTGGTGAGCCATCTTCTCGATGGGCATGGCGGTCGCGACTCCTTTCCCCTTGGTGGAGAGGACATAACAAGCTCGGGCCTCCTTCTGATCGCTCCGGACTATCCCAACCCCTCTTGATGTTGGGAACTTGATCATCTGATGATAGGTGGACGGGATGGCTCGCAAGTGATGGAGGGACGTTTGACCCAAGATGACGTTATGCGCCGACTTGATGTCCATCACTACGAACTGGACGTCAACAGTTGATTGGCATGGGGGCTGCCCAACAGTCAGAAGAAGGGTGATTTGCCCCTCTGAAAGCTGAGAATGTCCTGTGAAACTAATCAAAGGACCCAAAGACGGCTGGAGCTTGGATCTATCAATACCCATGCGGTTGAACGCATCCAAGAACAATATATCGACAGAGCTCCCGGTGTCGATCATGATTCTCTTCACCTTGAAGCCGTAAATATTGGCTGAGATGACGATGGGGTCGTCATGAGGTGTCTCGACTCCTTCCAAGTCGGCCTCGCTGAAAGAGATGGACACATCTGCCTTTAGCTTCTTGTTGCAGCTGTTCACCAGTAAAGCATGCTTGGCATATCTCTTTCGGGCATTGTTGGACTCCCCTCCTAAAGTAGGAGCCCCGCTGATGGTGTTAATAACCCCCGACTCCTCCGACTTCCTATGCTCCGAAGGTCGAGGTCGGGAGATCGAGAGCAGGTGTCTGGTCGTCCCTCTTGGGATGTTAATCCCTGTAGATCAAATTCTTCAAGAAGCCTCTCTGAATGAGGTCTTCAATGTCTCTGGAGAACACGGCGCCTCGAAAGTGTCGCGGGCCGTGATCTCGTGGTATCGACAAAATCGTCATGGATCTCTCTTATTTGGATCCGACCTCATTTGTGGAGGGGGCTTATTGAGGAGTCCCTCCCTCTGGGCCTTGTCTAGGGCCCCAGAAAGAAATGTGTTGAGGATCAAATACCGGAGGGGAGCTCGCTTTTCTGTCCTCCCTCCTCGCCAAACCACCATTATGGTTGTTCTTGAGAGGAGGATTCCTTGGGACATTTCTGGGCTCTTCCCTCTGGGGTGGATCTTGGGCCGACCTAGTAGGAGGGGCGGTCAGAGCCACGGGGGGAGCCACATATAGAGTCGGCTGAGAAGGATGATGAGACACTGGTGCTGCCGATGGGGTGGACGCCAAAACAGGAGTGGCCGCCTTGCTGGATTCAGCCTCTGTTGCGATCTTGTAAGCTTCTGCTTCTTCCATGTTTATGTAAGCATGGGCTTTGGACATCAAATGCTCATAACTTCTGATGGGCTTCTTGTTGAGGGCTTTAGACAAGTCGCCCGGTCGCAACCTCGCCACCAGAATTGCCATAGCGACTTTATTCCCTTGATCTTCGACTTCTAACCTCTTCTCTTGAAATCTCTTTATGTAGGCCCTGAGGCTCTCGCCCGGCTCTTGCTTGGTCTGGATGAGCACACTGGATGGCAGTTTGGGCTTGGCGTTTGCCAAGAAATGGTGGATGAACTTTCGACTCAAGTCTTCGAAGCTTCCAATGGACTTCTTCTCCAATGAGTTCCACCAAAGTTTAGAGCTCCCTGTCAAAGTGATGGGGAAGCAGCAACAGATAGTCGCTTCCGGCGCCTGCATCATGATCATGGTATTGTGGTAGTCTTGAACATGCTCGGCCGGGTCTCTATCACCCCCATACTTGTCCATCGTCGGCATCTTGAACTTCTCGGCCGGTGCTCTCATGATGGAGTCAGTGAAGGGAGTGTTCCCTCCAATGGCGTCGGTGACAGGTTGATATACCTGATTATAGTCACCTGTGCGCTGGTGGGTAGTTAGGAGTGGTGCCGCGGGCGTAGTGTGAGGTCTCGAAGCTGTGCCTACTGGTCCCCTTATGCCTTGGCTAGGAGCCGGGCTCTCATCGGTGAGATCGAAGACGAGGGAACGGCATCTTGAGTTGGCGCACTGAGCCGGCTGCTTCTGCAGCGATGAGGCGGCGCGCTCTTGGTGATCCCTTCTTGATTTATCAATATGAGGAGTCTCCGGGAGCGGGGTTTGCCGCAAGACGAATTGGCGATCACCTTGAGCAGTAGAATGGTGGCTAGCGGAGGGTTGGTCCACCGCCGTTGTTGACGGCGCCGGCTGTGCTGTGAGAGCAGGGAGGCGAGTGAAGAATTCATTGGCAAAAGCTTTGAGCTGGGTCTGCATGGTTGCTTGCATGGCTTGAGTGATCTTCTCAGTGGATTCCTGGAGTTGGGCTTGAGTGACATAGTCCGCCGGTAGGTTCCCCGACCCGAAAAGATCATCACCGCTGGACATGATTGCAAGAAGAAGAAAGGAGGCCCCATCAGAAGCCAAACCGTTGATGTATATAATCACGCCACTAACCTCTGTGAGTTTAGCTTTTAAGAGAGCGAGTCCGCCTTCTCTCCTAATGTCCGGTGACGCTGTTCTGCCCGGGGTTCACCTACAGCAAGAGAGCACCTACGGAAGAGGCGGCGTTGGGATCTCCGGCGGTTCCTCCGACGGTCAACTTAGTAATGGGGAGAGAAAATTTAATAGAGCAGGAATTCACTCAGAAAAAATCACTTACTTGCTTCGTGGAACAGTTCGCTATTTGTACCTAGGGTTTGGGGGTATTTTCATCTTTCTCTGTCGAGGAAACAACCGAGGGTGAGCCCTCTTCCGCTGCGGTCGCCTAGTAATTGATGAGGGTCTGTCCTTGTCGGCCACGCTAGTCAGCCTTTACAGATGTCCGATGATGAGTGGATTTAAGAGTTGGTGTTGTTCATTCACCATTAATGAGATGGGATTACGGCGCCCCACCGTGATTAGTCCGAGGTACCTTAAATAATCGGAGAGATGGAGGAAGGGTGGCTGATGTGCCTTTAATGCGATGTTGATGGATTGTCGGGATTGGATTTTAGATAACCGTCGTTTAGGTGGAGGAAACCATATAGGATGAGAGAGGGGGGACTGAGGCCGGGTGGTCGACTCGCACGCTTCTTGAGGCCCATTAGAGTAATCGCTGAAGGGGCTTACTAGTACCGCTTCTTCGCCCTGCAGGACGGATAGTTAAGAAAAAAGGGGGGCTAGGTTTGCTTCGCATTGTTTAGAGAGGCAGGCGACTGGTTGGAAGGAGCTAAGGGAGATAATGTGTTGGAATGGCGACTAGTACCGCCTTTCGCGTCGTCCGGGGGGATTAGCGGTCTGAAGGCGACGGCTGGTCGTCCCTCATGTCGCTCGGGGGGACAAACGACTTGGGAGGATAGCTCTGTGGCAGTCAATTGGTTGGGCGGATGACTGTACCGCCTTCGCCGCCCCGTGGGCGATTGTTGAAAGGGCGACCTACAACGCTTCTGTGGCCTGGCCGTGACGATAGTCATTTAACGGACCGTGGCGAGGCCGGCGAGCGTAGGCCGCCCCGTGGGTCGGGCGTGGAGGTTCATGTCGCTCCAAGTTAACAAGCAAAAATATTTATTCATGTTAGCGCATGGTTTTCCTCTTTAATCACTAATTAGTGGTTATGACCATAACACTAAGTGTTTACTAAGTAGTAGAAAATTATATTCTATTAGTATATAGTTATATATTATATGTAAGTATATATAAGTATACATTAATGACCATATCATACTATAATTATATATAGTATACATTAGAAATATATATGTAAGTATATATTAATGACAATATACACTTAAAAATATATATAAGTATACATTAATGACCATTTTATACTATAATTATATATATATATATATATATATATATATATATATATATATATTATAAGGTCGGTCTTGGGCAGTAGCCGGAGGCGGCGGTTGAACCCCAGACCAGGCTTTGGGATTCCGAAGCAAGTCCGAGCAGGCTGAGCTTGGACAGTAGAGTCAGGTCAGGACAGAGGCTGGGCAGGGCTTGGGCTCAATTGACGACCCTAAAGGGAGCCCACAAATCTCGCTCTTGTAGTGGAGAAATAGTGTTGAAGGAATAGTATAGTTATTAGTATTCTTCAAACAATGCTATTCAAAGTTTTGTATGGTTTATGTTAGGTAACAAGGAAAGAGGTTGTTGTGTAGTTCCAATGTGTAGAGAAGAGTGTTGAACTTTTTATGCTTTCTCGCTTTCGGGTTTATGGCTGTTTTTTGTTTATCTTGATGGAAAATTCGTATCATTCCATCTTTTAGGTCTTGTTTGACAAAGGTTTAAGGTAGAAGAATTAAAGAGGAGGGTTAACCTAATTAGTTTATTTGTTAATCTAAAGTATTAAATTAGTTAATTCATTAGTAAAATTTATTTAACCATCGTGTTCTTAGTCTTTACAAAATAAAGAGAAATAATCCTCTTTTCTAGTGGAGAACAAATGGTCAGCTTTATTGGTTTTCACCTTTTTCAATCAAATCAAAGTTGAAACAATCTAGGGGCTGAACTGAATTATTTCCATTTGGGTCTTCATTTGTTAAAAGGCTCATCACCAAGCATCAACCAATGCGCTCGATTGCCGCAACCTAGTAAGTGGGCGCACCCTCACCATTGTAGCTAATACAAAAAGAAAATGCATGAGATTAAGAAAGTAAAGATTGAAAAAGAACAGAAAAGATTAGAGTTATGGCATTGATTTTAGTTTTGATATTTGGGAGAAGGATGAATGAGATATATATATATATATATATATATATATATATATATATATATATATATATATATATATATATATATATATATATATATATATATCATTTAGGCCATGCTTGTTTTTAAATAGGAGAGTACTATTTTAATGTAGTTTGGACCCACCTATTTATTCTCTGCTTATTTTTTATCCGTGGACTATTTTTAAGGACGGATCAAATAATATGCAAAATAGGGACTAAAATAAACTCAGCGTACCCCACCTTTACAATCCAGATATTAATCATGGAGGGGGATTAATATTTCTTGACGAAAACACCCCTACCCTTTAAATTCGACTGGTTTTTTTCATATGAGTTTATTTTATCTGTCCATTTCTTTTCTTTTTGCGGTGTTTTCTTTCATGAGATTGTTCTCTGCCACTTCCCCGCGAGTTTGTCTTCCGCGTTATTTTCACGAACATGGCTAACTGGGTTGGAGTGATAATACGCTCTTTGGTACACTTTCCTTGCTGAAGTCATGTGCGATTGTTGAGCAGTTGAAACTTGCATAATTTTGCTTTGCAAACATATGAGTCATGCATGAACCAAAATTGTCCATAAATATAAGGGTTTTTGTATGGAAACCACCTTTAAAATAGTGGTATAATATTTCGTTTCAATCAACCACAAAAACCCATTTCTAGTTGACTTTGTTTATCAAAATTACTTTAATGCCCTCTTTTTACTCTCTCTCTCTCTCTCTCTCTCTTCCCCTCTCTAGGGCCCATAGATCTCGGCAAGCTCACGGTGGGGTTCTGCGGTGACGGCCGGATCGGTTGGTTCCCCCTCTCTCTTTCTCTCTCTCTCTCCCCTCTCTAGGGCCAGATCTTGGTGAGCATGAGGTGGGGTTCTGGGGTGACAATTGATCCGGTTGGTTCTCCTCTCTCTCTCTCTCTCTCTCTCTCTCTCTCTCTCTCTCTCTCTCTCTCTCTCTCTCTCTCTCTCTCGTGTAGGCCCCAATCTCATCGTGAACCGTTGGATCATGCGTGGGCAGCTAGGCACCCTTGTCAGCCAAGATCTATGGGCCCTAGAGAGGAGAGAGAGAGAGGAGAGAGTAAAAGAGGGGTATTATAGGAATTTTGACAAAAAAGTCAACAGGAAATGAGTTTTGGTAGCTGATTGAAACGAAATATACTTTAAAGGTGATTCCTGTATAAATAAAACAATAAATGTGGTTCATGTATTACACCCCTATTTGTAAGGTGATTTTAATATAAAAACCTAAATATAAAATATTTCATCATGCACATTATTACAAGTGAACATAAACAAAGAGAAAATATGAATAACCGAAAGCATTATAAAATATTAGTTCCAATCAGATGCATTTTATAATATTAGTGAACTTGAGGGTAAAATGGTCATTCTCGTTATGTTATTAGTCGACTGGTCATAATCCCCCTAAAAATAAAAATTGGTCTATACTATTTTAAGTTAGTCCAAATGTTTGTCCGTGTGAAAATAAATATTAGATTGATCTAAAATAGTTTTAGAATAATATTGTCCTAGTATTATGATCTGAAAAATACAATACCCCGTAGTCCGGAGATAAAAAAACAAACGTGGCCTAAATGGATGTTTTTGGTGGGCCCATAGAGAATTTGAATGAGATGTTATGGTAGCTGGACTTTATAAGGTTTCACAAGGCCACGTTTGCCTGCGTATATTTTCTAGAAATTCATTGAATTTGCAGGCCTCTTTTAACTATATTATGTCAATGAAATCTTATCTCAGTATTATTTGTTTGTTTATGTAAATAGTTACTGCTGAATATCGCAGACAATATGAGAAAAGAATGATAAATTATTCAAATGGTCGACTTGCATCATTAAATCCCTCTGTCTCTCCGTCCTTTATTTCTCTTTGTAAACTCACACATTTAATTATCCTCTCAGCTGTACTCGACCAACTGAACAAAGGACTCTTATTAAGAAAACAACTTTTCAGTGTTTTTTTTTTAATCAACCAAACAAATATTGATTAATTGCAAATTTGGGAATTGGGAATTTTTGGAAATCTAAATATTCAAAATTAAAATACATGAGAAAAACAGACCCAAAATATGAGTTTGCCAAACATGCTCTCTTAATAGGTGCAAAACTTTTTCTTCGCCGCTTGTCTCTAGCTGCCGCTTCACTACAAAAGAAGTAGCAGTTAACAGCGTTTTTTTTTTTTACATCTAAGAACATTTTTGAAATGTTGCAATGTTAGGCACTAACGTTTGGTACTAATGTTGGGACGGCAGGCGTAGATAGCGGGCATGTCCCCAATTCGTTGGCCCATTCCAACCTTTTCTTTCACACGTGGGCATACACAGTGACATATATTATTTAGCCCACAAAGCATAATATTGTCTTTGAAGCCCACAACAACGGGAACCGGCCTGACTAAGGAAATCTCCCAGTTGGGCTTGAGCGAGATTCAGTCCCAGATCAAGCATAAGCGTAGAGTCGTAAATATTGCAGCCATGCGAAATCTCTCTCTGGATTTGAAGCCATGGAGAACTAATTTGTCAAAATAAATCTCCGTATCTTTATTATTAGGGTTTAATTCGAAACCCTAATCATCCTCTTCACGATCATCATCATTCTCAATGGAAACCCTAGCCTCTCCCCATCCTCCATGGCCGGACCTCCCCGACCCTCTCCTCGAGCTCATCCTCGAGCGCCTCCCCCTCTCGGCCTACGTCCGCTTCTCCTCCGTCTGCCGCCGGTGGCGCTCCGTCCAATCCTCCCACCGCCGGCGCCACTCTCCGTCCCCCCCTCCGATGCTCCGCACGCCGTGGCTCGTCCTCTACCTACCCCTCAATCAAGAAACCATCTCCTTCTACAGCCTCTTCGAGGACAAATTCTTCGAGGTCCCCCTCCCCTTCTCCCGCTACCTCGATTCCTTCTCTTGCGGGTGGCTGCTGATGAGCTCCGACGACTCGTGCAAGAACTTGAACCTCTTTAACCCCATCTCGAGCATTTTCTTGCTCCGCTGGTTCGATTCCGGTTGGGCCGAACTGAATCCCCCGCCGGGGGTGGAGCTCAGGAGAATGGTATCTTGCGGCGGGAAGCATTACTTTTTATGTATGGTTGGCGATTTGTTAGCGGTCGATCCCCTCGCTACGCCCGCTGCTAGTCAATACTTTGAGATGACGGGCTTGAGCGAGATGGCGATAGGGACTGGGTGGCGGAGGCATGGGGATACCCACTTCGCGGCGTTCGATGAGGAGCCGTTGCTTGTTAT
>CM022703.1:64629758-64695488 GCA_012295165.1 Asparagus setaceus | reverse complement strand
GTAATTTGGGGACTAATATCAACACATTTACGTAATTTGGGGACTAATATCAACACATTTACGTAATTTGGGGACTAATATCAACACATTTACGTAATTTGGGGACTAATATCAACACATTTACGTAATTTGGGGACTAATATCAACACATTTACGTAATTTGGGGACTAATATCAACACATTTACGTAATTTGGGGACTAATATCAACACATTTACGTAATTTGGGGACTAATATCAACACATTTACGTAATTTGGGGACTAATATCAACACATTTACGTAATTTGGGGACTAATATCAACACATTTACGTAATTTGGGGACTAATATCAACACATTTACGTAATTTGGGGACTAATATCAACACATTTACGTAATTTGGGGACTAATATCAACACATTTACGTAATTTGGGGACTAATATCAACACATTTACGTAATTTGGGGACTAATATCAACACATTTACGTAATTTGGGGACTAATATCAACACATTTACGTAATTTGGGGACTAATATCAACACATTTACGTAATTTGGGGACTAATATCAACACATTTACGTAATTTGGGGGACTAATATCAAAATACGAAGATTTGGGGGGACTACTATCAAAGTACTAATGATTTAAGTGATTAACATCGAAAAAAATCCCTACATTTAAATAATGGCCCTTTAATGGTGTTTGTGTTATACATGTTAACTTCCATGTCTCATTTCTTCTTCTTCTTTTTTTTTTTTTGGTGTATTGTTATATTCTTAGTATCTGCTCCTTATGAAATGCTAATACTATAGTGTTAATCACATAAACAAAAATGATTAGTTCTATGAGTGATTTTAACTGTCACTTTTATTCCTCGATTTCCTAAATTTTGTTGTTCTGTTTTATCTGACCTCCATCTTTCTTCTTAGGTGTTTCCTGGGCTCAACAATTATGTGATCTTTCTCTAGGCTTTATCAGTCATCAGAATGTAATATACAGCACGAATTTCTTTGTGATACATCCAAGCAATGCGAACATCCTATGTTCTTCTTCTTCATGTTCATAGTCCTGTAGCAATGTTAGTATCCTATGTTCTTCTTTTTATTGTAAAATATCAATCGTGCTTCTACGATAAATGTCAAACAACTTCGAAGTTATCCTTTGGCGTTTTGTTTTCATATCTAGTTACACATTGGTGTGCTAGTATTCATATTGGAACGATTTATATCCGTGGAACATAGTGGTTTCTTTTTCTCTACATTTGTTCCTCTATAGTCCTTTTGAGTTGACATGTGTATTTATCATCAATACGTTGGCTTTGTTGGTTAACCCCTAAGGCACTACATAGTAGTGGGAAAAACTTGTATAATATCTTGGCTCAGCTCAAAACTAGTTCTAGGGTGACCGAATGTGATTTAGTATTGTTTTGAAAATTAAGGAATTCTTTTCTAACTGAAGATATCTAATCTGTCTGCTACTGCTAGGGGTTTCCCAGATCCTGGAGTTTGAGTTTATGGTGCTTTGAGCATGAAAAATCAAGCTTTTGTTCTTTCTATTATGGGAGGTGGAGAAAACAAGCAAATGTGTATTAGATGTGGTAAATTAGTATTTGCGCTTTTGTTTGTAGGAGAACATGTGAGCTCAACAGCAATGTGTTCTTTCTGTACGCTGTATTAGATATCAAAATGTAGCAGATAACATTTTTCTCTAAAGTAATATCTTTGTTATGCATTCAAGCAATATGAACATTACCCATGTGCAATAATTTCTTCTTCGTCAATGTCAACTATCATTTGCGTTTGCACATGTTATATATCTGCTTTAATATTTTGTCATTTTTCTTCTTGGTAATGCATATGAATTGCTCTGTACTCGCTCGTGAGAATTGACCACTACTACTTTACTAATTTCTTTTGTGTATCGTTTTGCTGTATTCATAATCTCATGAAGGGAGAGATCCATATATATGCAATGTAGTTGGTCGTTTCTCCACATTTGTAAAACATGAGAAAATGGATATGAAAGGATTTTCACCTTGCCCTCTCAAATCAATCAATGACATAAAAGGATTTTCTACCCCCTCTCACTTAACAATATTAGTTTTAAAACCGTACAATGCTAGAAATTTTCAATAAGGTTATAACGTTTTCTTGTTTACAAATCAAAATTGTTAAGTGAGAGGGGGTAAAAAAGCTCAAAGTGAGATGGTTGAGGGGTAATTTTGCAAATATGAAAATTTAGGGGGGTAATTTTGCAAATATGAAAGATTTGAGGGATGTACATGTAAAAACCCCAAGTTTTAATTATGCTTCCATCCTTCATATTTACAAATTTTACTCTAATTTGTTAAACAACAGGAGTTATTATTTGCTCTGTAATAATTTACAGGATAAATCGATAAATATGAAGAATGGGTTATTTTATAAGACTAAAAGGCCAAATTGGTCCCCACACTTTATTTTTTCTCAGCTTAGTCCCTGTACCGCACCCCAGTTATCAAGTAAGTCCTTTTTTAACATTCTTTAAAAATTAACTGTTAATTTTTTATTTATGACCAAATTGCCCTCAATGACTATTAAAATGTTGTTTATATTAGACTTCATATGCTGGAGAGGCATAAAAAAGATGTAAATGTACAACATAATAATCAATATTAAAAAATCAAACTTGCAATGAAAATTGAGTAGTATTCTAAAAGAGCAGTCTTACTTTGTTGAAGTTTTTGAAAAAGGAAAATAATTTGTTTAAACATATGACCCATTATTTGAAGATTATCTTTTCCCCGCAGCCTAAAACTGAGGGTAGTTAAATTTTTATAAACAAAGAATTCACAATCGAACTTCATGTGCACAAAGTTGAAAGTTATTTCAAATTAAATGAGTTTTCAACTGACGTTATTACATGATGGACCTCATTTCGATAGAATGCGTATGATGCCTCAAATTGAGTCAATGGAACAAAAATAAAAAATGCTAAAGTGGAATGAGAACAGAGGAAATACCAATTCCTGATCGAAATGGGGGAAGATCTCTGTTTCTCTCGCGTCTAACCGCACTAAACAATATCTAATTGTTTTCCTTTTTTTGGGTTTTTTTTCCTTTGTAGGGGGGGATAGAATTGTCCTTTTAATTTGTATTTAACGGAATTTTTAATAAAGAGTTAAAATAGGACTAAGTTTATATGTAACTAGAGGTACAAGGATTAAGTTGAGAAAAAATAAAGTGCGAGGACCACTTTGAGTATGAGGTCCTAGTACGAGGACCAAATTGATCTTTTAGCCATTTTATAACGATAATATAGCTTTAAGAAAAGTCCAGAATAAAATTTGGGGCAGCTTTTTCTTTTGGTGCCGTTTGGCAAGGGATTAAGAGAGAAGGGTTAAGGAGAAGGAATAACTAAGTTAACCCGTCATGAGGAATTATAACTAATGTAATTCCGCTTGGATTAGATAGTTAAGATGAAGGGTTAACTTATTTGTGTTTGGCAAATTAAGAAGGGTTAAGTAGGAAATTTTGCTAATATTTTCTTACATTAAGATAAATTCAACTACGATTTGTATTTATATGAATTATAAAGATATTGTTAGTTCTGCATTACTTTTATAAAAATATTGTTATTTCTCGCATTACCTTAATAAATGATTATCAAGAAGGTGATAAAAATCAATTTAAATTAGAAAAATGATAATTTATGGTTGTACAGAGAGAAAATGATAGCATTCTAATTGTGAAAAATAAATTATTGTTTTCACATAAAATAAATGTTAAAGAGATATAATGATCGGATAAAAATTTAAAGATTTTTATTGATCAATAATATCAATAGAAAACAAATTAATCAAGAGTCAACTAAGTAAATTCAATAGAAAACTGGTTACTCAACCAAGACAATAAATCTCGGACTATTAGCATATCATGAGTCAACTAAGTAAAATCGACCAGCATATTTAAATTTGTCTTAGATTAGTCTAATTCAATCTAAATGTAAGTAACAAAAATAAAAAATAAAAATTACCATCATTTCCACGTAAATTCTCTATAACTATTTAATGTTAGCTAACTTATGCATACAGCTAACTTATGCATACTTCCGTTCTATTCAATTTTTATAGATTAAATTTATTATCGTAATCAAAACTAAGCCAAAATATGAAGCATCAATAGCTTCCACCCTTCCAATTTCTGACTAAGTATATCATCCCATCATTGGCTTCAACAATTCACTTCCAACCTCATCCAATCAATAGCTTCCAACAATCCGCTCCAACCTAGTATATCATCCGTTCAAAAAGCTACTTTACAAGTCCAGGGATAGGATCAAAAACTATCGACTCCCATCATCTTTTCTTTTTCGTAATTACACTTCTGACCCCAATATGTGTGGAGGCGGAGTAAATTATTCCGCCTTCTCAGGCGGAGTTGTTAACCCGTCATCCGACGGGTTAACTTGTTGTTATGCCTCACGTGCGGGTTATCAAACCCTCTGACAACATTTGGTGTTTGGGTGTTTAATGAGGGGTTAAACCCTGTTAACTCTTTCATTAACCCGTTGCCAAACAGAGCCTTTGGGTTTTTTAAGATACCTTCCCTTAAATGCTTGATATTTTCAATTTGTTCAGTCCCCTAATTCCTATATCTTGCTATTGCTACGCTCTTGATTTGGTTAAGTTTAAAACAACTTATTAGAATTTGGGGGCCCAATATAAGAATACTTAGGTCATGTTTATTTTATTTATAGGGAGGATACATTTTTAAAATAGTCCAGAACCACTATATTATCCCACGTTTATGTTCCATCCGGTCCGAATTATTTTTAAACAGGAATTGCCTAATCCCTCCTAAGGGGACTAATTGAAACCTACATCACCCTCATCTTTACAATCCGGTAACTAATCAACAGAGGGATTAAGATTTTAGGATAAAATTGCCTCTGTTTATTCACCTTTTTTCCGCTAAAATTTATCTTTGCAATTCCTTTTACTCAAGATACTTAGGTCATGTGTTGTGAAAATATACTTCAAATCATTTACTCAGGATAAATACGTGAATATCCACACATATTTGAATTTCCCCTGAACAGCATTAATCCAATATTAATTAACTTGAGGGCAAAATGTCATTTTGCTTATGATATTAGTTCGAACGATCATAATCTATACTACTTATAAAAGAGAATACCCCTGTCAAAACTTTTGATTTCCTTTTTACCCTCACAAATTTTGATAATTTGCATATACCCATTATTTATAACCATCCTTAAATAATCACCCATACATTTATTAAAAATTTAATTTTAAAGCTACATTTATAATCTCAAAGAACCTCTCATTCCACTCTCTCCACTATTGCACAAATCCTTTCAATTCAATTCTATAATATGTTACTTTTATACATTTAATAGTCGGTTTCATTGGATGAGATCATGAGACTAAATAAAACTAATCATACTTGATTAATAAAGTAATTTTAATTCAAGCATTATTATGAGTACTAATTGCAAAAGAAATGGCATAAAATTTATGGAAACAATTTATGAATTTCTGACTTTTGGGCTCTGATATTGCTGTTGAAGTATTGTACAATAAAAAGGAAAAAGGAAAAAAATTTAGGAAAAACTTTTGGTGTTCTGACACCAGCAGTAATCCACTCAACTTAATGCGCATTCACAATCTCAAAGTTTATGTCCATTCCACTTATTTTACCAACTCATAAGTAACACATCTTTTCCTTCAGTATCATCCTTTTGGAATAATGAAGGCCACAATCTTAACAATGACCTTAGTGATTTGTGTGGCTTTCACTGTCGAGGCCAAAGAAGGCTACGAACTAGCTAGATTTTATAAAAAGGAATTGCAGCAACAACATCGAGTCTACAAATCATAGGTGTCGTGTCAGAGCGCTTTGTCAAAGACCGTACGGTATCCCTGCCCACATCCAATTAGTCGAATATCAGACTTTATTGTGTATACAAATATATTATGTCTTGCATGTCGTTTGGGTGTTTTATGTAAATCTATTGTTCACTACTTAGAGCTGATTTTATAGGTATACAAATTTGTTGGGTATGAAGATTTTTCACATATTTTTAAGGCTTTATTTGGGAGTTTACTAAGGGAAGGGATGGAAAGTTAAATAATGGAAAGGAAAGGTAGGGAATGAGAGTGAAAAGATAGAATATTATTTGGGAATTTAGTAAGGAGAATGGAAGTAAATTTACTTTATCTTGTTTAGGAGTTCTAATAAAGAGGAGAGAAGTGAAGTGAATATATATAAACTTACATAAATTCCCTTACATATTTGATGATAGTATATTTTAGCCATTGATTTTAATGTCATAAGGATATACTTGTCTTATCATAATGTAAAATTTTATATTGGTTTCCATTCCATCCTCTACTGCCCAAATTTTTTTTTTTTGGGGAGGAAAATGTGAGGAAATTTAACCTTCCATTCCATTCTCTAACCCCTAAAAAAAACTCCCAAACAAGGTGAAAATAAATTTTCACTTTAACTTCCATCCTCTAACCCTCATTCAAACACAGTGTTAATTGAGTCGCTTCCTCATTTTTTTGTGTGCAAAATAGTTTAGAATATAAAACAAAGGCACTTACACACCTCATAGTTTACATGACTTTGCATTTATATTCTCTAAATATTTTTTAACATTTAAATACTAGATCGTTTTTAGAAGTCGCACATTACTACTTACTATTAGTAAGATGTTAGATATACCATTAAATGTGGGAGTAAAAACTAACTTTAGAGAAAAGTATAGTCGGCATAAATAGGATTTTTTTTTTGAAACTGCCAACTTTAGGTGTGAGATTGATCATTTTTTATTACATGCAAATCACATATAAGTTTTTAGGGGGCCATTCCAACATTTACTAATAAAATATTCATATATTTGACCAATAAAAGGTAGTAATGTGTTGTTTACAAAAACAATGAGGTATTTTCATATCTTAAAATTACTTATGATATAAAAGTGCTATGTAAACTATAAGATATTTAAGTCTTATTTAGTCACATGCATTATACTAGTTCCCCTAAAAACAAACACTTGTCTAGACTATAACTTAGTCCAAATGTTAGCCCATGCAAAAACAAACAATGGACTGGACTAACATAATCTCAAGATAACATAGTCCCAATACTATAATCTAGGAGTTATAATACGCTCTAGTCCGGGGATAAAAAAATAAATGCAGCCTTACAGAATTGGAAGACATCTAAAGTATGAGATTTGGGGGACATGTAAAAATAGATTAAATTAGGGAACCAATATAAGAAAAACCTTCTCTTTATCCACAAAATACAACAAGATTGATGAGCGGATCCATAAATAACAACCCCCAACCCCAAAAAAACCAAAAAAAATTTTTAAAAAAAGGAACCGAAGATCGACGGAACTCTCTAGTCGCACTCATCTCCATAACAATTATGCAATTATCACTTATAATATCAATAGAAATTTCAGCGGAACAATTTGGGAAAACCTATGTATCGGACAAACTACAGAATAATAATCATTCAGCTTATAATATTAAAAAAAATGAAGAAGAATTTGGATCATCAATTCAAGGAAGGAATTACAAATAATCAGTTTGAACTGACAATTCTTGTATGCCTAAGTCATGGTACAATCCATGTACGTAGTGAAGAATTGGGTAATCGTCCACTCCTTTTTTGACCTGGTCCAAATAAAAGATGATGATCAATAACAGATTCTCTCAATAATTCAAAACGAAAGAATTAAAAATGCAACATCAGTAATATATTGGTCTATAAATTATAAAATATATAAGTGGTTTCACAAAGATTCCTTGAACACTGTCAGATATACACTTGCATGAGCACAAACAAACCGGTGACAGCACTGATTTCGGTTAGAAATTTTTTTCTTCTTTTCTTGTTGCCAGATACAGCTAAAGGAGAGAACCCTAAAATTCTGAAAGTTTATGTGGCGCCAGATACAACCGAAAATACCTCTATTATGATCCTTTCACACTTTACCTGTATTGATACTGAACCAATAGCATGACCAGGTACTGCTTCCCAAAACCGTGCTTGAGAAACTTCGCAAACATCCTCCAACGAAGTTATCTATCAGAAAATAAAATCGTTAGTTAAATAAAAGAACTATAAGATGTGAACTTAAAACTACAAACAGAAAACGTTTAGGGGCAAAGAACGTACTTGTCTATGGCATTTGCTTAAGGCATAATAGGGTATGTTGGCTGGAGACATTTGAAGCAAAATGCTTCCTGTTGCTAGAAAGAGTGGTTTGATTACCATTAGCACAGCAACCGAAACCAATCCCAAGCACAAAACCTCAGCATTCTCAACCCTGGTAGAGGATATTAAGATGTAAACAATAAGTGTAGAAAACCAAATGTAGAGAATAGAGAAGTTTCTGAAAATAATAGCAAGTTCAGAGTGCATATTCTTTTACCCTAGACTCAGAAACCATGATGCCAAGATCAAACCTGCACTGAGATGCATTTCAAGAAGAGAGAATTTAGTAGAAAATCCAACAGTGGGATAAAAGAGGGACGATGGTTTATAACATACATACAAAAAAAAACTTCCTTCCTAATGATGAATATTTTGTACCTCCGTATAGAATCTGCAAGTACATGTAAGCAGATGGAGTGGTTGTTCATATCTTCAGCTTTTCTGTAAACTGCTAAAGCCAGATAATTCAGCCTAATACACAGTGAGAGGTGGAATTCCTTGTAGGAAATTTTATTTGATTAAACATACCAATATTAACACGGGCATAGCTTCGAAAGAACCAAACCCCAAGTAAGTTCACCAGAAGGTTGGTGACAGCTGAAACAATCAGGTAATGCCTGTAACAAGTTAAATACTTAGCCTTTGAAAAAATTATAGAAGATCTATTGGAATACAACATACTAAAGTTTGTATTGCTCAAGCACAGAGGCAGCATAAAACCTCATTGGCAAGCTTACTTAACTGAGAAAAGGTCATTCATAACGCAAAATCAGATCGCATTCAGGATGTGGCCTCTAGAAAGATAATTATCGATTCCCATATTTCCATTTCTGGTTTGAGCAATAGTCTTGTTCTCCTGTTTTTCTAGGCAGTGATGGGTTTTGGAGGGCTGAGAAAATAAAATGATGTTGAAGGTTGTTAAAAGGAAATCCACTTTCTTTATCGCATGAATTGCTTCACCTGAAGCTAGTTTGATAAATTTGGGACTAGTGTGAAACTAGGGACAATTTCATGGGTTCTCAAGTATTTTAGATGTTCAAGCAAGGCAAGAATTCAACCAAATGCATTTAATGGACCACACTGTTGAAACGGGCTATGAAGCATGTTATTACGAGCCTCTTGTAGATTTTTCTATGTGCAATCACTTTGAGTACAACATGCACATGGAGCAAACATATAGATAGACAGATTATGAGTTGCATTAATACGACATTGTTCAAACAAATAGGAACAGAAGAAAACCATATGGCCGCTAAATAACTTTAAACTTACTTATGTTCTGATTCATCTTGTATATATGCATGTAGTGCTTCTACTGCCAAGGAGAATGACATAAACACCAGAAACAGCTGTCTAAACAGGACAGAAACATGATCATGTGTTAGCCGTTATAACAGTAACAAATAAAAATGGCTACAAAAGTAGCTAGAGCCCCCTCCTCCTTAAATTATGGAACCAATTAAACTGACATGAGCAACAGGAAGTACTTACAGCATTTGTGAAAGCAGCCAATACTTCTAACCTTTTGTATCTGTAGAGTTAATAAAAAATTACTTCTCTTGCCTGGAACAATAAGGTACTTCTAGAACAGCATATTGTTTTGAAAGAGCTATTACTACTTAACAAATAGGAAGCATTACCAAGAAGGTCACATTTAACTAATAAAGGGTGACTAAAACAACATTTAACTAATAAAAGTTAGAGATTACAAAAAGAAGAAATAACCAAAGACAATGTAGTAATATGTATTCAAGAGATCAATTTGTCAGTTCAGAATGTTAAAATGAACTGGTAACTAAATTTTGGAAAGAAAATTTCTATCAGTGGTTCTAAATAAATACAAAAGTGAACAAATTTTACTACTTACAAGCTGAAATAGTACATAAACTAGGTACTAAGTTGCAATATGTTACGCTGAAAAGATATATACTTCTAAAGAATGTAATAATTTTTTAACCCAGTAAAGCAACAGAATCTCAAACCACAGCCGCATGAAAGGTCCTTGTTTGCTAGAATATGCATAGATGTCAGCATAAGCAGCACCAAATAAATACAGTGATATACTGAGAAGGATCATCCATTTGTTCCCTTACTCGAGAAGAGAAATCATTTCCCCAATTCGCTCAAGTTGGATTCCATAATTCAGAAATAATCTAAGAATTAAAACTTTTACACCTTGCACAAATGCGAAGCGTGCATATTGATATACCCAATACAAGTTCAGGCTCAATTTCTCACCGTATGCAAAGGAGGAAAGGATTCTCCAAAGAAAATGTAAGAAAGAAATAACTAGCAAGAGTATTTCAATGGACGAGGAAGCAAATTCTTAACTCCGGTATTCATCTTGTACTTCTCTTCTCCTTGAATGCAGATTGTTGCACATGGTATTCCTCTCTATCTATTGGGACTCTCAACTCCCTAATCTCCACAGAGTAGAAATTTCAGCTTTCGTGGGATCACATCAATTAACCTTCAGAGATGCACTAAATCCCTTGAAATTGGGGATAGTAAACTCACATTTGGGTTGTTACACATACATACAAAAAACTTCCTTCCTAATGATGAATATTTTGTACCTCCGTGATAGAATCTGCAAGTACATGTAAGCAGATGGAGTGGTTGTTCATATCTTCAGCTTTTCTGTAAACTGCTAAAGCCAGATAATTCAGCCTAATACACAGTGAGAGGTGGAATTCCTTGTAGGAAATTTTATTTGATTAAACATACCAATATTAACACGGGCATAGCTTCGAAAGAACCAAACCCCAAGTAAGTTCACCAGAAGGTTGGTGACAGCTGAAACAATCAGGTAATGCCTGTAACAAGTTAAATACTTAGCCTTTGAAAAAATTATAGAAGATCTATTGGAATACAACATACTAAAGTTTGTATTGCTCAAGCACAGAGGCAGCATAAAACCTCATTGGCAAGCTTACTTAACTGAGAAAAGGTCATTCATAACGCAAAATCAGATCGCATTCAGGATGTGGCCTCTAGAAAGATAATTATCGTATTCCCATATTTCCATTTCTGGTTTGAGCAATAGTCTTGTTCTCCTGTTTTTCTAGGCAGTGATGGGTTTTGGAGGGCTGAGAAAATAAAATGATGTTGAAGGTTGTTAAAAGGAAATCCACTTTCTTTATCGCATGAATTGCTTCACCCGAAGCTAGTTTGATAAATTTGGGACTAGTGTGAAACTAGGGACAATTTCATGGGTTCTCAAGTATTTTAGATGTTCAAGCAAGGCAAGAATTCAACCAAATGCATTTAATGGACCACACTGTTGAAACGGGCTATGAAGCATGTTATTACGAGCCTCTTGTAGATTTTTCTATGTGCAATCACTTTGAGTACAACATGCACATGGAGCAAACATATAGATAGACAGATTATGAGTTGCATTAATACGACATTGTTCAAACAAATAGGAACAGAAGAAAACCATATGGCCGCTAAATAACTTTAAACTTACTTATGTTCTGATTCATCTTGTATATATGCATGTAGTGCTTCTACTGCCAAGGAGAATGACATAAACACCAGAAACAGCTGTCTAAACAGGACAGAAACATGATCATGTGTTAGCCGTTATAACAGTAACAAATAAAATGGCTACAAAAGTAGCTAGAGCCCCTCCTCCTTAAATTATGGAACCAATTAAACTGACATGAGCAACAGGAAGTACTTACAGCATTTGTGAAAGCAGCCAATACTTCTAACCTTTTGTATCTGTAGAGTTAATAAAAAATTACTTCTCTTGCCTGGAACAATAAGGTACTTCTAGAACAGCATATTGTTTTGAAAGAGCTATTACTACTTAACAAATAGGAAGCATTACCAAGAAGGTCACATTTAACTAATAAAGGGTGACTAAAACAACATTTAACTAATAAAAGTTAGAGATTACAAAAAGAAGAAATAACCAAAGACAATGTAGTAATATGTATTCGCAGATCAATTTGTCAGTTCAGAATGTTAAAATGAACTGGTAACTAAATTTTGGAAAGAAAATTTCTATCAGTGGTTCTAAATAAATACAAAAAGTGAACAAATTTTACTACTTACAAGCTGAAATAGTACATAAACTAGGTACTAAGTTGCAATATGTTACGCGGAAAAGATATATACTTCTAAAGAATGTAATAATTTTTTTAACCCAGTAAAGCAACAGAATCTCAAACTACAGCCGTGCATGAAAGGTCCTTGTTTGCTAGAATATGCATAGATGTCAGCATAAGCAGCACCAAATAAATACAGTGATATACTGAGAAGGATCATCCATTTGTTCCCTTACTCGAGAAGAGAAATCATTTCCCCAATTCGCTCAAGTTGGATTCCATAATTCAGAAATAATCTAAGAATTAAAACTTTTACACCTTGCACAAATGCTGCTGCATATTGATATACCGATACAAGTTCAGGCTCAATTTCTCACCGTGATGCAAAGGAGGAAAGGATTCTCCAAAGAAAAATGTAAGAAAGAAATAACTAGCAAGAGTATTTCAATGGACGAGGAAGCAAATTCTTAACTCCGTATTCATCTTGTACTCTTCTCCTTGAATGCAGATTGTTGCACATGGTATTCCTCTCTATCTATTGGGACTCTCAACTCCCTAATCTCCACAGAGTAGAAATTTCAGCTGTGGGATCACATCAATTAACCTTCAGAGATGCACTAAATCCCTTGAAATTGGGGATAGTAAACTCACATTTGGGTTGTTACACATACATATTACTTGAGCGGTCAACTCTTTCCTGCACGGCAATCTGCTTGCCCGCAGGTGATCTTACCAAACTAGAGGTTTATTTGTATGTGTGAATGTTTATTTGTATGTATGAACCATGCTGATGAGAATCTTTCTCTGCAAGGTGCCATGTTCAACTACAATTGGAAACTCATATAATGAACACTCTTGTAGCCAGTTGGTCAGAATGAAGCAGTAATTCTTGCTCCTATCAGGAAAATCGGTAATGGCTAATTGATTACAAGAAATTTCAGTTGTGGTGAATGACTTCTTTCCTCATCATTGTCAATCAATCAATGCTTACTCAACTATGTTTATAGACGGCTCTCCTGACATTAAGTTATTCATAATCTCAAGTACCAAATACATTATAAGAAAGAAGTGAAATACTGGGCATTACTGGGCCTGGCTTTTACTAATTGGACTTGAGAAGAATTCAAGTACATGTACAAGCCTCTTTAATACATGTATTCAAGTTATTGTAGCAATGCCCTGAATAAGGACTTCCTCAGAGGGAAATATCATATACTTCTTCCTACCCAAGCACACTTTTACCATGGAGGTAAACAGTTACAGGCTCAATAAGATAAAGTAATATGCTAGACAAATTAGAATCTAGCGACTAATAACTTACCCATAAGTGTAAACTCCATCAGGTTTCTTCGAGAAGTGGCCATCGCAAACAGTGAAAACGTTAAAAGCCCACAACCAAATGTCAAATGGAAGGCATCAGACACCAAACCTAACATAAAGCATATCAAGTTAATTAAACGACAACATTCTATAAATTTCATACAAAAGTGAAAAGTTCGACATTCTATGAGAAGGTTTTTTTCCTTCTTAATTTTAAAGCCATCCTTCTGCCCTTATTTATTTTACATACACCCAAAATTATTCATACACCCAAATGACCCAAGTCGATTTATTTTCAAACCCAAAATCTATGTTAATCTGCTATAGAGTATGGTAAACTGCTATTCTTTGATGGAAACTGTTATAGCATTTGTTAAACTGCTATAATATCTGTTACTTATTGTCATTGTATGAATAATTTTTAACCCAGTAAAGCAACAGAATCTCAAACTACAGCCGCATGAAAGGTCCTTGTTTGCTAGAATATGCATAGATGTCAGCATAAGCAGCACCAAATAAATACAGTGATATACTGAGAAGGATCATCCATTTGTTCCCTTACTCGAGAAGAGAAATCATTTCCCCAATTCGCTCAAGTTGGATTCCATAATTCAGAAATAATCTAAGAATTAAAACTTTTACACCTTGCACAAATGCTGCTGCATATTGATATACCGATACAAGTTCAGGCTCAATTTCTCACCGTATGCAAAGTAGGAAAGGATTCTCCAAAGAAAAAAGTAAGAAAGAAATAACTAGCAAGAGTATTTCAATGGACGAGGAAGCAAATTCTTAACTCCGGTATTCATCTTGTACTTCTCTTCTCCTTGAATGCAGATTGTTGCACATGGTATTCCTCTCTATCTATTGGGACTCTCAACTCCCTAATCTCCACAGAGTAGAAATTTCAGCTTTCGTGGGATCACATCAATTAACCTTCAGAGATGCACTAAATCCCTTGAAATTGGGGATAGTAAACTCACATTTGGGTTGTTACACATACATATTACTTGAGCGGTCAACTCTTTCCTGCACGAAGCAATCTGCTTGCCCGCAGGTGATCTTACCAAACTAGAGGTTTATTTGTATGTGTGAATGTTTATTTGTATGTATGAACCATGCTGATGAGAATCTTTCTCTGCAAGGTGCCATGTTCAACTACAATTGGAAACTCATATAATGAACACTCTTGTAGCCAGTTGGTCAGAATGAAGCAGTAATTCTTGCTCCTATCAGGAAAATCGGTAATGGCTAATTGATTACAAGAAATTTCAGTTGTGGTGAATGACTTCTTTCCTCATCATTGTCAATCAATCAATGCTTACTCAACTATGTTTATAGACGGCTCTCCTGACATTAAGTTATTCATAATCTCAAGTACCAAATACATTATAAGAAAGAAGTGAAATACTGGGCATTACTGGGCCTGGCTTTTACTAATTGGACTTGAGAAGAATTCAAGTACATGTACAAGCCTCTTTAATACATGTATTCAAGTTATTGTAGCAATGCCCTGAATAAGGACTTCCTCAGAGGGAAATATCATATACTTCTTCCTACCCAAGCACACTTTTACCATGGAGGTAAACAGTTACAGGCTCAATAAGATAAAGTAATATGCTAGACAAATTAGAATCTAGCGACTAATAACTTACCCATAAGTGTAAACTCCATCAGGTTTCTTCGAGAAGTGGCCATCGCAAACAGTGAAAACGTTAAAAGCCCACAACCAAATGTCAAATGGAAGGCATCAGACACCAAACCTAACATAAAGCATATCAAGTTAATTAAACGACAACATTCTATAAATTTCATACAAAAGTGAAAAGTTCGACATTCTATGAGAAGGTTTTTTTCCTTCTTAATTTTAAAGCCATCCTTCTGCCCTTATTTATTTTACATACACCCAAAATTATTCATACACCCAAATGACCCAAGTCGATTTATTTTCAAACCCAAAATCTATGTTAATCTGCTATAGAGTATGGTAAACTGCTATTCTTTGATGGAAACTGTTATAGCATTTGTTAAACTGCTATAATATCTGTTACTTATTGTCATTGTATGAATAATTTTAAAGCCAGACGGGTTTAAAAATAATTCAGGGTTTCGAATCCTCACCTACACGCCCAGTAAAGAGCCCAATAGCCAACTCTGTTGTCGAGTATGCCACGTTCAACGAAATCAGCAGCGCCAATCTCTTCATCGATCGATTCCCAGATCTCACAGCTCTAACCATCATCACCACCAAATCAAAAACCGAAAACTCCATCTTGCCATCGCTCTCCGCTCCCAAGCTCGGCTTCTTGTGTCCTTTCCAAGAATCATCAATATTGATGCTCGAGTCGCTTCTCGAGAGATTCGGCCTGAACGAGTTGCTCCTCTGAATCGGGATCGGCGATTGGGGATCGGGGTATCGGAACGAGGGATTGCGAGAGAAGGCGACGCGGCGATCGTTGACGCTGAGGCCGTAGTCTCCTCCGTTCCAATGGCGGTGGTTGAAGGAGGAGGCTTTTGGGGGCGGGAATTTGGGGGTGGATCCTGATGCGTTGGATTCCATGGAGCGTCGATCTGAGGTTTTTAGGGTTTGGGGATGATGAGACCCTAGGGTTTTAGAGGAGATTTTTAAGACCGAAGAGCATCGGGGATTTTGGGATCTTTTCCTCTGTGAGAATTGACGAGGGAAATGAGACAGAGTTTCAGTCTCCGCTCGCTTCTTCGTCCCTCGTGGATTTATTTGAGATATTGGTTTAGTTTAGGGGTTTTTCAACATTAGTCCCGTATGCTGGCTTAGTCCCTCAAACAGTTGAGATTGCTGTTAGGTATCCCAATTTATTACAAGTAGTTCAATATTAGTGCCTTACATCATTGAATTTGTTATCAGATCCCGTAATTCTTAAATAGTTTTGAACTAATTCCTCCAATCAGGAGAAACATTTGAAAAATGTAAGAAAGAAATAACTAGCAAGAGTATTTCAATGGACGGGAAGCAAATTCTTAACTCCGTATTCATCTTGTACTTCTCTTCTCCTTGAATGCAGATTGTTGCACATGGTATTCCTCTCTATCTATTGGGACTCTCAACCCTAATCTCCACAGAGTAGAAATTTCAGCTTTAGGTGGGATCACATCAATTAACCTTCAGAGATGCACTAAATCCCTTGAAATTGGGGATAGTAAACTCACATTTGGGTTGTTACACATACATATTACTTGAGCGGTCAACTCTTTCCTGCACGAAGCAATCTGCTTGCCCGCAGGTGATCTTACCAAACTAGAGGTTTATTTGTATGTGTGAATGTTTATTTGTATGTATGAACCATGCTGATGAGAATCTTTCTCTGCAAGGTGCCATGTTCAACTACAATTGGAAACTCATATAATGAACACTCTTGTAGCCAGTTGGTCAGAATGAAGCAGTAATTCTTGCTCCTATCAGGAAAATCGGTAATGGCTAATTGATTACAAGAAATTTCAGTTGTGGTGAATGACTTCTTTCCTCATCATTGTCAATCAATCAATGCTTACTCAACTATGTTTATAGACGGCTCTCCTGACATTAAGTTATTCATAATCTCAAGTACCAAATACATTATAAGAAAGAAGTGAAATACTGGGCATTACTGGGCCTGGCTTTTACTAATTGGACTTGAGAAGAATTCAAGTACATGTACAAGCCTCTTTAATACACGTATTCAAGTTATTGTAGCAATGCCCTGAATAAGGACTTCCTCAGAGGGAAATATCATATACTTCTTCCTACCCAAGCACACTTTTACCATGGAGGTAAACAGTTACAGGCTCAATAAGATAAAGTAATATGCTAGACAAATTAGAATCTAGCGACTAATAACTTACCCATAAGTGTAAACTCCATCAGGTTTCTTCCGAGAAGTGGCCATCGCAAACAGTGAAAACGTTAAAAGCCCACAACCAAATGTCAAATGGAAGGCATCAGACACCAAACCTAACATAAAGCATATCAAGTTAATTAAACGACAACATTCTATAAATTTCATACAAAAAGTGAAAAGTTCGACATTCTATGAGAAGGTTTTTTTTTTCCTTCTTAATTTTAAAGCCATCCTTCTGCCCTTATTTATTTTTACATACACCCAAAATTATTCATACACCCAAATGACCCAAGTCGATTTATTTTCAAACCCAAAATCTATGTTAATCTGCTATAGAGTATGGTAAACTGCTATTCTTTGATGGAAACTGTTATAGCATTTGTTAAACTGCTATAATATCTGTTACTTATTGTCATCGTATGAATAATTTTAAAGCCAGACGGGTTTAAAAATAATTCAGGGTTTCGAATCCTCACCTACACGCCCAGTAAAGAGCCCAATAGCCAACTCTGTCGTAGAGTATGCCACGTTCAACGAAATCAGCAGCGCCAATCTCTTCATCGATCGATTCCCAGATCTCACAGCTCTAACCATCATCACCACCAAATCAAAAACCGAAAACTTCATCTTGCCATCGCTCTCCGCTCCCAAGCTCGGCTTCTCGTGTCCTTTCCAAGAATCATCAATATTGATGCTCGAGTCGCTTCTCGAGAGATTCGGCCTGAACGAGTTGCTCCTCTGAATCGGGATCGGCGATTGGGGATCGGGGTATCGGAACGAGGGATTGCGAGAGAAGGCGACGCGGCGATCGTTGACGCTGAGGCCGTAGTCTCCTCCGTTCCAATGGCGGTGGTTGAAGGAGGAGGCTTTTGGGGGCGGGAATTTGGGGGTGGATCCTGATGCGTTGGATTCCATGGAGCTTCGATCCGAGATTTTTAGGGTTTGGGGATGATGAGACCCTAGGGTTTTAGAGGAGATTTTTAAGATCGAAGAGCATCGGGGATTTTGGGATCTTTTCCTTTGTGAGAATTGACGAGGGAAATGAGACAGAGTTTCAGTCTCCGCTCGCTTCTTCGTCCCTCGTGGGTTTATTTGAGATATTGGTTTAGGCTAGGGGTTTTTCGACATTAGTCCCGCATGCTGGCTTAGTCACTCAAATAGTTGAGATTGCTGTTAGGTACCCCAATTTATTATAAGTAGTTCAATATTAGTGCCTTAAATCATTGAATTTGTTATCAGATCCCGTAATTCTTAAATAGTTTTGAACTAATTCCTCCTACTCCAATCAGGAGAAACATTTGCAAGATGTAAGAATTGGGAGATCTAGTGGTAATTTCATGATATGGACCACTGCCGGAAATTCATTTAAGAGGATTTTTTTTACCTAACAAATCAACCATATTTGCAAATTTATCATCCTAGTTTTTTGAAAATAAATATAAACTGCCCAAAAAACCCCAATGGGGCAAAAATATAAACTTCTAAAAATTATAGAGCACACCTCTACCGCTTTCCAATCAAACTTTCAAATGAGGAGACTCAGTTCTCCTCTACTGCTAGCTACAAAGATGAAAGGTTCAAAACTACTTTTTATTTTTTCACTGATAAACCCTCACAAAGAACATTGTAAATGGTGTATGGTGTACATCTATTTGCATGCCGAGACAGAAATTTTTTTATACCTACTCATTATCATTATCATGTGCACCCACTACCCATGAATGAAGCTATCAGTTTGCAAACAAAAATTTAATTCTGATCTTTGATTTTTTCAAGAAAGTTTCATATAAAAGGTTACACAACAATGTAGACAGCACCGTGAAATAAAAAGCTTTTCCCTTGCAATAATATCAAGGGGCTGCTAGCAAGCGTCAAAGAAAGCAATCAAATTAAGTGAGACATTTCCACAAATATAATTACTCCATCATATAAGTTGAGAGCTTTTAAAGCCAAAATATCACCTTACTAAAAACATAAACAAAACTTCTTGATTGAATCCAAGAACATAAAAGTCAAGACAGTAAGAGAGTTGAGTTCTTTTTTTTTTTATAAAACATTTCACTCATACTGTATCCTCAACCACCTGGGTCTCCAATTTGGAGAAGATAAACAGATAAAATAGCAGGAAAAATAAAAAGACAAAATTAAGCGAAAATTTGTGGTCACTGCAATATTAAAATTTGCGGTTAGCCAGACCCAGGTCCCTTAGCTCCCAAAGCGGCTTGCTTTCACTTTCAATGTCTTTCTTTATTCCTCCTTGCATCCTTTTAATTACAAAGAACTGAAACAAGAAAAAGGAAAATGCATGTCATTCTCCAGTGCAATCTGCAAGCAAATATGTGTAGAGCAAGGAATGGCAGCAAACCTGAAATGCTAGGATGAGCGGTATGAAAAACTTTCCTCTATTGTTAGGATTAGGACCATCAATTAACTTCTGATCAACTGTGATAGATTTGCCACCATTTATAATAACATCCGTAATTGTTTGCACTAAGTTTGGGATCCATGCAGTGCCATTAGGAAGAATCTGTGTTTTAAGCAATCCATGCTCTTAATAACTTCAAGTGAACTCAAAAATAGGACGGCACAGAGGATAGAACTGTAAAATTACCTTTTCTCCTTCTTCGTTTGTGTTGCATCTCCCGCTGTTCTCAACTAAGGCGACTGGAATGGCCTTGTCCTGACACAGGCAAAAGTGATTGCAAATTAGATGTATTGCAATTTATAGATATCAATGCAATTTAGACACTGATGATTTGCACCAGATAAACAAACATGTTCAAGACATATTAATTGGCTTGTTCAGGGAATCAGAATTGATAATATTCCCAAACCTAATGGTCTAATTGGACATCAGTCCCAAGAAAATCTGAATTAATCTTGTGGGAGCAATTAACAATTCCTATTATATTTTCCTGCCAAACTAACTATAGCAAGAGGGTAAGGATTGTTGTAAAATGACAAATTCATCCAAGCATAGTCTTCCTATATAATTTTAAAGCCAGACGGGTTTAAAAATAATTCAGGGTTTCGAATCCTCACCTACACGCCCAGTAAAGAGCCCAATAGCCAACTCTGTTGTCGAGTATGCCACGTTCAACGAAATCAGCAGCGCCAATCTCTTCATCGATCGATTCCCAGATCTCACAGCTCTAACCATCATCACCACCAAATCAAAAACCGAAAACTCCATCTTGCCATCGCTCTCCGCTCCCAAGCTCGGCTTCTTGTGTCCTTTCCAAGAATCATCAATATTGATGCTCGAGTCGCTTCTCGAGAGATTCGGCCTGAACGAGTTGCTCCTCTGAATCGGGATCGGCGATTGGGGATCGGGGTATCGGAACGAGGGATTGCGAGAGAAGGCGACGCGGCGATCGTTGACGCTGAGGCCGTAGTCTCCTCCGTTCCAATGGCGGTGGTTGAAGGAGGAGGCTTTTGGGGGCGGGAATTTGGGGGTGGATCCTGATGCGTTGGATTCCATGGAGCGTCGATCTGAGGTTTTTAGGGTTTGGGGATGATGAGACCCTAGGGTTTTAGAGGAGATTTTTAAGACCGAAGAGCATCGGGGATTTTGGGATCTTTTCCTCTGTGAGAATTGACGAGGGAAATGAGACAGAGTTTCAGTCTCCGCTCGCTTCTTCGTCCCTCGTGGATTTATTTGAGATATTGGTTTAGTTTAGGGGTTTTTCAACATTAGTCCCGTATGCTGGCTTAGTCCCTCAAACAGTTGAGATTGCTGTTAGGTATCCCAATTTATTACAAGTAGTTCAATATTAGTGCCTTACATCATTGAATTTGTTATCAGATCCCGTAATTCTTAAATAGTTTTGAACTAATTCCTCCAATCAGGAGAAACATTTGGAAGATGTAAGAATTGGGAGATCTAGTGGCAATTTCATGATATGGACCACTGCCGGAAATTCATTTAAGAGGATTTTTTTTTTTACCTAACAAATCAACCATATTTGCAAATTTATCATCCTAGTTTTTTGAAAATAAATATAAACTGCCCAAAAAACCCCAATGGGGCAAAAATATAAACTTCTAAAAATTATAGAGCACACCTCTACTGCTTTCCAATCAAAATTTCAAATGTGGATACTCAGTTCTCCTCTACTGCTAGCTCTACAAAGATGAAAGGTTCAAAACTACTTTTTTTTTTTTCCCACTGATAAACCCTCACAAAGAACATTGTAAATGGTGTATGGTGTACATCTATTTGCATGACGAGACAGAGAAATTTTTTTATACCTACTCATTATCATTATCATGTGCACCCACTACCCATGAATGAAGCTATCAGTTTGCAAACAAAAATTTAATTCTGATCTTTGATTTTTACAAGAAAGTTTCATATAAAAGGTTACACAACAATGTAGACAGCACCGTGAAATAAAAAGCTTTTCCCTTGCAATAATATCAAGGGGCTGCTAGCAAGCGTCAAAGAAAGCAATCAAATTAAGTGAGACATTTCCACAAATATAATTACTCCATCATATAAGTTGAGAGCATTTAAAGCCAAAATATCACCTTACTAAAAACATAAACAAAACTTCTTGATTGAATCCAAGAACATAAAAGTCAAGACAGTAAGAGAGTTGAGTTCTTTTTTTTTTTAATAAAACATTTCCATCATACTGTATCCTCAACCACCTGGGTCTCCAATTTGGAAAAGATAAACAGATAAAATAGCAGGAAAAATAAAAAGACAAAATTAAGCGAAGATTTGTGGTCACTGCAATATTAAAATTTGCGGTTAGCCAGACCCAGGTCCCTTAGCTCCCAAAGCGGCTTGCTTTCACTTTCAATGTCTTTCTTTATTCCTCCTTGCATCCTTTTAATTACAAAGAACTGAAACAAGAAAAAGGGGGAAAAAATGCATGTCATTCTCCGGTGCAATCTGCAAGCAAATATGTGTAGAACAAGGAATGGCAGCAAACCTGAAATGCTAGGATGAGCGGTATGAAAAACTTTCCTCTATTGTTAGGATTAGGACCATCAATTAACTTCTGATCAACTGTGATAGATTTGCCACCATTTATAATAACATCCGTAATTGTTTGCACTAAGTTTGGGATCCATGCAGTGCCATTAGGAAGAATCTGTGTTTTAAGCAATCCATGCTCTTTATAACTTCAAGTGAACTCAAGAATAGGACGGCACAGAGGATAGAACTGTAGAATTACCTTTTCTCCTTCTTCGTTTGTGTTGCATCTCCCGCTGTTCTCAACTAAGGCGACTGGAATGGCCTTGTCCTGACACAGGCAAAAGTGATTGCAAATTAGATGTATTGCAATTTATAGATATCAATGCAATTTAGACACTGATGATTTGCACCAGATAAACAAACATGTTCAAGACATATTAATCGGCTTGTTCAGGGAATCAGAATTGATAATATTCCCAAACCTAATGGTCTAATTGGACATCAGTCCCAAGAAAATCTGAATTAATCTTGTGGGAGCAATTAACAATTCCTATTATATTTTCCTGCCAAACTAACTATAGCAAGAGGGTAAGGATTGTTGTAAAATGACAAATTCATCCAAGCATAGTCTTCCTATACAATTTGCGAGGAAGAGGAATTTAACCCAACACCTACTCATTCTCTCCATGACCCTCTTCAGTGAACCTGTAAATACATCAGACAAAATGTGACCACTGAAAGTTTTAGGAGGCAGTACACTTGATTTTTTTTTTTTGGGGTTTGGGTTTTGATCATCCCTTCCTCCAGTTCGGGTTTTGATCATCCCTTCCTCCAAATTGATCCATTTCCTCTCTTCTCCAGCAATCACCACAGAACTTGTTAACTCTGTTGTTTTTGAAGGTTCCTCTTTGTGGTTTCTCTCTAAAGTCCTACTACAAAGTGTGGTTTCTCTCTGAGTCATGCTACAAAGTTCACTACTTTGTGGTTTCTCTCTAGAGTCATACTACAAAGTTCACTACTTTTGTACTTCCACAAACAAAATAGTGGGGTCTATGGTGCCTCACAAGTTTTCTAGACAATTTCCAAGAACAGACCTACACATTTGTTAGTGGTAGGACAAAAGTAGTATGCAACTTGTAGTACAATTATCATTTCCTTCTCTCTATTAGAGACTTCCACATCGATATTGTGACTATAGAGTCATAGACATTCTCACTAATTTAATGCTTTCTCTTTTCCATCTAAATCGAGTTCTTATGTTCCTCAAATCCCAATAAATTTTCCTCTGCATATAGATCTTTCAGGCTCCCTTGCTTCAGCTTCATAATGGGCGGTGGATTTTCATATTGTAGTTTGTTGTCTTTGCTTTTCGAGGATGAGTTAACCCCCACCGAGTTGAAAGAGTGATTGTCCAAGTCATTCCCACTCTCCTTTTGCTATAGTCAACCCCTAACTTATAGCCCACTTTTCTAACTTCCAATGTTTTTATTTTTAACAAATCAGCCCTTGACTTTTAATTCTGGCTTCTTTCTTAGACCGTCGCTGGATTGTTTCATATTCTAAAAATTTTTCGGAGGCAAACTCACCTATATGTGAATAGATTAGTTATATCTTTATTCAATTAGAGATTGTGCCCTCATTAGAATCAATGACGGGCACATTTTTTCAAATGTTCATGGCCATGGTGTAAGAAAGAAGACGGAATAAAAAGTTAAGGGTTGCTTTGCAAAAATTAAAAACATAGGGGCTACTTAGAAAAATGGTTCAAAATTTGGGGGCTTATTAGACTTTGTTCTCCTCCTTTTCCCATGGTTGATTAGAAGCAAGAGCCACAGAAGCACTTCCCATAGTTTAGCAGCATAATAAACTGCAAGGTATCACTGCCAATGATGGGAAGCCATAGGAACAAGTAGACGTCTATTAGTCAAATAATTGCAGACTACAAGATCAATGTACAAAAGGAACTGAGACATAAAGTAATAGGATAAGAAGTTATACAGTAGTCAGCAAATATTTTGAGGGATCAGATCAAAAAGATATAACTATAGAAAGGAATGCCATATAGGATTTCAAACATTTTACTGTCCTTGCTAACAATTAATTATGAGTGAAGCGGTTATATCTGAATAAAATGAAAATGGACCAAGTAATTAAAACTTTTGCACTTTTCTACTTAAAAAGTTAGCACTCTATACTTTATATGGACTTGAAGGACAGGGGAACTGTAGAGTAGATAAGTCTACCTTCAGAAGCAACAAACAAAAATTTGTTGAAGGTTCAACCACTTGCTTGGAAGGGAATATAAAAGCTTGGCATACAATAAGAAAGACATGCAGAAAAAGTAGGCACAACAACCGGATAGGAAAAGAAGTAGGAAGACATACAAAGCAAGAATTCCTACTCATGTAAAATGACATTTATGGGTATTTCAGTAGAAATAGCAAAAGAGAAGATTGTTGACATCGTCTGCATGCATGGTTTCATATGATGAATACAACATACACATTTTCGAGTTCATTTGTTATTTTCTTTCAAGGGAAGAGAATGGAACACCATTATTTTTTAAGAATCATAACTTCAAATATCAACATATTCTCAAACAAGAGCTACTAGCTCACCTACAAATCCTTATTGAAAATACTTTTCCTCTTGCTTTTTAACTTAACAACATTGAGCCAGTACCATAAAAATGAGCTAAATAGAACTTAAAAGTGAATATATGGCTACAATGTCCCCAAATTGCATACAATTTTCAGAAAACACAACATTCAAACATAAACTGAGGAGATGTCTAGATTTAAAGAGATTTTAGCCTGGAAATGTTTGGTAGAACAAAAAGACATACCTGAAACTCTTTCTTTTTAATCCCAGCACCCAAACGGACATATTTTAATATTGCTTCAGAGCGTTTAGCCAAATAGTCGTCGTAATTTAAGCCATCCGGTGGGGATAATTGAGCATGAGTTAAGACAACCACACCCCTTTCCCATATTCCTTTACCAAGAAAGTCAGTGATCGCTTTAACCACCTGCCTGTCCAGATTATCCACTCTATATGAATCCAGCCGGTCAACATACAGAAGCACATCAATGGTCTTGTCTAAAAGAAACCTGAAATATCATTAAAATAATGGTATTTAAGATCAATACTACCTCAACATCTTTAAACATATCCACGAGAATAAAAAGATTGCCAAACATACCAAAAGTTATAAATAGCAAACATCTTTGGCATTGTCTGCGCCTTAGAGTTGGATACAATTATAGTTTACATATCAATTATATTAGACCTCATTCAAAAATCTTCCTTAGAATAATAGAATTTTGGAGGTTTGATCCCATGTTGGATGAGCTTAAAACTAGAGGAACACACAGAAGTAGTTTTTGCCAGCTATAAAATTGTGCAAAAGATGGCGAGATTTCCATGACCATTGTCCCTCCCGAACCTGAAGGAATTCAGTATGGGTTCAGAAGGTTTTTGACAGTGGAACATAACTTTTGTGAAATATTTCATGTAATCAGGTCGACCCTATTTTGATGGAGCAAGGCCTAGAAAATGGTGATACTTATGATGACGACGACGACGACAAAAAATCATCCAAACAACTACACAAGGTATCAATCAAAGTATTTTCATACAGACCTCTTTATTAAGTCAAGTGCTTGCTCATTGACATATCCACCTTCCACAATACCAGGAGTGTCAATTACATTCAAAGTGAACCCCGCCCGTGTCCTCGAACACATTATGGGTCTTATCGATTCCGACTGTAAACAACAGCAATAACAGCTAAATAAGCAATTATTAACCAATAAATAAAACCCACAACCAATAACCGTTAGGGGGAAAAAAACCTGGAACGCGCTAACAGTGGCAACTCTCTCCCCCAGAATAGAATTAACAGTAGAGGACTTGCCAACACCCCTTTGCCCATCACCAGAATTGTCAGCGTGTTCACTTTCTAAATTCCCCAAGAACAGACCTACACATTTGTTAGTGGTAGGACAAAAGTAGTATGCAACTTGTAGTACAATTATCATTTCCTTCTCTCTATTAGAGACTCCCACATCAATATTGTGACTATAGAGTCATAGACATTCTCACTAATTTAATGCTTTCTCTTTTCCATCTAAATCGAGTTCTTATGTTCCTCAAATCCCAATAAATTTTCCTCTGCATATAGATCTTTCAGGCTCCCTTGCTTCAGCTTCATAATGGGCGGTGGATTTTCATATTGTAGTTTGTTGTCTTTGCTTTTCGAGGATGAGTTAACCCCCACCGAGTTGAAAGAGTGATTGTCCAAGTCATTCCCACTCTCCTTTTGCTATAGTCAACCCCTAACTTATAGCCCACTTTTCTAACTTCCAATGTTTTTATTTTTAACAAATCAGCCCTTGACTTTTAATTCCGGCTTCTTTCTTAGACCGTCGCTGGATTGTTTCATATTCTAAAATTTTTTGGGAGGCAAACTCACCTATATGTGAATAGATTAGTTATATATTTATTCAATTAGAGATTGTGCCCACATTAGAATCAATGACGGGCACATTTTTTCAAATGTTCATGGCCATGGTGTAAGAAAGAAGACGGAATAAAAAGTTAAGGGTTGCTTAGCAAAAATTAAAAACATAGGGGCTACTTAGAAAAATGGTTCAAAATTGGGGGGCTTATTTGACTTTGTTCTCCTCCTTTTCCCTTGGTTGATTAGAAGCAAGAGCCACAGAAGCACTTCCCATAGTTTAGCAGCATAATAAACTGCAAGGTATCACTGCCAATGATGGGAAGCCATAGGAACAAGTAGACGTCTATTAGTCAAATAATTGCAGACTACAAGATCAATGTACAAAAGGAACTGAGACATAAAGTAATAGGATAAGAAGTTATACAGTAGTCAGCAAATATTTTGAGGGATCAGATCAAAAGATATAACTATAGAAAGGAATGCCATATAGGATTTCAAACATTTTACTGTACTTGCTAACAATTAATTATGAGTGAAGCGGTTATATCTGAATAAAATGAAAATGGACCAAGTAATTAAAACTTTTGACTTTTCTACTTAAAAGTTAGCACTCTATACTTTATATGGACTTGAAGGACAGGGGAACTGTAGAGTAGATAAGTCTACCTTCAGAAGCAACAAACAAAAATTTGTTGAAGGTTCAACCACTTGCTTGGAAGGGAATATAAAAGCTTGGCATACAATAAGAAAGACATGCAGAAAAAGTAGGCACAACAACCGGATAGGAAAAGAAGTAGGAAGACATACAAAGCAAGAATTCCTACTCATGTAAAATGACATTTATGGGTATTTCAGTAGAAATAGCAAAAGAGAAGATTGCTGACATCGTCTGCATGCATGGTTTCATATGATGAATACAACATACACATTTTCAAGTTCATTTGTTATTTTCTTTCAAGGGAAGAGAATGGAACACCATTATTTTTAAAAATCATAACTTCAAATATCAACATATTCTCAAACAAGAGCTACTAGCTCACCTACAAATCCTTATCGAAAATACTTTTCCTCTTGCTTTTTAACTTAACAACATTGAGCCAGTACCATAAAAATGAGCTAAATAGAACTTAAAAGTGAACATATGGCTACAATGTCCCCAAATTGCATACAATTTTCAGAAAACACAACATTCAAACATAAACTGAGGAGATGTCTAGATTTAAAGAGATTTTAGCCTGGAAATGTTTGGTAGAACAAAAGACATACCTGAAACTCTTTCTTTTTAATCCCAGCACCCAAACGGACATATTTTAATATTGCTTCAGAGCGTTTAGCCAAATAGTCGTCGTAATTTAAGCCATCCGGTGGGGATAATTGAGCATGAGTTAAGACAACCACACCCCTTTCCCATATTCCTTTACCAAGAAAGTCAGTGATCGCTTTAACCACCTGCCTGTCCAGATTATCCACTCTATATGAATCCAGCCGGTCAACATACAGAAGCACATCAATGGTCTTGTCTAAAAGAAACCTGAAATATCATTAAAATACGAAGTATTTAAGATCAAGACTACCTCAACATCTTTAAACATATCCACGAGAATAAAAAGATTGCCAAACATACCAAAAGTTATAAATAGCAAACATCTTTGGCATTGTCTGCGCCGTAGAGTTGGATACAATTATAGTTTACATATCAATTATATTAGACCTCATTCAAAAATCTTCCTTAGAATAATAGAATTTTGGAGGTTTGATCCCATGTTGGATGAGCTTAAAACTAGAGGAACACACAGAAGTGGTTTTTGCCAGCTATAAAATTGTGCAAAAGATGGCGAGATTTCCATGAACATTGTCCCTCCCGAACCTGAAGGAATTCAGTATGGGTTCAGAAGGTTTTTGACAGTGGAACATAACTTTTGTGAAATATTTCATGTAATCAGGTCGACCCTATTTTGATGGAGCAAGGCCTAGAAAATGGTGATACTTATGATGATGACGGCGGCGGCGACAAAAATCATCCAAACAACTACACAAGGTATCAATCAAAGTATTTTCATACAGACCTCTTTATTAAGTCAAGTGCTTGCTCATTGACATATCCACCTTCCACAATACCAGGAGTGTCAATTACATTCAAAGTGAACCCCGCCCGTGTCCTCGAACACATTATGGGTCTTATCGATTCTGACTGTAAACAACAGCAATAACAGCTAAATAAGCAATTATTAACCAATAAATAAAACCCACAACCAATAACCGTTAGGGGGAAAAAACCTGGAACGCGCTAACAGTGGCAACTCTCTCCCCCAGAATAGAATTAACAGTAGAGGACTTGCCAACACCCCCTTTGCCCATCACCAGAATTGTCAGCGTGTTCACTTTCTAAATTCCCCCAAAAAAAAAAAAAATTAGATTTTTAAACAAGAATAGGCTCCTAGAAACGAATCACAGCGAGTTGAGATTAAGTTGCGGACCTCGTCCTTCAATTTGCTCACGATTTCGAGCAGTTTGGTCTGCGTGGCGACCGGGAACTGCTGGATTCCAACCCATTCGCGAGCCAGGGAAGCCATCGTTCCTAAGACCAAAATCCGATGCAGAAATTGAATCAAAATTGAGGAAATTGTGCAGAGATGGTAAAAAGCGTAGAAGAGTTAAAACCCTAAAATGAGAAAACGAAAGAACATAGAGAGAGAGAAGAGAGGGCATTACTTCTCCGGCGAGGATCCGATTTCGGCGGCCGGCGTCGCTGTGTTGAGATTTGGGGTAATTTTGGAGGGCGAGAAAGGGGGTTTCAGATAGGGATGCAGGTTTTGGAACCAGCTTGGGGCTTACGAAACATGGGTCGGGTTTGACCCGGATACGACCCGGCCCGAATTTACGATCTAGCCTAACCCTTCCGGGCCTCGGTATTTTCAGAGAAAATTCGAATTAATTAGTGTTTTTGTTGGTAGTTGTTAACAAGTTGCTTGCTCTAATTAATTAAATCGAATACTTGTTAATTGGTCAAGAGTTTGAAGAGACATGAATAAGATTATTAGAAGTTATCAATAAGAAAGACATGCAGAAAAAGTAGGCACAACAACCGGATAGGAAAAGAAGTAGGAAGACATACAAAGCAAGAATTCCTACTCATGTAAAATGACATTTATGGGTATTTCAGTAGAAATAGCAAAAGAGAAGATTGTTGACATCGCCTGCATGCATGGTTTCATATGATGAATACAACATACACATTTTCAAGTTCATTTGTTATTTTCTTTCAAGGGAAGAGAATGGAACACCATTATTTTTAAAAATCATAACTTCAAATATCAACATATTCTCAAACAAGAGCTACTAGCTCACCTACAAATCCTTATCGAAAATACTTTTCCTCTTGCTTTTTAACTTAACAACATTGAGCCAGTACCATAAAATGAGCTAAATAGAACTTAAAAGTGAACATATGGCTACAATGTCCCCAAATTGCATACAATTTTCAGAAAACACAACATTCAAACATAAACTGAGGAGATGTCTAGATTTAAAGAGATTTTAGCCTGGAAATGTTTGGTAGAACAAAAGACATACCTGAAACTCTTTCTTTTAATCCCAGCACCCAAACGGACATATTTTAATATTGCTTCAGAGCGCTTAGCCAAATAGTCGTCGTAATTTAAGCCATCCGGTGGGGATAATTGAGCATGAGTTAAGACAACCACACCCCTTTCCCATATTCCTTTACCAAGAAAGTCAGTGATCGCTTTAACCACCTGCCTGTCCAGATTATCCACTCTATATGAATCCAGCCGGTCAACATACAGAAGCACATCAATGGTCTTGTCTAAAAGAAACCTGAAATGTCATTAAAATACGAAGTATTTAAGATCAAGACTACCTCAACATCTTTAAACATATCCACGAGAATAAAAAGATTGCCAAACATACCAAAAGTTATAAATAGCAAACATCTTTGGCATTGTTCACCAGAGTTGGATACAATTATAGTTTACATATCAATTATATTAGACCTCATTCAAAAATCTTCCTTAGAATAATAGAATTTTGGAGGTTTGATCCCATGTTGGATGAGCTTAAAACTAGAGGAACACACAGAAGTGGTTTTTGCCAGCTATAAAATTGTGCAAAAGATGGCGAGATTTCCATGAACATTGTCCCTCCGAACCTGAAGGAATTCAGTATGGGTTCAGAAGGTTTTGACAGTGGAACATAACTTTTGTGAAATATTTCATGTAATCAGGTCGACCCTATTTTGATGGAGCAAGGCCTAGAAAATGGTGATACTTATGATGATGACGACGACGACAAAAAATCATCCAAACAACTACACAAGGTATCAATCAAAGTATTTTCATACAGACCTCTTTATTAAGTCAAGTGCTTGCTCATTGACATATCCACCTTCCACAATACCAGGAGTGTCAATTACATTCAAAGTGAACCCCGCCCGTGTCCTCGAACACATTATGGGTCTTATCGATTCTGACTGTAAACAACAGCAATAACAGCTAAATAAGCAATTATTAACCAATAAATAAAACCCACAACCAATAACCGTTAGGGGGAAAAAACCTGGAACGCGCTAACAGTGGCAACTCTCTCCCCCAGAATAGAATTAACAGTAGAGGACTTGCCAACACCCCTTGCCCATCACCAGAATTGTCAGCGTGTTCACTTTCTAAATTTCCCCAAAAATTTAAAAAAATCAAAATTTTAGATTTTTAAACAAGAATAGGCTCCTAGAAACGAATCACAGCGAGTTGAGATTAAGTTGCGGACCTCGTCCTTCAATTTGCTCACGATTTCGAGCAGTTTGGTCTGCGTGGCGACCGGGAACTGCTGGATTCCAACCCATTCGCGAGCCAGGGAAGCCATCGTTCCTAAGACCAAAATTCGATGCAGAAATTGAATCAAAATTGAGGAAATTGTGCAGAGATGGTAAAAAGCGTAGAAGAGTTAAAACCCTAAAATGAGAAAACGAAAGAACATAGAGAGAGAGAAGAGAGGCGCATTACTCCGGCGAGGATCCGATTTCGGCGGCCGGCGTCGCTGTGTTGAGATTTGGGGTAATTTTGGAGGGCGAGAAAGGGGGTTTCAGATAGGGATGCAGGTTTTGGAACCAGCTTGGGGCTTACGAAACATGGGTCGGGTTTGACCCGGATACGACCCGGCCCGAATTTACGATCTAGCCTAACCCTTCCGGGCCTCGGTATTTTCAGAGAAAATTCGAATTAATTAGTGTTTTTGTTGGTAGTTGTTAACAAGTTGCTTGCTCTAATTAATTAAATCGAATACTTGTTAATTGGTCAAGAGTTTGAAGAGACATGAATAAGATTATTAGAAGTTATCAATAGCCCATTGCAGCCAAACGACAGGTACATTTGTGCACATAACCATACCGCCTTCTTTATTCTATTTACTTTCATTTATTTTAAAAAAATAACTGGAAAATATAAAAGTTGCAAGATCTAATTTCTTTGAAGTAACGCTTAATCTATCTATTGGGTTATTTAGATAATTAGTCCTTTAAAACTTCCATATTTCCGTATGAGTCCCTCAAATACCAGTAATTGATTATTAGTCCCTCAAATCCTACGGGTTCTTACACTTTGGCCCCTCAATGACCAAAATAACCTTCACTTATTTCTTGAGGGGCTAATATAGAATATCACTCTCTATCAAAGATAGAGGGACTAATATGGAATTATTGAAGATTTGATGATGAACTAAAATCTAAATAACCTAATCTATTTTCTTGCAACAGAATACTGGTACTTCGGTTAACCTTTGCGCTACACAAATTAAGGGGTTATTTCCGCAGAAGAAACACGCCAATGGTTTTCTTGGCAAGAGTTCAACAAGAAACAGGCTGTCGGTCGTCCTCAACTTCTTTCCTTTTGCCTTTGCACGCGGAATAAAACGACTTTATAACTGGCTTAACTAATCTACAAAATCTAGTTAAGGATTTCTATTATTACGAAACTCTCTCATCACAAAATACCAAAAACATATCAAAATCACGAAGCCACGCCAAAATCATCATCTTCAGCTGAACAAATGGAAGAACAAGCATAACCCATAAAGATTTTATCCATTGTGGAGAAACCAGTGATCAAATTTAACAGAACAGAGTCTGCACAGAGATTAGTATATACACAACAAAAACGACAAACCCTAATTAAAATCTCTCTCTCTCTCCCCGTCTCCGTCTATGGCTCCTCCCTCACCGGCGTCTCGTTGCTGTCATCGCCGCCGACACTCTTCTCCGAGCAAACATCCCCGACTCCGTCATTCTCCGATGCCTCCTCTTTTAAGTTGGCATTGTTATTATGGTCGCTATAGCTACGCTCATTATCGTTATCGTTGTTGTTAATAATCCCATTTCCACCTCTATTATGCTCAGTTTCAAGAACCTGCAGCCTCCTCCTCAGCTCCTCCACCTCCCTCTCCATCAAGAACAGCCTCTCCTTCATCGTCAAGTTCTCCTCCTCCAGCTGCGCTATGTGCGTGTCCTGATCGTCCACCCGGTTCTCGAGGAGGTAGGTGACAGCTGTCACCGGCTCCTCGCCGGAGCCAGGGTAAACCATCTCGAACCGGCTCAGATCGTGGTCGAGCCTCCTCTCGACCTCCACGTGCTCCTCCACGTCGAGCTTAAAACTAGAGGAACACACAGAAGTGGTTTTGCCAGCTATAAAATTGTGCAAAAGATGGCGAGATTTCCATGAACATTGTCCCTCCGAACCTGAAGGAATTCAGTATGGGTTCAGAAGGTTTTGACAGTGGAACATAACTTTTGTGAAATATTTCATGTAATCAGGTCGACCCTATTTTGATGGAGCAAGGCCTAGAAAATGGTGATACTTATGATGATGACAATGACCGACAAAAATCATCCAAACAACTACACAAGGTATCAATCAAAGTATTTTCATACAGACCTCTTTATTAAGTCAAGTGCTTGCTCATTGACATATCCACCTTCCACAATACCAGGAGTGTCAATTACATTCAAAGTGAACCCCCGTGTCCTCGAACACATTATGGGTCTTATCGATTCTGACTGTAAACAACAGCAATAACAGCTAAATAAGCAATTATTAACCAATAAATAAAACCCACAACCAATAACCGTTAGGGGAAAAACCTGGAACGCGCTAACAGTGGCAACTCTCCCCCAGAATAGAATTAACAGTAGAGGACTTGCCAACACCCCCTTTGCCCATCACCAGAATTGTCAGCGTGTTCACTTTCTAAATTTCCCCCAAAAAAAAATTTAAAAAAAAATCAAAATTTTAGATTTTTAAACAAGAATAGGCTCCTAGAAACGAATCACAGCGAGTTGAGATTAAGTTGCGGACCTCGTCCTTCAATTTGCTCACGATTTCGAGCAGTTTGGTCTGCGTGGCGACCGGGAACTGCTGGATTCCAACCCATTCGCGAGCCAGGGAAGCCATCGTTCCTAAGACCAAAATTCGATGCAGAAATTGAATCAAAATTGAGGAAATTGTGCAGAGATGGTAAAAAAAAGCGTAGAAGAGTTAAAAACCCTAAAAATGAGAAAAACGAAAGAACATAGAGAGAGAGAAGAGAGGCGCATTACTTCTCCGGCGAGGATCCGATTTCGGCGGCCGGCGTCGCTGTGTTGAGATTTGGGGTAATTTTGGAGGGCGAGAAAGGGGGGGTTTCAGATAGGGATGCAGGTTTTGGAACCAGCTTGGGGCTTACGAAACATGGGTCGGGTTTGACCCGGATACGACCCGGCCCGAATTTACGATCTAGCCTAACCCTTCCGGGCCTCGGTATTTTCAGAGAAAATTCGAATTAATTAGTGTTTTTGTTGGTAGTTGTTAACAAGTTGCTTGCTCTAATTAATTAAATCGAATACTTGTTAATTGGTCAAGAGTTTGAAGAGACATGAATAAGATTATTAGAAGTTATCAATAGCCCATTGCAGCCATACGGCAGGTAAATTTGTGCACTTAACCATACCGCCTTCTTTATTCTATTTACTTTCATTTATTTTAAAAAAATAACTGGAAAATATAAAAGTTGCAAGATCTAATTCCTTTGAAGTAACGCTTAATCTATTGGGCTATTTAGATATTAGTCCTTCAAAACTTCCATATTTCCGTATGAGTCCCTCAAATATCAGTAATTGCTTATTAGTCCCTCAAATCCTACGGGCTCTTACAATTTGGCCCCTCAATGACCAAAATAACCTTCACTTATTTCTTGGGGGGCTAATATGGAATAGCACTCCCTATCAAAGATAGAGGGACTAATATGGAATTATTGAAGATTTGATGATGAACTAATATCTAAATAGCCCGAATCTATTTTCTTGCAACAGAATACTGGTACTTCGGTTAACCTTTGCGCTACACAAATTAAGGGGTTATTTCCGCAGAAGAAACACGCCAATGGTTTTCTTGGCAAGAGTTCAACAAGAAACAGGCTGTCGGTCGTCCTCAACTTCTTTCCTTTTGCCTTTGCACGCGGAATAAAACGACTTTATAACTGGCTTAACTAATCTACAAAATCTAGTTAAGGATTTCTATTATTACGAAACTCTCTCATCACAAAATACCAAAAACATATCAAAATCACGAAGCCACGCCAAAATCATCATCTTCAGCTGAACAAATGGAAGAACAAGCATAACCCATAAAGATTTTATCCATTGTGGAGAAACCAGTGATCAAATTTAACAGAACAGAGTCTGCACAGAGATTAGTATATACACAACAAAAACGACAAACCCTAATTAAAATCTCTCTCTCTCTCCCCGTCTCCGTCTATGGCTCCTCCCTCACCGGCGTCTCGTTGCTGTCATCGCCGCCGACACTCTTCTCCGAGCAAACATCCCCGACTCCGTCATTCTCCGATGCCTCCTCTTTTAAGTTGGCATTGTTATTATGGTCGCTATAGCTACGCTCATTATCGTTATCGTTGTTGTTAATAATCCCATTTCCACCTCTATTATGCTCAGTTTCAAGAACCTGCAGCCTCCTCCTCAGCTCCTCCACCTCCCTCTCCATCAAGAACAGCCTCTCCTTCATCGTCAAGTTCTCCTCCTCCAGCTGCGCTATGTGCGTGTCCTGATCGTCCACCCGGTTCTCGAGGAGGTAGGTGACAGCTGTCACCGGCTCCTCGCCGGAGCCAGGGTAAACCATCTCGAACCGGCTCAGATCGTGGTCGAGCCTCCTCTCGACCTCCACGTGCTCCTCCACGTCGCTCTCGCTCGATCCGTCCTCGACCTCGTCGTCCTCTTCGCCGGCGCCGGCGGAGGACCGGAGCCGGATCAGGCCTTTCATGGACCCGTACCCGTCAACTCCCCACTCCTCCTTCGCCATGTCGACGAGACCCTCCCTCGACGGAGAGAACTTCGGCGTCGGAAGGATCGCCGGCGTCACCGGACACGGCGACACCAGCGACGCGATGCCGCCGGATTTCTTCGCTCGGATGATGAACGAAGTCGTGTTTCTCGGAGCGAAGGGGGCGAATCTCGTGAATTTCTTCTTGTTAGGGTAGAATCTCCTCGCCTTGAGCCGGTTCTGGAACTGGAGCTCGTTGAGAGTCGGTGGCTTGTAGCCTGAGCCTCCGCCGGCGATCGACCCTCCTCCTCCGGCAGCGGCCGCCGCCTTCTTGCGCTTCCAGTTGACGCGGCCGGGCTTAGATCCGGTGACCGGCGGGAACAGCGGCCTAGCGTTTTGAAACATCATCGGATCGTCGGCGGCCGATTGAGGCGGCGGAGGGAGGCCTTGGTTCCAGAATCCGAAGCTTCGATTCATCATCTGAGTCGGACCGTTCATTTTTGTAGATCTAGGGATTTAGCCGTTGCAGAAACCCTAACCCTAACCCTAATTCGTAATCCTCGAACCCTAACCCTAGGATTCCGATGAAAGATCGGAGTCGAGCTAGAAATTAAAAGAGGTTTTTTATTTGGTCTTTTTATTTATTTATCTTAGAAAGACCAAAAAGAATTTGCTAATTTTAGGAGAATTTTTTTGTAATTGGTTTTCTTTGCCGAAGACAAATTGGGGAAATGAAAATGGTGACGTGAACCCCAACACGAGGGGGCCATTTATAGAGGTAGGAGAGGGGATGGGCGGCTGGATTTGATCCCTGAGATGGACGGTAGAGATTGAAGGAGAACGTATAACTCGGAGCTGTTTCGATGGGAGGGGAAGTTTTAGGAATGCCCTGCTGGTTTGTGTTTATTTACGAGTGGTTGCCATTTCCTTTTCTTGTTACCTGTCCGTAGATGATGAGATCGAATAATTCTTGCGGGGCCCACACCGCACGAGTCGGTTTATTATCGGGCCAGGTTAATTTAGCCGTGGGCTTTTGCTACCGATTCGAATGTTGTGTTTGGGAACCTTGAATTATTTTTATTTTTCAAGATGCTGGTCTTTATCAACAATAACATTATGATGGTTAAAGCGGAGAATTGGTTAAGGAATCCTATGGGAAAAGACCCAAGTTTTAGGGGGACTCTTTTGAAATTTATCCTTTATATAGTTCTCTTCTGAACGTTGTAGGTTTTAGATATAAACAAAGAGTGATTTAAATCTTTCATCTAAAATGTTAATGGCTGATTAAAGAAAATTGGAAGGACTTCCACATACCTTCGAGATATTTTTATGGCAAGATCCATACAACAGTATCGAGATGAGTTGATTGGGATGTTGAGGATTGTTTTGAATTGTTCATATAGAGATGATAGACTTTCTTAAGAGTCAGCCCGACTTCTTTGTGAAATTTTCATGACTTCGAAGGCCGCAAGGTTTGTGCTCAAATAAACATGTTAAGAAGCTAAGCGGAATCATGGTCAGAGCCACCCAATAGGGTCTAAATTAGTTGAGTTCGCCTACGAGAATAATTTCTGCCGCGTTCGACTTTCCTCGGCGAGTAGCCACATGAATTTGAAAGCCATGGTTTGACGGTTTGATACCCATGGTGCGAAGAGTCATGGGAAAGTTCCCCTTGCCAAACCAATAAAATAATCATGACCAGAGCCCCTCTAAACATTTAGCGACAAAGTTAATTTGCTAGAGAGGCTTGAGAGAGTTAATTTGTATTTTTGCAGGAAAGGAAACCGTTCATCCACTTCAATTTTATAGTCATCTAGAGGAACATCGGAGCATCTATGGGCAATCGACTCTGTTGGTGGCCATGCTTTTGACAGAGAAGCGAAGATGAGTAGATGATTGACGCTAATTGCACTAAGAGTGTCAATTAAGGGGGTGTTTGTTTCAAAATTTTTTTGGGATTACAAGTTTATGGATTTGAAAGTGGGGTGTTTTTGATTTTTTTAGATTCCATAACTTTGTTTGTTTCAAATCAATTTTTGAGATGTTTTAGCATTTGAGATCTCAAAACAATAAAATACCAATATATTTTGAGAGGTTTTGGTATTTGTGAAATCCTCTCACCCCTAATGGAACAAGAAAATTTGTGCAAGAGATCCTTTCAAAATTGTAGCGTGACATGAATACTGATTTATGGGAAGACCGTGAATTGATGGGACTTAGCCTCGAGCGTAGGATGGGGTTGGACTTCAGGATCATGTCCTAACATGAATGACGTTTACAATTTTTCAGTGGCTTATGGTATTTTTCTGCAATATTGAAAGTTCATGATTTTTTTTTCTCTAATAACAAAAAATCATAATGCTAATCTTTTTTTTTTTAAAACATTGTCCTCAAATTTACTACTCTTTTTATAATCATAAAATGTGTCGGATATGTCGGTCTTTCAATGGAGCAAGTTGGGGATGGGGACGTCAGAAAAGGCAGCTGAACAAAAAGTAAAACAAATGGTACAAAATTGCAACTAAGGTTCTCAATAATTGACGAATTTTCTGTTCGCTGCTCATGGCGAATCTCATCATTTGTTGATTCTTCGAAGCAGGACCAACTTCGATCGAGTTAAAAGTGTTTTTTTTTTTGGGGATAAGTTTTTTTGTTAACATTTTATTTGATTAAATCTCTGGAGATGTGCAGTATTCTTTTTAATTATTTAGTTGTCTTGTATATATTTAGATCATATATACTAATCTGCTGCGGGTTTGAATCTAGCAAGCTACATTTTCAAGTTCTAATTTAAAAGAGAATCGATCAATAGTTTCTTTGCGGAAGTTTTCTTTATTTTGTTTATTTATTTAATTTTAGCTCTCCAGTGCTAAATCTTACAATTTTCAAACCACAAAGATAGAGGGACTAATATGGAATTATTGAAGATTTGATGATGAACTAATATCTAAATAGCCCGAATCTATTTTCTTGCAACAGAATACTGGTACTTCGGTTAACCTTTGCGCTACACAAATTAAAGGTTTATTTCCGCACCAATGGTTTTCTTTGCAAGAGTTCAACAAGAAACAGGCTGTCGGTCGTCCTCAACTTCTTTCCTTTTGCCTTACGCGGAATAAAACGACTTTATAACTAGCTTAACTAATCTACAAAATCTAGTTAAGGATTTCTATTGTTACGAAACTCTCATCACAAAATACCAAAAACATATCAAAATCACGAAGCCACGCCAAAATCATCATCTTCAGCTGAACAAATGGAAGAACAAGCACAACCCATAAAGATTTTATCCATTGTGGAGAAACCAGTGATCAAATTTAACAGAACAGAGTCTGCACAGAGATTAGTATATACACAACAAAAACGACAACCCCTAATTAAAATCTCTCTCTCCGTCTATGGCTCCTCCCTCACCGGCGTCTCGTTGCTGTCATCGCCGCCGACACTCTTCTCCGAGCAAACATCCCCGACTCCGTCATTCTCCGATGCCTCCTCTTTCAAGTTCGCATTGTTATTATGGTCGCTATAGCTACGCTCATTATCGTTATCGTTGTTGTTAATAATCCCATTTCCACCTCTATTATGCTCAGTTTCAAGAACCTGCAGCCTCCTCCTCAGCTCCTCCACCTCCCTCTCCATCAAGAACAGCCTCTCCTTCATCGTCAAGTTCTCCTCCTCCAGCTGCGTTATGTGCGTGTCCTGATCGTCCACCCGGTTCTCGAGGAGGTAGGTGACAGCTGTCACCGGCTCCTCGCCGGAGCTAGGGTAAACCATCTCGAACCGGCTCAGATCGTGGTCGAGCCTCCTCTCGACCTCCACGTGCTCCTCCACGTCGCTCTCGCTCGATCCGTCCTCGACCTCGTCGTCCTCTTCGCCGGCGCCGGCGGAGGACCGGAGCCGGATCAGGCCTTTCATGGACCCGTACCCGTCAACTCCCACTCCTCCTTCGCCATGTCGACGAGACCCTCCTCGACGGAGAGAACTTCGGCGTCGGAAGGATCGCCGGCGTCACCGGACACGGCGACACCAGCGACGCGATGCCGCCGGATTTCTTCGCTCGGATGATGAACGAAGTCGTGTTTCTCGGAGCGAAGGGGGCGAATCTCGTGAATTTCTTCTTGTTAGGGTAGAATCTCCTCGCCTTGAGCCGGTTCTGGAACTGGAGCTCGTTGAGAGTCGGTGGCTTGTAGCCTGAGCCTCCGCCGGCGATCGATCCTCCTCCTCCGGCAGCGGCCGCCGCCTTCTTGCGCTTCCAGTTGACGCGGCCGGGCTTAGATCCGGCGACCGGCGGGAACAGCGGCCTAGGGTTTTGAAACATCATCGGATCGTCGGCGGCCGATTGAGGCGGCGGAGGGAGGCCTTGGTTCCAGAATCCGAAGCTTCGATTCATCATCTGAGTCGGACCGTTCATTTTTGTAGATCTAGGGATTTAGCCGTTGCAGAAACCCAAACCCTAACCCTAATTCGTAATCCTCGAACCCTAACCCTAGGATTCCGATGAAAGATAGGAGTCGAGCTAGAAATTAAAAGAGGTTTTTTATTTGGTCTTTTTATTTATTTATCTTAGAAAGACCAAAAAGAATTTGCTAATTTTAGGAGACTTTTTTTGTAATTGGTTTTCTTTGCCGAAGACAAATTGGGGAAATGAAAATGGTGACGTGAACCCCAACACGAGGGGGCCATTTATAGAGGTAGGAGAGGGGATGGGCGGCTGGATTTGATCCCTGAGATGGACGGTAGAGATTGAAGGAGAACGTATAACTCGGAGCTGTTTCGATGGGAGGGGAAGTTTTATGAATGCCCTGCTGGTTTGTATTTATTTACGAGTGGTTGCCATTACCTTTTCTTGTTACCTGCCCGTAGATGATGAGAAGCAAGATGAGATCGAATAATTCTTGCGGGGCCCACACCGCACGAGTCGGTTTATTATCGGGCCAGGTTAATTTAGCCGTGGGCTTTGCTACCGATTCGAATGTTGTGTTTGGGAACCTTGAATTTTTATTATTTTTCAAGATGTTGGTCTTTATATCAACAATAACATTATGATGGTTAAAGCAGAGAACTGGTTAAGGAATCCTACGTGAAAAGACCCAAGTTTTAGGGGGACTCTTTTGAAATTTATCCTTTATATAGTTCTCTTCTGAACGTTGTTGGTTTTAGATATAAACAAAGAGTAGTTTAAATCTTTCATCTAAAATGTTAATGGCTGATTAAAGAAAATTGGAAGGACTTCCACATACCTTCGAGATATTTTTATGGCAAGATCCATACAACAGTATCTAGATGAGTTGATTGGGATGTTGAGGATTGTTTTGAATTGTTCATATAGAGATGATAGACTTTCTTAAGAGTCAGCCTGACTTCTTTGTGAAATTTTCATGACTTCGAAAGCCGCAAGGTTTGTGCTCAAATAAACATGTTAAGAAGCTAAGCGGAATCATGGTCAGAGCCACCCATAGGCTCAGTTTTACTGCCATGAGTAATACTTCAGAGCTTCGCGTTCACTCTTCTCGATGAGTACCACATGAATTTGAAACCCATGGTTTGACGGTGTGATACCCATGGTGCGAAGAGTCGTGGGAAAGTTCTCTTGGCCAAACCAATAAAATAATTCTGACCAGAGCCCCTCTAAACATTTAGTGATAAAGTTAATTTGCTAGAGAGGCTTGAGAGAGTTAATTTGTATTTTTGCGGGAAAGGAAACCGTTCATCCACTTCAATTTTATAGTCATCTAGAGGAACATCGGAGCGTCTACCGGCGATCGACTCTGTCGGTGGCCATGTTTTTGACAGAGAAGCGAAGATGAGTAGATGACTGACGCTAATTGCACTAAGAGTGAAAATTAAGGGAACAAGAAAATTTGTGCAAGAGATCCTTTCAAAATTGTAGCGTGACATGAATCCTGATTTATGGGAAGACCGTGAATTGATGGGACTTAGCCTCGAGCGTAGGATGGCGTTGGACTTCAGGATCATGTCCTAACAGGAATGACGTTTACAATTTTTCAGTGGCTTATGGTATTTTTCTGCAATATTGAAAGTTCATGATATTTTTTTTCTCTAATAACAAAAATTCATAATGCTAATCTTTTATTTTTTATTTTTAAACATTGTCCTCAAAGTTACTACTCTTTTTATAATCATAAAATGAGTCGGATATGTCGGTCTTTCAATGGAGCAAGGGGGGAAAAGAAAAGAAAAACGTCAGAAAAGGCAGCTGAACAAAAAGTAAAACAAATGGTACAAAATTGCAACTAAGGTTCTCAATAATTGACGAATTTTCTGTTCGCTGCTCATGGCGAATCTCATCATTTGTTGATTCTTCGAAGCAGGACCAACTTCGATCTAGTTAAAAGTGTTTTTTTTTTTTTTTTTTGGGATAAGTTTTTTTGTTAACATTTTATTTGATTAAATCTCTGGAGATGCGCAGTATTCTTTTAATTATTTAGTTGTCTTGTATATATTTAGATCATATATTACTAATCTGCTGTGGGTTTGAATCTAGCAAGCTACATTTTCAAGTTCTAATTTAAAAGAGAATCGATCAATAGTTTCTTTGCGGAAGTTTTCTTTATTTTGTTTATTTATTTAATTTTAGCTCTCCAGTGCTAAATCTTACAATTTTCAAACCACAAAAATAGGAAGATGGTCAGCTGTAATTTTAACATGAATGGCAAATTTCTGAGAGTTCAAAATTTGGAGATCTGAAGCTTTACTCTTCTTGAAATTGGCTAGAAAAAAACCAAATTAAACCTCTAGTTTTCTGATATTGCATATTTTGCAAGGTGAAATGCATGAATAAATAACCACAACAAAATAAATCGTTTGCACCTTATATATACATCAACTGAGGTGATTCCCAAAATAAAATTACACCTTAAGGTGCCGTTTGGCAAGGAGTCAATAAAAAGGGCTAAGGAGAAGGGTTAACTTAGTTAACCCATTATGAAGAGTTAAAATAATTAAATTCCGTTTGAATTACATAGTTAATAGGAAGAGTTAACTTTTTGTATTTGACATATAAAGAAGGGTTATGCAAATTAACTCTTTTGACTTTTTAAAAATCCCAATTCTAACCCTATTAAAAGTATGAACTTTTTCTCGTAATTATTATATTAAAATAAATTTAACTAAAATTTGCATTCATCTAAACTATAAAAATATCATCATTTTGTATTATTTTAGTATTGATTGTTGAAAAGCTAATAATAATCAATTTAAAATAGAATTAAAGTTAATTTACTAAAAATAAAATTACATCGACAGTGTATACTATCCAAAAACGCTAGAACCATTTGAAAAATGAAATAAATGCACATGATCCCAGTAAAGAAAATAAAAATAAGAGAATAGGAGGTCTGAACGGAAATATTAGAATATTAAGATATTAAATATATAGCCACAACTAAGAGTAAGTTAAAGTATTAAAATATTCAAATAGCCACCTTTCATTGTCTAACCATGCACAATTAAAATGTCAAAATTAAACACTCTTCTCTCACGTAGCCAACATGAATCGAATTGTGAAGTAGCCAACTAGCTTTGAGTGAAGCATTCAAATAATAAATTAATCCCAACTCAATATGCGGCAATTGCAAATAAAAATAATTTACAGCCTTTGCCCTCCTAACATGAGACTGGTTAACTTAGGCCGCCTACATCGGCGGAATTGTTAACCCGTCGAAATGACGGGTTATAGTCGGTTAGATGGTTTTAACCGCTTATCAAGGTTTAACAAACCTCTTATCTCAAAATTAGTGTTTTGCAGGTTAGTGAAGGGTTAAACCCCCTTAACCCCTTCACTAACCCTTTGCCAAACGCAGATTATACATCCTCTATATTTTACATGTAACAGAAACAATTTGTACTGACCTCGGCTTTTTTAACCAAACTTATCTACAATAATAAATGAGGACCACCATATCAACAACTCTAAACACAAACTGATGTATTAAAAAAAAGGAGGACAATCTGACCCTGAGGATAAAACAAGAGCCATCTCCACAAATCCTCTGCAATATCAACCACAGTATCACCCTCCATCTTTTATGGAGGATATAGAATTCCAGGGATAAACCTGGAACACTCCTCGGCCACACGTCCCCTAAGAAAACCTCCCCCTCAATGCTTTCAGGTTTCAGTCTTCGTCGAGTTGGGTAAAACATGCAGCAGCAAGATTTCTTCTTTAAGGACAATTAGTTGTCATCAAACCTATTCCATGACACACAAAATAAATTCTCTTTAGAACTACATCATGGACGGAGCAAGTGTCGACAACTGATATATTTCTTTTTGAGGAAATAAGTTGAGAGTTAAATTGCAGATAAACTCATGTATTATGGTCCCTAAACTTCATTAGCACTTACAACATTAATTTTTACCCTTAACTTAGTGGATAATTTAGTCTTCCTTTTCGGTTAAATAGAGGGCCAGAGGTATTTTATTGCCACATGATCCTGATATCTCAAAATAATATCATCTAGAGTTCAAAGGGTGTAAAAACTAATAAAACTTAGTTATAAGTGGCTAAATTATCATAGTCCAGGGATATATCTACAATCAACCCATGAGTTTATATAGCAAAAAGAAGGGATCAACCCATTATGCACTAACAAGCCAGATATATATACTGAGTAATGACTGAATCTTGCAAAAAATAAACTTGGGCATCAAAAACAGTCTTCCTTCATAATATATATAAAAAAGTTCAGGAAATAAACAAGTAGAACATATAGCTTTGAGAAGATAAATAACCACTTTACAGTTACAGTTCAAATTCATTTGAAAAAAGAAAATTGTTTTCAGTTATGTATTAAAATTGTTCGTTCATATCTCTGTCACCAACATCTGCAGTAATTTCTACATGATTCTCTCATTTTTGTTGAATTCTGAATTGAAATCTCAGATGCTGTATTTCAGAACACCCCCCAACCCGGCGCAAAAAAAAAAAAAGAAAAAGAAAAGGAAAGCCGAAGAAAAAATGACCCTTTGATCCTTTGATATGTTCGGATGGCATGTGTTTGTTCCAAACACATAAATAGGGGCCTAATGTCCATTTGAAGAATGAAGAGTTAATTATGATTTGAGTTGAAAGTTTTTGTGTGGATTCCTTAGTTATCCTCAAGTAAGAGCTACAACAACCAACAAAAATAGCAAACTTTATAAGAGTCTTTTTTGTGATTATTGATCCTTTTCAATATCTGTAGCTTTGCTGATAAATTCTCTAGTACGCTACTAGACCACTTCTGAGTTCTGACAATCACATGATTTCCTTCGAGGATCATCCTACATCATTAATTCAAAAGACACTTGTTGACATTTTAAATATTGCAATTGAAGTCAATAAATCAACCAGAAACTGTTTTTGTTGTTTGCAGTTAGAGATTCAATATACTAATGCATGCAGCTTCAACTACAGTAGTTGGAGAAGTTGCATAACTTCTCCAATCATATAACCAAGTCATTACAAACATGTGATTGCTTATTTATTAAAGAATTATTTTAAAAGAGAAAAAGTCAAATTAATGTCATTGTTACAAAATTGATGTTTTCCAGATGGGTTGGGATTTCAAGAGTCAGATAACTTCACCTCCCTTCTACCACTTTCTCTAATTATATACCCATCCCATATTGCAAATTGCAAGTATTTTAACAATTTACCAGTAAGAATTCCAGCTAATATACAATTTAATTATATTGCCTTTGTAATGACATTTACATGGTGGGGAAGCTACCATTCTTAGTGCTGTCACTCTCAAATAGAAGAAGGTATTTGCTTGTTATTCTTTCTCTGGTCATAGCAATTCAAAACAACACCATACAAGAGAATAACATGAACAACTCACATAGAATGGTGGATATAGTCTCTTTCTTCATCTTTGTAATGATACCTTGATAGACGGAAAAGCTACCATTTCCAGTGCTACTGTCAATGGGGTTCTTTCTACGTGGTTTATACACTTTCCGAATAGAGTAAGAATTTTCTTTACTCTCCATAGAGATTATAAGTAATTAAGTATACCATGCTAGCATTGCATTTGTGATTACATAATGCAGATAACAACCAAGTTCAAGCATGTTTAATAACTAAATAAGCAGATAACACATGAACTTCTCCACCAGTCGGTTCCAAACTAAATAACAAACGATTAGAAACAGAGAATGACATATACACACGTGTTGACAATGTAATTTACGATATTTGAGTTCTTTGAATATTATGTGACTATGTGTAAGTTTGTGTGCCTAAGATTTTAGTCATTAATGATCAACATGCATAACATGTTACATTTTATTACGAATTCATGTGTGCCCCTGGGAAAATCTATCATTGGACTTATTTTGTTTAATGCATTTTATTTGATACACTTGATTTGGGCCCACATTTCAGAGATTTTGATTATCATGAGACTATGGATCTTTACACTGTCATAGACTTGAATAATTGAACTCTTGTTATCTACTCCTAACTGCCTGGGATTGAATGATCATTGCTTAGCTAAATATAAAAGCAGTACTATGCTATTAAATGCACAGATTACAGAGGCTTAACATACCTACGAGGGAGGAATCACTTCCCAGATACATTGCTATGATTTGCACCTCCTCTGCTTGTATTATGGGAAATGGGGTGTGACAAGTACATCTCAAAATTTATCTGTATAGAGCATTTTATACGATCGTCAACCTTCATCCCAATTGAATATTAAAAGTTAATATGCATAAAGATTGAAAAGCTTCTTTAAATCACCAACCTAAACAAATCTTGCTAAGATAATAAATAGAATGATGAGAACAATTAAACAGACTGTACCTTTAGACAGATTTTTTACATCAGATATTCCATCTTTTACTTCCCTGTGAAAATGAAGACGAGATTTTGAGTAGTGGATTTTCCTTTATCACATGCATTCTACTGACAAAAAATAAACCATTGATAGTAAGAAAAATAACTCTTTTCTGAAGAAATTTCTAGGAACTATAATTTTCTCCATCTGTCTAGTTTATTAGTCCTAAAGTTTCTGTTTATATCGAAATCCAAAACACCTGAAATTCACATAATCAAAGTGTATCCAGATATGTCATTTAGCGTTCTTGCCTTGAATTTTTATCACAAACTAAGAGGCTTTTAATGAGACCACTCCTCTTTTGAAACAAATATCCTTGCTCGAAGCAGAAGCTAAGCAATCTATGACAGGCAACACTCAATAAAAGCATTATGATTATCTGAAATGTTTAACAAAATTTTGTTTGTCAATAATGGGTAGTCAGTCCTTAATATCCAACATGAAATTGCATTTAGGAACAAGAGAATCACAAGACTTGTCAAAAGGTAACATGAATCCATCAGGTAATTTACCTCTAAAATCAGATACAAAAGGGGAAGAAGTAGTATTGACATTTACAATACCAACAAAATCCTTGATACTTTAGACCCCTTCCTCCCCTATTTCAATACTTATCACCCTACCCAAAAAAAAAAAAAAGAAAAGGAAAAAAAAAAGCCGAAGAAAAATGACCCTTTGATCCTTTGATATGTTCGGATGGCATGTGTTTGTTCCAAACACATAAATAGGGGCCTAATGTCCATTTGAAGAATGAAGAGTTAATTATGATTTGAGTTGAAAGTTTTTGTGTGGATTCCTTAGTTATCCTCAAGTAAGAGCTACAACAACCAACAAAAATAGCAAACTTTATAAGAGTCTTTTTTGTGATTATTGATCCTTTTCAATATCTGTAGCTTTGCTGATAAATTCTCTAGTACGCTACTAGACCACTTCTGAGTTCTGACAATCACATGATTTCCTTCGAGGATCATCCTACATCATTAATTCAAAAGACACTTGTTGACATTTTAAATATTGCAATTGAAGTCAATAAATCAACCAGAAACTGTTTTTTGTTGTTTGCAGTTAGAGATTCAATATACTAATGCATGCAGCTTCAACTACAGTAGTTGGAGAAGTTGCATAACTTCTCCAATCATATAACCAAGTCATTACAAACATGTGATTGCTTATTTATTAAAGAATTATTTTAAAAGAGAAAAAAGTCAAATTAATGTCATTGTTACAAAAATTGATGTTTTCCAGATGGGTTGGGATTTCAAGAGTCAGATAACTTCACCTCCCTTCTACCACTTTCTCTAATTATATACCCATCCCATATTGCAAATTGCAAGTATTTTAACAATTTACCAGTAAGAATTCCAGCTAATATACAATTTAATTATATTGCCTTTGTAATGACATTTACATGGTGGGGGAAGCTACCATTCTTAGTGCTGTCACTCTCAAATAGAAGAAGGTATTTGCTTGTTATTCTTTCTCTGGTCATAGCAATTCAAAAACAACACCATACAAGAGAATAACATGAACAACTCACATAGAATGGTGGATATAGTCTCTTTCTTCATCTTTGTAATGATACCTTGATAGACGGAAAAGCTACCATTTCCAGTGCTACTGTCAATGGGGTTCTTTCTACGTGGTTTATACACTTTCCGAATAGAGTAAGAATTTTCTTTACTCTCCATAGAGATTATAAGTAATTAAGTATACCATGCTAGCATTGCATATCTTTCAGAATCAAGCCTTCTATATTCTACAGCTGCCATGGATATAACATTGAACCATTGTGCAGAAAAAGTGCATGCAGATTTGGGTTTCATTTGCCCAGATTTCAGATCCTACATCCAGCTTCAAGCTTTCTTGGATGATGATCGCTTTAAATGGCATGCAAGCCAAATGGGCTAAGTCGGCTGACAAGGCATAAACCAACAACAACATAGTCTTTATCCCAAATTTTCAGGGCCACCTAGATCCATGAAATAGTATTCTTCCACTCACTTCTATTAAGGGTCATTTCCTCTCCGTTAAGTTAAAGTGTTAAACATTAGCATGTCCTTATTAATTGTTTCGAACCATTCATAGATCCACCTTTGAACCACTTTGCCCCCATCAAGTGAAATCTCATAGCTTCTTGTAACTAGTGCATTCAGTTGTCTCCATTGTATGTGACCAAACGATCTCAATCGATTCTCTCATTTTATCCTCAATAGGAGCAACCTCTAACCTCAAAAGAATGCACAAATTTAGGGTTGGAAAGGCATATGTCTTCCGTAACCTTTTGCTTTGACAATAGACTCTAGTCTATCCCTGCCATCAGAACCATTCTATGGTTCAAGACATTTGGTCAAAGAGTGTAAGTCTGAATTTCACTATGGAATGAAAAGTCTCCTTCTTGATCCATGGTTAGATGGAAAGACTTGGAACAATGTAATCTCAAAAATCCCAATTCTACTAGAAAATTTTCTGGACCAAATGATTATCGTGAGAGCTATCTTCAGATTCAAAAGGGCTGCCATTTTGAAAAATGCATCTCATTGATACTTGCAAGTTGCAACTGACAACAAATCCTAAGTTGTGTTTGACTTGGTACTTTGCCTCCCTGTTTTGTGCATTAGTTTTATCTTAATGCAATAGAATGGACTCAGGATTTAACATTCTCCAAGATATGGAAACAATGCCAAGATTTCACCATGAAAAAGAATATAAAAAACATAACAAGTCAAAAAGCTAGACAGAGGAAGAAAATTATGAGATTTTAACATGCATTTGTGATTACATAATGCAGATAACAACCAAGTTCAAGCATGTTTAATAACTAAATAAGCAGATAACACATGAACTTCTCCACCAGTCGGTTCCAAACTAAATAACAAGCGATTAGAAACAGAGAATGACATATACACGTGTTGACAATGTAATTTACGATATTTGAGTTCTTTGAATATTATGTGATTATGTGTAAGTTTGTGTGCCTAAGATTTTAGTCATTAATGATCAACATGCATAACATGTTACATTTTATTACAATTCATGTGTGCCCCTGGGAAAATCTATCATTGGACTTATTTTGTTTAATGCATTTTATTTGATACACTTGATTTGGGCCCACATTTCAGAGATTTTGATTATCATGAGACTATGGATCTTTACACTGTCATAGACTTGAATAATTGAACTCTTGTTATCTACTCCTAACTGCCTGGGATTGAATGATCATTGCTTAGCTAAATATAAAAGCAGTACTATGCTATTAAATGCACAGATTACAGAGGCTTAACATACCTCTGAGGGAGGAATCACTTCCCAGATACATTGCTATGATTTGCACCTCCTCTGCTTGTATTATGGGAAATGGGGTGTGACAAGTACATCTCAAAATTTATCTGTATAGAGCATTTTATCACGATCGTCAACCTTCATCCCAATTGAATATTAAAAGTTAATATGCATAAAGATTGAAAAGCTTCTTTAAATCACCAACCTAAACAAATCTTGCTAAGATAATAAATAGAATGATGAGAACAATTAAACAGACTGTACCTTTAGACAGATTTTTTACATCAGATATTCCATCTTTTACTTCCCTGTGAAAATGAAGACAAGAGATTTTGAGTAGTGGATTTTCCTTTATCACATGCATTCTACTGACAAAAAATAAACCATTGATAGTAAGAAAAATAACTCTTTTCTGAAGAAATTTCTAGGAACTATAATTTTCTCCATCTGTCTAGTTTATTAGTCCTAAAGTTTCTGTTTATATCGAAATCCAAAACACCTGAAATTCACATAATCAAAGTGTATCCAGATATGTCATTTAGCGTTCTTGCCTTGAATTTTTATCACAAACTAAGAGGCTTTTAATGAGACCACTCCTCTTTTGAAACAAATATCCTTGCTTGAAGCAGAAGCTAAGCAATATATGACAGGCAACACTCAATAAAAGCATTATGATTATCTGAAATGTTTAACAAAATTTTGTTTGTCAATAATGGGTAGTCAGTCCTTAATATCCAACATGAAATTGCATTTAGGAACAAGATAATCACAAGACTTGTCAAAAGGTAACATGAATCCATCAGGTAATTTACCTCTAAAATCAGATACAAAAGGGGGGAAGAAGTAGTATTGACATTTACAATACCAACAAAATCCTTGATACTTTAGACCCCTTCCTCCCCCTCTATTTCAATACTTATCACCCTACCCAAAAAAAAAAAAAGAAGAAGAAGAAGAAGAAGGTTTCAACATCACAATAAGTCTCGAGGATGGAGTAAGGAATTCATGCGCCGCTAAACTAGGCAGGCGCCCAAAGAGCTAAAGTTATAGTCACTAGATGGGAAAAGATGTTAGAAGAAGAAATTTTTTTAGTTTTCAGACTTTTGTCCAGAGCATCTACCCTCGTGTAATAAAATTTAAAATCAATATAATGACATGCTTCTTAATCTGCACGACGTGGTTTTATTTAGTAACATATTCCCTATGAAACTTAGGATTTACACTAACAAAAGATATATCATATAACAAAGTCAACCAATAAATACCACAAACATCTTAAATGGAAGCATGGAAGTAATATTTCGAAGAAATGAAGCAAAAATAAGGTTCAATTGGAAAGGGGTAAGGAATGTCATGTCAAAGATATGAAAGATTTTGATGATCTCCTGTGTGAATTGGAACTTATTAACCCTCCTCTTAAGGGTAGGACTTTTATTTGGATTGGTAAAGGGATAATCCTTCTTTGGCTATAGGCTAGACAGATTTTTCTTTAATCTTGACTGGGAAACTCTATACCCCTTAACAATTCAAAAGATATGGCTAGTCCACTTGCATATCTTTCAGAATCAAGCCTTCTATATTCTACAGCTGCCATGGATATAACATTGAACCATTGTGCAGAAAAAGTGCATGCAGATTTGGGTTTCATTTGCCCAGATTTCAGATCCTACATCCAGCTTCAAGCTTTCTTGGATGATGATCGCTTTAGATGGCACGCAAGCCAAATGGGCTAAGTCGGCTGACAAGGCATAAACCAACAACAACATAGTCTTTATCCCAAATTTTCAGGGCCACCTAGATCCTTGAAATAGTATTCTTCCACTCACTTCTATTAAGGGTCATTTCCTCTCCGTTAAGTTAAAGTGTTAAACATTAGCATGTCCTTATTAATTGTTTCGAACCATTCATAGATCCACCTTTGAACCTCTTTGCCCCCATCAAGTGAAATCTCATAGCTTCTTGTAACTAGTGCATTCAGTTGTCTCCATTGTATGTGACCAAACCATCTCAATCGATTCTCTCATTTTATCCTCAATAGGAGCAACCTCTAACCTCAAAAGAATGCACAAATTTAGGGTTGGAAAGGCATATGTCTCCCGTAACCTTTTGCTTTGACAATAGACTCTAGTCTATCCCTGCCATCAGATCCATTCTATGGTTCAAGACATTTGGTCAAAGAGTGTAAGTCTGAATTTCACTATGGAATGAAAAGTCTCCTTCTTGATCCATGGTTAGATGGAAAGACTTGGAACAATGTAATCTCAAAAATCCCAATTCTACTAGAAAATTTTCTGGACCAAATGATTATCGTGAGAGCTATCTTCAGATTCAAAAGGGCTGCCATTTTGAAAAATGCATCTCATTGATACTTGCAAGTTGCAACTGACAACAAATCTTAAGTTGTGTTTGACTTGGTACTTTGCCTCCCTGTTTTGTGCATTAGTTTTATCTTAATGCAATAGAATGGACTCAGGATTTAACATTCTCCAAGATATGGAAACAATGCCAAGATTTCACCATGAAAAGAATATAAAAACATAACAAGTCAAAAAGCTAGACAGAGGAAGAAAATTACGAGATTTTAACATGCATTTGTGATTTGTGAAGACATAATGCAGATAACAACCAAGTTCAAGCATGTTTAATAACTAAATAAGCAGATAACACATGAACTTCTCCACCAGTCGGTTCCAAACTAAATAACAAACGATTAGAAACAGAGAATGACATATACACACGTGTTGACAATGTAATTTACGATATTTGAGTTCTTTGAATATTATGTGATTATGTGTAAGTTTGTGTGCCTAAGATTTTAGTCATTAATGATTCACATTATGATCAGATTATTTTGTTTAATGCATTTTATTTGATACACTTGATTTGGGCCCACATTTCAGAGATTTTGATTATCATGAGACTATGGATCTTTACACTGTCATAGACTTGAATAATTGAACTCTTGTTATCTACTCCTAATTGCCTGGGATTGAATGATCATTGCTTAGCTAAATATAAATGCAGTACTATGCTATTAAATGCACAGATTACAGAGGCTTAACATACCTACTGAGGGAGGAATCACTTCCTAGATACATTGCTATGATTTGCACCTCCTCTGCTTGTATTATGGGAAATGGGGTGTGACAAGTACATCTCAAAATTTATCTGTATAGAGCATTTTATACGATCGTCAACCTTCATCCCAATTGAATATTAAAAGTTAATATGCATAAAGATTGAAAAGCTTCTTTAAATCACCAACCTAAACAAATCTTGCTAAGATAATAAATAGAATGATGAGAACAATTAAACAGACTGTACCTTTAGACAGATTTTTTACATCAGATATTCCATCTTTTACTTCCCTGTGAAAATGAAGACAAGAGATTTTGAGTAGTGGATTTTCCTTTATCACATGCATTCTACTGACAAAAAATAAACCATTGATAGTAAGAAAAATAACTCTTTTCTGAAGAAATTTCTAGGAACTATAATTTTCTCCATCTGTCTAGTTTATTAGTCCTAAAGTTTCTGTTTATATCGAAATCCAAAACACCTGAAATTCACAAAATCAAAGTGTATCCAGATATGTCATTTAGCGTTCTTGCCTTGAATTTTTATCACAAACTAAGAGGCTTTTAATGAGACCACTCCTCTTTTGAAACAAATATCCTTGCTTGAAGCAGAAGCTAAGCAATATATGACAGGCAACACTCAATAAAAGCATTATGATTATCTGAAATGTTTAACAAAATTTTGTTTGTCAATAATGGGTAGTCAGTCCTTAATATCCAACATGAAATTGCATTTAGGAACAAGATAATCACAAGACTTGTCAAAAGGTAACATGAATCCATCAGGTAATTTACCTCTAAAATCAGATACAAAAGGGGAAGAAGTAGTATTGACATTTACAATACCAACAAAATCCTTGATACTTTAGACCCCTTCCTCCCCTCTATTACAATACTTATCACCCTACCCAAAAACAAAAAAAAAAAAAAGAAGAAGAAGAAGAAGGGTTCAACATCACAATAAGTCTCGAGGATGGACTCAGGATTTAACATTCTCCAAGATATGGAAACAATGCCAAGATTTCACCATGAAAAAGAATATAAAAACATAACAAGTCAAAAAGCTAGACAGAGGAAGAAAATTACGAGATTTTAACATGCATTTGTGATTTGTGAAGACATAATGCAGATAACAACCAAGTTCAAGCATGTTTAATAACTAAATAAGCAGATAACACATGAACTTCTCCACCAGTCGGTTCCAAACTAAATAACAAACGATTAGAAACAGAGAATGACATATACACACGTGTTGACAATGTAATTTACGATATTTGAGTTCTTTGAATATTATGTGATTATGTGTAAGTTTGTGTGCCTAAGATTTTAGTCATTAATGATTCACATTATGATCAGATTATTTTGTTTAATGCATTTTATTTGATACACTTGATTTGGGCCCACATTTCAGAGATTTTGATTATCATGAGACTATGGATCTTTACACTGTCATAGACTTGAATAATTGAACTCTTGTTATCTACTCCTAATTGCCTGGGATTGAATGATCATTGCTTAGCTAAATATAAATGCAGTACTATGCTATTAAATGCACAGATTACAGAGGCTTAACATACCTACTGAGGGAGGAATCACTTCCTAGATACATTGCTATGATTTGCACCTCCTCTGCTTGTATTATGGGAAATGGGTGTGACAAGTACATCTCAAAATTTATCTGTATAGAGCATTTTATACGATCGTCAACCTTCATCCCAATTGAATATTAAAAGTTAATATGCATAAAGATTGAAAAGCTTCTTTAAATCACCAACCTAAACAAATCTTGCTAAGATAATAAATAGAATGATGAGAACAATTAAACAGACTGTACCTTTAGACAGATTTTTTACATCAGATATTCCATCTTTTACTTCCCTGTGAAAATGAAGACAAGAGATTTTGAGTAGTGGATTTTCCTTTATCACATGCATTCTACTGACAAAAAATAAACCATTGATAGTAAGAAAAATAACTCTTTTCTGAAGAAATTTCTAGGAACTATAATTTTCTCCATCTGTCTAGTTTATTAGTCCTAAAGTTTCTGTTTATATCGAAATCCAAAACACCTGAAATTCACAAAATCAAAGTGTATCCAGATATGTCATTTAACGTTCTTGCCTTGAATTTTTATCACAAACTAAGAGGCTTTTAATGAGACCACTCCTCTTTTGAAACAAATATCCTTGCTTGAAGCAGAAGCTAAGCAATATATGACAGGCAACACTCAATAAAAGCATTATGATTATCTGAAATGTTTAACAAAATTTTGTTTGTCAATAATGGGTAGTCAGTCCTTAATATCCAACATGAAATTGCATTTAGGAACAAGATAATCACAAGACTTGTCAAAGGTAACATGAATCCATCAGGTAATTTACCTCTAAAATCAGATACAAAAGGGGAAGAAGTAGTATTGACATTTACAATACCAACAAAATCCTTGATACTTTAGACCCCTTCCTCCCTCTCTATTACAATACTTATCACCCTACCCAAAAAACAAAAAAACAAAAAAAAGAAGAAGAAGAAGAAGGGTTCAACATCACAATAAGTCTCGAGGATGGAGTAAGGAATTCATGTGCCGCTAAACTAGGCAGGCGCCCAAAGAGCTCAAGTTATAGTCACTAGCTGGGAAAAGATGTTAGAAGAAGAAATTTTTTTAATTTTCAGACTTTTGTCTAGAGCATCTACCCTCGTGTAATAAAATTTAAAATCAATATAATGACATGTTTCTTAATCTGCACGACGTGGTTTTATTTAGTAACATATTCCCTAAGAAACTTAGGATTTACACTAACAAAAGATATATCATATAACAAAGTCAACCAATAAATACCACAAACATCTTAAATGGAAGCATGGAAGTAATATTTCGAAGAAATGAAGCAAAAATAAGGTTCAATTGGAAAGGGGTAAGGAACGGCATGTCAAAGATATGAAAGATTTTGATGATCTCCTGTGTGAATTGGAACTTATTAACCCTCCTCTTAAGGGTAGGACTTTTATTTGGATTGGTAAAAGGGATAATCCTTCTTTGGCTATAGGCTAGACAGATTTTTCTTTAATCTTGACTGGAAAACTCTATACCCCTTAACAATTCAAAAAGATATGGCTAGTCCACTTTCATATCATTATCCCATTGTGTTAGAACATGACAACATTAAACATAATAAAAAAATGTTTAGATTTGAGAAATTTTGGTTGTCATCAGAAGATTTTCATCATAATATTGCCGTGTGGCAGAGTTCAGCCCCTGTCAAAAGTTTTGCTGCAGATAATTTTGTAAGTAAATTAAGGTTTCTAAGGAAAAGAATTAAGACTTGGACCCATCAGATTTTTTTAGTATTAGAACATCTAAGAAAAGAATCATGAATGATCTTTTAAAATTAGATGTGTTAGAGGAGGAGAGACCATTGTCAAATAATAAAGCTATTCATAGAAGTAATCTATCCCAAGAGTTATCTGATATTTTGCATCAGGAAGAGGTAATGTGGAAATAGAGATCCAAACTCCACTTGTTCAAAGAGGGGAATCATAACACGTTCTATTTCCATAAAATTACAAATGTAAAACAGACAGCAAACAAAATACCTTCAGTTGAGGTAAATGGAGTTGAGATCACTTCTGATAGTAGGATAGGATAGTTGATGCTTTCTAATAGCATTATAAGAAAATTTTTGACAGAAAATCAAACATAGATGTCAAGTTGATTGGGAGCAGGGACGGATCCAGGAAACTTTTACTATGGGGGCACATGTTCAACAATGCATATTGAGGGTTGAGATTTTAGGGTTTTTTTGTTGGTTTTATATTAGTCCCTTATTCCCTCAAATAATTTAAATTGCAATTAGATCCCTCAATTCTTAAGTATTTGTAAATTAGTCCTTCAATCAAGAGTAAAATTAGCCATTAGAGATTAATTTGAAACAACTTATGATAATGTAGGAACCTCCTAGCAATTTCAATGATTTGAAGGACTAATTTTAAATTAACTTAAAAATTAGGGGACTAATAGCAATTTCAATGATATGAGGCTCTAATTTCAAAAGAACCTACGAATTGGGTGATCTTATAGCAATTTTAATCATTTGAGGGACTAATGGAAAATTTTTAAAGATGCAGAGACTAATATTTTAAAAAAGCTATTATCTGTTTTGTCAAATCACAGGCCCAGTGAATCTGCAGATAAAGGTATGGAATTATATGATTTTGATAGAGTTTGTGCTTGGACTAGGGTCTATTTGGGCCTTTTAGGGCGGGCACCCACTAAATTTCTTTGGAGACACATCCATAGTTTTAAGAAATCACTTCATTTTTATTGGAATGTGCATGGGAGCACATGCCCCCACAGCACATCCATCCCTGATTGTGAGCTCTTATTTCCTCCTGTTGAATAAGGAGTAGAGAATCTAGAAGTTCCTTTTTCTTTGGAAGAAATAAACTATAGTTTTTGACATGGATAGAGGCAAATCACCAGGTTCAGATGGTTTCTCACCTTTATTTTTTCAAGAATTTTGGAAAATTATCTGTCATGATTTACTTAGATTGTTTGTGGAGTTTTTTGAGGGGAGACTAGAAATCAATAGATTGAATTATGCTTAAATAGTTCTCATCCCTAAAAAAGAGTCAGCTTTGGAGACTGGTGACTACAAACCTATTGGCCTGCTTAATGTTATATATAAAATAATCATAAAGGTTTTGACAAATAGATTGAGTAATAAGCTTGCTATTATTGTGGATCCTGTTCAATTAAGTTTTATCAATGGGAGGTATTTGTTTGATGGGGTTGCTGATGCTCAGAAGATTATATCTGACTTCTTCCAAAATAAAAATAAGAGTGGATTGTTACTTAAGTTGGAGTTTGCTAAGGCCTAAGACAAATTGAACTGGAATTTTATTCTAGATGTTTTACGGGCTAAGGTTTTGGGGATTGATGGTTAAATTGGATTTCATCTTGTCTTCAAGGGGGGTTTCTACTATTATACATAATGATGATAAGCCTGGAAACTGGATTGTTTCAAAAAGAGGGGTGAGGCAGGGAGACCCTTTATCCCTTTTGTTCTTTGTGTTGGCAGCTGATGCTTTCACTAGGATGTTGTAGTTGGCAGAAGAAGCTAACCTATTACATGGTATTAGCCCTGATCATTTGAGTCCAAAGGTTCTCTACCTCTAATATGCAGATAATATATTGATCGTTTAGCAATCAGAGCCACAACAACTAACTGTCCATAAGCTTCTTCTATATGAATATGAATTAGTATGATAAATTGAGTGTTCACGTTGCCCTTAAGTGTAATCCTCTTCTTCAAAGTCAGTTAGCTAGTATGATAAATTGAGTGGTGAATTCCATATTACTTACTTGAAAGTTCCTCTAAGGCCCGACAAACTTCACAAGGATGATTGGGCTCCCTTGCTTGGTAAAATTGAATAACGGTTATCACTTTAGAAAAGCAAAACTTTGTCTAGAGGTAGGAGACTGATTTTACTGAATTCAGTATTATCTTCTATGCCATTATTATGGTTATCTTTCTTTAGGTTTCCTGTGTGGGTTTGTGAGAGAATTGATAAAGTTAGAAGGTGATTCTTATGGAATGGATCCTTAGACAATAAAGAAGCCTCAAATCTTATAATCCGGAAGACTGTGTGTAGGCCAAAGTTTTTAGGAGGCTTAGGAGTGTTGAATTTAAGGATAATGAACAAAGCTCTGCTAGGGAAGTGGATCTGGATATGGCTAGATAATGATAATATTTTATGGAAGAATATCATTTTGATTTTTGAAAAAGTATTATGTTTTTGATAATCTACTCCAGTTGAAGAGTTCCGTTAAAGTTTCATGGTTCCGAAAAGGAGTTATAAAATTTTGGCTAAATTGCACTTAAATGCCCTATAGTTTCACCAACATTGCACTTAAGTAACATCTATTTTAAAACCGAGCAAATAAATACCTCAAAGTATTTTAAATGTTGCAGATCAATGCCATAGTTTAAAAAAATCCAGATGGCGTTAACTTTTCTTTATGTATCCAAAAATATCACATAACACAAGGTACTAAAGTGGAACTTTTAGAAACTTTAGGGTATTAAAGTGAGGTTATTTACAGAGGGTACTTATAAGCAACATTGGGTAAACAAGAGGGTACCAACATGCAACATTGAGTAAATACGAGGGCACCAAAGTGTAACATCTTGAAATTTTGAGGCATTTATCCGTAATATTTAAATACTATGAGGCATTTATTTGCTCGATTTTAAAATAGGAGTCACTTAAGTGCATGATTGGTGAAACTATAGGGCATTTAAGTGCAATTTTGCCTAAAATTTTTGATAGTTTTCTCTTGAGTACCTTTGTGCATCTGGGAGAGGGAAATAAAACTTATTTTTGGTTGGAATTTTAGACTGATAATTTCAGTTTAGCTTCATCTTTTCCCGAGTAGTTTCACCTGGCTCAATGTCCTTTTGCTACAGTTAATCTCAAAAATTATTTGTAGGATCTAGTTGGAGGTGGAACATACAATTTACAAGACAACTAACTAGGCATTTAGTATTTCGATATTTGGATTTGATGAAAGTTCTGTATGTTGTTCCTGTACCTCTAAAGGGGATAATATAATCTGGAAATGAGACTCCAAAGGATAATTTTTTATCAGATCTTATTATCTTTTCTAATGGATGATTGTGTGAGAGTTCCATATACTGATATATGGAGTGTTAGAGCTCCTTTGAAGGTTTTAAACATTTTTATGGATTGCTCTCTTGGGGAAATTGATTACCAAAGATAGACTCTTGCTCAAGGGGATTGTTGTTGATCAACTCTGTGTACTATGTGGGAGAGATAATGAAACTCATACTCACATATTCTTTAAATGCAGTTATATACAGTCACTATGGAATTAACTTTGCCATAAATTTCACATTAATGGGTTTTCAAATGATACATTTGTTGTGTGGGTTCAATGGAGGAAATTTGTGTTGAAAGGAGAAAGTAGAAAAGTGTTGGACTCAAATCTACGTTCTCTTTTCTGGTGCATTTAGGGGAACATAATAGAAATTTTTTTAACACAAACACAAGAACTCTTTGGAGATTTGGGGTTCAATCACTCATTTTGCTTTATTTTGGTCAGGATTATCCTCTGGTAGGCTCCTTGCTGATGGAAATATTGCTGATCATGAAGGGTGCAGATGCTGAAGCTTTAGGAGTTCAAATTCAGAGGAGGGATGCTGGTAACGAGACTGGATGTCCTATTTTGCTAGACTGATGATAGTTGAAGATAATGTACTTTTTAGTGTGTTGTGTTGTCTATAAGTAGTATGAACAATAGCTGTGATGAACTCGTGACTGGGGGTTTATGTTGCTGATGTACATACAGATATTATGATGACAGAGGGGTACACTCTTAGGTTGGAGGTGTACTCCTTTGTATGTATCCAACCTTTTTGAGTGATGATAGTGGCTGAGATCTCATTCTTCTGAGGTCTCATCCTTTCTTCTCAAAAAAAAAAAAAGGGTTCAATTTAAATAATATATAGGGTTAAGTGCGGATGGACCCCCCTTAGTATCACCCAATTGCAATTGCAGACAAACCACTTGTAGTTCTAATTGTGCGAATAGACCCCGATTGATTTTTTGTAGAGGCTAATAGACCTCCTACAGTTCTATTGGTGCGGATAGACCCCGAATGCTAATTGTTTTACTCTTAAAAGAGTCAAAAAAAAAATTCACTGGAGGGTTTATCCGCACATGGGAAAATAGTACATTTTTCCACACAATTTTCACTGCAGGGGGTCTATCCGCAATTACCCCTAATATAAACATGTTTTTATGTGCATGCATGTAAGTACAGCTTATGTCTGCCAAAATTTAAATTTCATATGCAACAAGCAAACTTCATTCATCATTATCTGCATACCCTAAACTAATTGAGGACAAGAAAGCATGTGGCCTTAAAGTCTTTCACCTATCCACCAAGTGGCCCCATTGCATTCTACTTCTATCCCCATTCACTGACCACTCGACTCAATTAAAATTTCCATCTACAAGCATTCTAGAAGCATGTAAATTCTACTTCTATCCCCATTCATTCAAACAACAAAATTTACATCTACAAGCATTCTAGAGCATGTAGATCTTGACGAAGAAAGATGATCAAAGAAGATCACCCGAAAGTTAATCCACCATGCATATTCAAAAATGTAGTGCAAGCAATTTCCAGGTTTATGAATGTACTGTATACATACGTGCATGTGAATGTTACCTTATGTGGGTAATCATCCTAAAGAAATTTCTGAATAAACATCTGCATTGAGGTTATCTTGACCTTGACACATACACCAGGATTTATATGATTTCTGGTTTCTGGCATTGAAACAATATACAATTAGCTTCATTTAGTAAAATTAGAAATGCTATATAATAAATCATTAGACTGAATCCTGAGGCAGAAAAGCATCCAGAACCAAACTAGAATATGGGTCAGTGGAATAAGGAGCAAGTCAGTGTGTCAACTTAGTCAGCCAATGAGCTAATCATCATCTCAGATACAAATATACATAATTAGCAATATGATCTTTAGGGTATTAAAGTGAGGTTATTTACGAGGGTACTTATAAGCAACATTGGGTAAATAAGAGGGTACCAACATGCAACATTGAGTAAATACGAGGGCACCAAAGTGTAACATCTTGAAATTTTGAGGCATTTATCCGTAATATTTAAATCCTATGAGGCATTTATTTGCTCGATTTTGAAATAGGAGTCACTTAAGTGCATGATTGGTGAAACTATAGGGCATTTAAGTGCAATTTAGCCTAAAATTTTTGATAGTTTTCTCTTGAGTACCTTTGTGCATCTGGGAGAGCGAAATAAAACTTATTTTTGGTTGAAATTTTAGACTGATAATTTCAGTTTAGCTTCATCTTTTCCTGAGTAGTTTCACCTGGCTCAATGTCCTTTTGCTACAGTTAATCTCAAAAATTATTTGTAGGATCTAGTTGGAGGTGGAACATACAATTTACAAGACAACTAACTCGGCATTTAGTATTTCGATATTTGGATTTGATGAAAGTTCTGTATGTTGTTCCTGTACCTCTAAAGGGGGATAATATAATCTGGAAATGAGACTCCAAAGGATAATTTGTTTATCAGATCTTATTATCTTTTCTAATGGACGATTGTGTGAGAGTTCCATATACTGATATATGGAGTGTTAGAGCTCCTTTGAAGGTTTTAAATATTTTTATGGATTGCTCTCTTGGGAAATTGATTACCAAAGATAGACTCTTGCTCAAGGGGATTGTTGTTGATCAACTCTGTGTACTATGTGGGAGAGATAATGAAACTCATACTCACATATTCTTTAAATGCAGTTATATACAGTCACTATGGAATTAACTTTGCCATAAATTTCACATTAATGGGTTTTCAAATGATACATTTGTTGTGTGGGTTCAATGGAGGAAATTTGTGTTGAAAGGAGAAAGTAGAAAAGTGTTGGACTCAAATCTACGTGCTCTTTTTTGGTGCATTTAGGGGAACATAATAGAAATTTTTTTTAACACAAACACAAGAACTCTTTGGAGATTTGGGGTTCAATCACTCATTTTGCTTTATTTTGGTCAGGATTATCCTCTGGTAGGCTCCTTGCTGATGGAAATATTGCTGATCATGGAGGGTGCAGATGCTGAAGCTTTAGGAGTTCAAATTCAGAGGAGGGATGCTGGTAACGAGACTGGATGTCCTATTTTGCTAGACTGGTGATAGTTGAAGAAAATGTACTTTTTAGTGTGTTGTGTTGTCTATAAGTCGTATGAACAATAGCTGTGATGAACTCGTGACTGGGGGTTTATGTTGCTGATGTACATACAGATATTATGATGACAGAGGGGTACACTCTTAGGTTGGAGGTGTACTCCTTTGTATGTATCCAACCTTTTTGAGTGATGATAGTGGCTGAGATCTCATTCTTCTGAGGTCTCATCCTTTCTTCTCAAAAAAAAAAAAGGGTTCAATTTAAATAATATATAGGGTTAAGTGCGGATGGGCCCCCTTAGTATCACCCAATTGCAATTGCAGACAAACCACTTGTAGTTCTAATTGTGCGACTAGACCCTGATTGATTTTTTGTAGAGGCTAATAGACCTCCTACAGTTCTATTGGTGCGGATAGACCCTGAATGCTAATTTTTTTACTCTTAAAAGAGTCAAAAAAAAAAAGTTCACTGGAGGGTTTATCCGCACATGGGAAACTAGTACATTTTTCCACACAATTTTCACTGCAGGGGGTCTATCCGCAATTACCCCTAATATAAACAGGTTTTTATGTGCATGCATGTAAGTATAGCTTATGTCTGCCAAAATTTAAAGTTCATATGCAACAAGCAAACTTCATTCATCATTATCTGCATACCCTAAACTAATTGAGGACAAGAAAGCATGTGGCCTTAAAGCCTTTCACCTATCCACCAAGTGGCCCCATTGCATTCTACTTCTATCCCCATTCACTGACCACTCGACTCAATTAAAATTTACATCTACAAGCATTCTAGAAGCATGTAAATTCTACTTCTATCCCCATTCATTCAAACAACAAAATTTACATCTACAAGCATTCTAGAGCATGTAGATCTTGATGAAGAAAGATGATCAAAGAAGATCACCCGAAAGTTAATCCACCATGCATATTCAAAAATGTAGTGCAAGCAATTTCCAGGTTTATGAATGTACTGTATACATACGTGCATGTGAATGTTACCTTATGTGGGTAATCATCCTAAAGAAATTTCTGAATAAACATCTGCATTGAGGTTATCTTGACCTTGACACATACACCAGGATTTATATGATTTCTGGTTTCTGGCATTGAAACAATATACAATTAGCTTCATTTAGTAAAATTAGAAATGCTATAAATAAAATCATTAGATGCTGCGTTTCTAGACTGAGGCAGAAAAGCATCATAACAGAACCAAACTAGATATATTTAAATCAGAAAAAGTGGAATATAGATAGCGAAGGAATCAGGATACCTGAATACCAACTTAATGTACGTGTCAAGTCTTAATGAGCTAATAGTCATCCCCTGAAGTTCTCAGATGGTCAGAACCAGAGAAGACATTTTTGTAGGACATCATCATCTCCTGAGTACAAATATATTTATAATTAGCAATATGATCTTAAGAGCATAATCCATATTGTCATGTTACATGTTTAGTTTCAGTTAGCAACAGCTAAAAGTGTTTTGCATAACCTTGAAAAACACTTCAAACAACAAACCAATGCAGTTTGAAGCAATTAGAGAGGACAAGTTTGTGTAAGTTACATGTAAATGTGAGGTCAGCATTTGAGTTTGTGATTGAGCAAGAGCAATATAGATCCAACATAAAGGGAAAAAGATCCATTTGTATAGTTGCAAACTTGCAATTGCTAGCAAATGTGACAATAATGTCTCCTCATGAAAAAAGTGGAATTGGTAATGGTCACAGAGAGCTTGCTTTTGATGGCAGGACTAATAGGTTCAAGTCAGGGTAGTGCAGTGGACAAGGGCTCATCCATTTTATTAGTGAAAAAAGAAAGGGTTTTTTTATATAAGTCCCTTAAATCTTCCATTTTCTGAAATTAGTTCCTCAAATCATTAAATTTGCTATTAGGTCCCTTAATTCTTAAGTTATTTTGAAATTAGTCCCTCAAATCATTGAAATTGCTATAAGGTCCCCCAATCCTTAAGTTATTTTGAAATAGATTAGAGTAGAAGAAGCAATTAGAGGAAATTAGTCCCTAAAGTCATCGGAATTTCTATTTGTCCCTCGATTCCCATAAGCTGTTTAAAATTATTCCCTTCAATTGTTAGTTAGACTATTGATTTGAGGGACTAATTTCAAAATAACAAGAACTGAGGGACTTAATAGCAATTTCAATGATTTGAGAGGTTAATTTCAAATTATGAACTAATGTAGAAAAACCGAAAAAGAAAATAGATAATAATGAATAAAAATATTTAAGAGCAACCTGTATGTTTATAAAGTTGATCATAGGATATCAAGGTGCTGATTAATAATGATAAAGATAGTAAGACAAATAGGCAGAATATTCCTACTTACCGTAGCACCAAGGAGCTCAATGCTGGTCTTTTTACACCAAAAGACTGATGTCAGATCGGAAGACATAACTTCTGAGATCTCCATGAACACCGAGTTAAGTTTTTTAGACCAAACCCATAAACATGCGACAAGGGTTGCTGATATAGGTCAAAACGTAACTAATGAAATTGCTATCGAGATGCAACCTTCAAGCTGTGAAGCTTTGCCAACAAGGTTAGTAAAGCATCCGCCGTTATTCCTTTGTCTAGCATGTCATTAAGCAGAGCTGCAGCTTTATTT
>CM022703.1:64497730-64629658 GCA_012295165.1 Asparagus setaceus | reverse complement strand
CTCCCTACAGTAATGTACCCATTTATCAAAGCAGTGTATGGAAAGGCATCAGGTCTCAAACCCCTTCTAATCATCTCATCAAAGTGTTCTTGGGCTCCATGAATATTATTCACCTTAGCAAACCCATCAATTAGAACTGTGTAGAAAAAAACATCGGGCTCAAGGCCCTGATTTCTTAACTCATCCATAATTTTCGAAGAACAGGCTCTAAATTTCTCCTTTCTTGTCTCCACATCTATAACTGCCTTGTCTTTGTTCAAGGTGTCTTTCAAATAACCATCCAACATAACTGTCCATGTAGTCACATCAGGTTCCATTCCTTTTTGTTGCATCTCGATGAACAATTCACAAGCCTCTCGCCTGCGGTGAACCTTCCAATAACCATTCATCAGTGTAGTATACAAAACAACATCAGCCGAAAGACCACGTTCGACCAAATCCTCAAACAAAGCACGAGCTTTTTCCATATCTTTAACCTTACAATAACCAGCGATGATCTGGTTATAAGAAATCTCATCAGGGCTAAAATTCATCTCTAACATTGTCTTCAACACCACAGAAGCATTTTCAACATTCCCCTCCTTACAAAGCTCATAAATCAGCTTAGACAATACTACTTTGCTCCTCTGATTAGATGCATCATTCTCATCCACCAAATTCCCTCGCTTTAACAACTTGTGAAAGAGTCTGTAAGCTTCTTTTGTACAACCTGCTATCAGGTACCCAGAAATCATAGCACTGTAAAGAATCAAACATTGATGATGGTCGTTCTGCTCAAGAATGTCATATAATATCTCTGCGTCCTTTAGCTTGCCTCCCCTACAAAGATTCTCAATATAATTGCCATAAAAGACGCATCAGCCTCCAAGCCTTTGTTTCCCATAAAACTTATAAGGTCGAATGCCTCCTTAAGAAACCCATTCCGACAAAACCCACCACCTAGTATAGTACATGTAATAAGATCAGGCTCCACATTCTTTTCCATCATATCAGAAAACACCTTCTGAGCATTATACATTTCATTCAAATTGCAATAACCCCCAATCAACGTAGTAAAAAGTTTTTTATCTGGGGCCAACCCCCAAACTTTCATTTCCTCAAACAATTCCATTGCATCCCTCATGTTCTTCATCTTGCAATGGGCTTTAATAGCAATGCTGTAAAGAACCTCGTCAATGTGACGCCCTGATACCTTCAATTTCTGAAACTCATCCAGTGCTTCCGCATTCATGTTCATCTCGCATAGCAAATTGAGGATAAAGCCCTTGATGTAATGATTCGTCTTGAGACCCTTAAGTTCCATTTCCTCATGTAGATATAAAGCTCTTGACAGGTTTCTTTCATCACAATAATTTTTAATGAGACACCCATAACTATCTTCATTTGGGGCTACACGATTCATTACCATATGCTCCAAAACTTCCTCTGCTTCTTGCAATTTTTTCTCTTTACACAAACCATCGATTACTACATTATAAGCGAGAGCATTAAAGAAAACATCTTGGCTTGAGATTTGCTTAAGAAGCATAAAACCCGAGTCTGATCTGCCATTGTCACACAACCCCATTATATAGGTAGTGTACACGAATGAATCAGGTTTCACTCCAGTCTCATTCATTCTATACCAAACCTCAAATGCTTCTTCAAGCTTCTTCTCTCTGCATAAAGCTTTCATCATAATGGTAAGCATGTAAACATCCGGGCTCACCCCAAATCTCTTCATATTATCAAAAACCGCCTTTACTATTGCCAAATCATAATTTTCAGCCACGACGTTTAGAAGAAAATTGCAAGTCCTCATCGACGGAACAAAACCGAGATTACCCAATTCATAAAACACATCAACAGCCTTCTCTATCTTGTCACAAACGGCATAGGCCCTGATGAGTGAATCAGACACAAGGTTTATCCAATGTGGAACTTGCTTCCCTTGAGCAAGAAAACCAAATAGAGCTGCAAGCTCGAAACCAAACTCGCCATTGGCCAAGATCACATCAGAGAACAAAGAATCCAGCTTTCTGCGAAAGCCCGAACGGCAAAGGATGCTGATGATCACCGAATAAGTCGATAAATCATGCTGGAACCCATAAGCTTGGCAATCTCTAAACAGGGAATAAGCGAGATGGGGTTTTCTCCAATAGCTTGCTAAGACTTGGGCAACTTTAGCAGAAGACAATTTAGATAAATTTTGAGTACTGGGTTGAGGAGTTGTGATTGGTTCAGCTAATGAGGGAATAGAAACGGCAGCAGTGGAGATTGATGGGTTTCGATTGAGAAAGTGAAGGATTTTGCGAAATGAGAGTGACCCATTAAAGATTTGCTTGGATTTTTGGTAGTGGATCATTGGTTTCGATTCATTTAAGGGAATTTAAGGACTTTTTCGATTAAAAAAAGGGGAAGAAATTAGTACTGAGATGAGATTGGGCCGAGCTGACCTCTGATGAGGGTAGTGACATCAACGACGGATGAACTGGCGGCAGAGGCGGCGATGACGGTGGAGGCGGAGGCGGCGATGAGGTCAGAATGAGTTGAGATTGCTCTCAATGGCTAAAACCCTACCATGATTTTAGAGAGAGAAAAATAGCATTTTGGGAAGGAGACCGTAGGGTTGAGAGAAGTTGGATCGGGTTTCGTCATGTGCCCGCATCCGATAGTGAATCCGACTTAATTTAAATGGTTTCTTTGACATATCGGCCCTTACACGTTTCACAATTTTAAACGAGTCCTCAAACTTAAATCATTCAACTTGCTGTCTGGTTTTACTCAAATCATCTATATCTATATACCATATCTTAAGAAAAGCCTCCCTTTTGGTCATTGTGAACCATATATTTAAAATTCCTAAAATGCTCTTATATATGAAAAGGATCAATTTTAAATGCTCTGACACTTAAAAAAAATTCCCTCACACTTAACAAAATCAAAGGGAATGATTTCACACACTTTTACTCCTTTTTGGTCACTGTGAGCCAGGTTTTAAAATTTCTAAGATGCCCTTATATATGAAAAGAATCAATTATAAATGTTCTAACAATTAAAAAAATGCCCTCACACTCAACAAAATCAACGGGATGCTTTCACACTTATGAGAAATTACATATGCTTCACTCCTTTTGGTCACTGTGAGCCAGGTTTTAAAATTTCTAAGATGCCCTTATATATGAAAAGAATCAATTGTAAATGCTCTAACACATAAAAAACAACAAAAATACGCTCACACCAAACAAAATCAAAGGAAAATGCTTTGACGCTTATAAGAAATCACATAATCCTCTCTCTCTCTCTCTCTCTCTCTCTCTCTCTAGATATATATATATATATATATATATATATATATATATATATATATATATATATATATATATATATATATATATATATATATATATATATATATATATATATATATATATATATATATAATCCTCTCTCTCTCTCTCTCTAGATATATATATATATATATATATATATATATATATATATATATATATATATATATATATATATTGAAATGGAAATTGGTACTCCTCAAAGGAACTGTAGGATGATGACAATTCTAAACCACACATGTAACTTTAAAAATAATTCTCTCCTCCCTCGAATGGCTTAGAATCAGCCACATCACTATCGTTATCTTCACAAGTTTCTCCATATTCTCATATATATATATATATATATATATATATATATATATAGAGAAAAATGGAAAAACTTGGTACCAAGTTCCTTAATAACTTGTAGAATGATGACAATTTGGCCTTCACGTTTCCACTTTTAAAAAATCTTTCTCTCTCCTCTTTCTCTCTCCTCTCTATTTCTCCCTTGAGGTGTGGACCTGGATTTGTCCACCTCACTACCAAGTTCTTTTAAGGAACTTGGTACCAAGTTTCTCCATATTCTCATATATATATATATATATATAGCAAATCTCTTCTGAACTTAAGTTTATAGGAATAGTATACACCAACTTTTTATCCATTGATGTTGCCTTTAGATTTGTGCCATCAAGAGATGCACAAATCTCAAAATGGGCTTCATATCTTTCATGGATCCCAATGCAACATCAATGGATAAAAGTCATGTACGATTATTCCCTATAAACTTAAGTTTATAGAGATTTGATATATATATATATATATATATATATATATATATATATATATATATATATATATATATATATATATATATATATATATATCCTGCATCGAGTACTAGTATAACTAAAGGTAACTCCAATTAGTTCTCATGATAAGCTATCCTCTCTATTTCCTATAGCAAAACATGGAGATTAAACTTGATTTCTGGGTCCCTTAATCGCCTTTGATGGTTAATCTTTCAGTTGAGGATCTTGATCTGTACTTCGCTACACAAGTAATAGAGGTTAGAAGCACCGGAGGTTGTTTACTCCGGCGTGCCCTCCGATGCTCAAGTCAGCGACTGTTTCTAGTTAATCTGAAGAGAAAAATAGAGTATAGTCTTGTTGACTTTTTGTGCGTGAAATTGCGTACCTTGGTTTCATGGAAATCACCATTATTTATAGAGGGTTTACGGGGGCACGTTGGTAATTTTGGCTGAATGTGTGCAGTTTTGGTTCAAACCTTACTTTACACATGCTGGCAATTAATTGGTTGAATTGTCTTTGTACAATGATGGGATTGTTGGAGTAAAGGCGTGTCCGAGGAGCTTTGAAGGTTATGGGCCGAAAGGTCATTATGATTATGATCTTTGCATTAATCTTTGATGGTATTTGGTAGTAGTCTGACGGCCGACTATACATTTATTGAATGTAGCGTGGCTTTTGATAGGTTGTTCCACTGTTCGAGACATGTTGCGTCGGGTTCGAGTGGAGAACGCCCTTCGTCTCGGAGTTGACATCCAGCAGAGCCCGGGTCGGGAGCACATTTCTCGAATTTAGATCGCTTGGCCGGGTCGTGGAAACTCATCACCTTGATCGGGCTCGTAGATGCTTTAGGAGTCGGCTAGCTAGCGACCATGTGGCCACTCTTATTAGGCTCGGTAATTTCCAGGGTATAACATCACTCAATCTAAATATAGTGTTAGGACTTAGGAGTCATCTCTCTTGGCTTTCCTATTATGATGATGATACCCATGTGAACACTTGAGGGGACAAACTTGATACTTAAAAAGTAGCCACAATGGGCCATAACCCGTGACAAAATAGGGCGCACTAGGCCCATTAGCTTCTCCATCCATCTGATTTTGTCGACCAATTTCTTTCGCTTTGCTATGAGTACTAATATATTTTTGTAGATTAAAATTCATAAAATGCCGAAGTTTGGGCTGAACTAAGCCCATTTTAAGTATAATGAGGCCTTAGATGGAGAAAACATAGGCTGTTACAAGAGGCGCATGCACGTCTACAGGCCGATTAAGCTCAGAATTTATTTTATTTTAATTAATTTTGCTCTTTTGCTAATATATAATGGAAAAAGAATAATATAGCTTACTTTGTTACCTCCCTTTAATGTTTGGAACTTGGAAGGAATCTAAAATCCCTTATATATGAAAAGAATCCATTATAAATGTTCTAACAATTAAATAAAATGCCCTCACACTCAACAAAATCAACGGGATGCTTTCACACTTATGAGAAATTACATATGCTTCTCTCTCTTTTGGTCATTATGGAGCACATTTTAGAATTCCTAAAATCCCTTATATATGAAAAGAATCAATTGTAAATGCTCTAACACATAAAACAACAAAAATACCCTCACACCAAACAAAATCAAAGGGAATGATTTCACACACTTTTACTCCTTTTGGTCACTGTGAGCCAGGTTTTAAAATTTCTAAGATGCCCTTATATATGAAAAGGATCAATTTTAAATGCTCTGACACTTAAAAAATTCCCTCACACTTAACAAAATCAAAGGGAATGATTTCACACACTTTTACTCCTTTTGGTCACTGTGAGCCAGGTTTTAAAATTTCTAAGATGCCCTTATATATGAAAAGGATCAATTTTAAATGCTCTGACACTTAAAAAATTCCCTCACACTTAACAAAATCAAAGGGAATGATTTCACACACTTTTACTCCTTTTGGTCACTGTGAGCCAGGTTTTAAAATTTCTAAGATGCCCTTATATATGAAAAGAATCCATTATAAATGTTCTAACAATTAAATAAAATGCCCTCACACTCAACAAAATCAACGGGATGCTTTCACACTTATGAGAAATTACATATGCTTCTCTCTCTTTTGGTCATTATGGAGCACATTTTTAGAATTCCTAAAATCCCTTATATATGAAAAGGATCAATTTTAAATGCTCTGACACTTAAAAAATTCCCTCACACTTAACAAAATCAAAGGAAAATGCTTTGACGCTTATAAGAAATCACATAATCTCTCTCTCTCTCTCTCTCTATATATATATATATATATATATATATATATATATATATATATATAACTAAAGGTAACTCAATTAGTTCTCATGATAAGCTATCCTCTCTATTTCCTATAGCAAAGCATGGAGATGAACTTGATTGGTCCCTTAATCGCCTTTGATGGTTAATCTTTCAGCTTGAGGATCTTGATCTCAGCTACACAAGTAATAGAGGTTAGAAGCACCGGAGGTTGTTTACTCCGTGTTCTCCGATGTTCAAGTCAGCGACTGTTTCTAGTTAATCTGAAGAGAAAAATAGAGTATAGTCTTGTTGACTTTTTGTGCGTGAAATTGCGTACCTTGGTTTCATGGAAATCACCATTATTTATAGAGGGTTTATGGGGGCACGTTGGTAATTTTGGCCGAATGTGTGCAGTTTTGGTTCAAACCTTACTTTACACGTGCCGGCAATTGATTGGTTGAATTGTCTTTGTACAATGATGGGATTGTTGGAGTAAAGGCGTGTCCGAGGAGCTTTGAAGGTTATGGGTCGAAAGGTCATTATGATTATGATGCTGCATTAATCTTTGATGGTGACTGGGCGGCGAAGTGCGGACGCTGACTATACATTTATTGAATGTAGCGTGACTTTTGATAGGTTGTTCCACTGTTCGAGACATGTTGCGTCAGGTTCGAGTGGAGAACACCCTTCGTCTCGGAGTTGACATCCAGCAGAGCCCGGGTCGGGAGCACATTTCGTCTCGAATTTAGATCGCGAGGCGGGTCGGCCGGCTCATCACCTTGGTCGGGCTCGTAGATGCTTTAGGAGTCGACTAGCTAGCGACCATGTGGCCACTCTTATTAGGCTCAGTAATTTCCAGGGCATAACATCACTCAATCTAAATATGGTGTTAGGACTTAGGAGTCATCTCTCTTGGCTTTCCTATTATGATGATGACACCCATGCGAACACTTGAGGGGACAAACTTGATACTTAAAAAGAAGCCACAACGGACCATAACCCATGACAAAATAGGGCGCACTAGGCCCATTAGCGTCTCCATTCATCTGATTTTGTCGACCAATTTCTTTCGCTTTACTATGAGTACAATATATTTTTTGTAGATTAAAATTCATAAAATGCCGAAGTTTGGGCTGAACTAAGCCCATTTTAAGTATAATGAGGCCTTAGATGGAGAAAAACATAGGCTGTTACAAGAGGCGCATGCACGTCTACAGGCCGATTAAGCTCAGAATTTATTTTATTTTAATTAATTTTGCTCTTTTGCTAATATATAATGGAAAAAGAATAATATAGCTTACTTTGTTACCTCCCTTTAATGTTTGGAACTTGGAAGGAATCTAGACTTCCTTAATATAAATTACTAGCATTTAGTTCGTACTAAGCACGATTATTTTCACATTATTTTATTTATGTATCACACTCTGTTAATTACAAAGACCAGTATACATCACCTAATATCTATCATATGTTCACTTTTATTTTCCATATTATTAATTTAGTTTATGTTTATCGAAATATATAGTAGTTAAGTAAACAATTCAAATAGAAAATATCATTAATAATCTTAATTAGCTAATTAGATATGTGAATTAGATATTTAGGTAATCAATAGAAAACATAATTTTTAACCAAAAATTTATTTGATTTATTATGCCCATTAGTTAGACATGTTACAATTTTACTATATTAACATGTAAGATTAGTATTTAAACATAAAATAAATTTAAAAAGAAAAAAAAAGAAAAAGTAAAATGCTTACCTATTGAGCATTCATATCAAGAGAAGAGCCATCAGTCCATAATTACAAAACACATTCTCAATTCTAAAAATAGAGAAAATAATAATTAGAAATGGAATAAGTAAATATTCTCATTAGGTAGATATTCACTAATAATTTAGAATAAAATTTATGATAATAAAAATTAATAGGGATGAACCTAATTAATTCAAATTGATGAGAAAAGTTTCTTTCTTTGAAATCTTCTATTTTAACTGCATAATAAAAGTGGATAGTAGTTAATCTAAGTAAACTTGAAAAAATTTAAAATTTTGAAATAAAATAAATAAATAAATCATATATACCTAAATAGTTATCAAATTGAGGAACGATTTAAAACTCTAATCCGCTTTATTATGAACATCAAATTTCCGTTAAAACTTGCTGCAAACTTACTCAATTAAAATGCAATATTTTTACCCTAGTTCTAAGACACCTAGAATTACCAAAAAATAGAATTATAAAAAATAATAAAAACAAAAAATATCAAATTACTTGCCTTGAGCACTCCAAATTAAGATAATAGCCCCTACATGGCTTCAAAACATCTTTGCAACCCTAAACATCCAAAAGAAAATCGATAAAAGTGGAATAGAGTTAGATATTCCTAGTAATAAAAATAAAAAATCAAGAAGTAGAAAAGTGGAATAAAGAGAGGAAATTTTCAATCTAAAAAATACAAAACAATAAGAATTACAAAAAATAAAATAAAAATAGTATATAAAAAGTAAACCACTTACCATGAGCGTTCAAGATTGGGATAAGGGCCCCTAAATCGCATCAAAATACCTCCTTGATCCTAAAAATTAAAGAATTTTTAATAATTAGAACAAAGTAGAATAGAGATAGAGATTCTTAATCTTTAAACAACAAAAAGATTTAAAATAACAAATTGATACTAAGAGATAACTCACTGAGATTATTATCCATTAGGACATGCTACAATTCCAACAATTAAAGTATAAGAATTATGATAGAAAACACAAAAATGCATTCTCAATCCTAAAAACTTAATAAAATAATAAAATAAAGAAAAACTAAAATGCTTACCTGTAGAGCTTTTGAAATCAAAAGATTCCTACAATCCTCATGATCATCATATTTTATTGTAGTTTTATACCCTCATCATCTATTTTATTTGAATAAATATATCTTCTAATAATATTTTTTATCTTAATTTGTAGGTAATAAATAATTATTGAATAAGAGCTCAAATAAAGATTATTTCAAGGCCAAAAATCTCTAATGAAGCCCAGAATGTCTAAATTCAAAGCCCACGACTAAGTTTAGAAGCAAAATTTCAGCACTTGTCACTTTCTTAGTTAGTAATTATTAATAACTTGGCCTATAAATGAGAACCAAATTAAATCTGAAAGAAACAAAGTTAAATATGTGCTCAGGATAGTCAACCACAAAGAAAAGGCAATATCTCCCAATTCGAAAAGCAAAATTTAACATATTATATATGAATTTTCTTTATTTCTCCTCCTTGTTTAGTCTTCGTTTTCTTTTATTTGTCTACTCTCTTTCTCCCTTCTTGTTCTAATTTTCTTTTATTTGTAAATAATCACACACTCTGTATATCACTTTCACTTTCGCTCCTCTTTGTCCACCCACATCTAGAACCATTGTTAGAATTTTTCTTACACACCTTTCTCGTGGGATCGACATTATAACCATACTATAACTTGAATGTGCACTTGCAATCTTGATGCTATTTTCAGAACACATTAATTTTTTGGCGCCGTTGCCGGGGAAGGTGCTTGTAATTAGGATTTTTATATTTTAATTATTTAATTTGTGTGTTTAATTATGAAGGAACCAATTTGAAGAAGAAGATTGAGGATTGAAGAGTACAGATTTGCTTGAAAAGCTAAGTCCTCTTTCTAGTATTTTCAATTCCAACATTTAGTTAGTTTCTCACAATTAGAAACTAATAAAAAAATTCTCTTGTCGACCCTAATAAAGTCTACCCTCCACTTGAACAACTAAATATTTGAATAAACAAATTAAAATGATGAGAAATCAGGTAAAGGGTTGAAGGGGATTTTGGGTTGAGGGATAAGAGGCTCAATCTTGAAAGGCAATCCACGAGGGTGTATCAAATTTTTATTTTTTTAAAATAAAAATTGGAGCTACTGTATGAAAATACAAAAAAACCCCATTAAAATTTCAAGTTTTAATCCCAAAATGAAGAAACATCATACCAAGTTTGCCGGAAGGAACGCGGTGGAAGATGTGATTGGCAATGATCATTCTTGTCATCAATGGACGTGTGGGTCAAAGATGTGTGGGGAAGTCGAGACCGCCCTATGGATAAGAGATGATGGACACGCGACAAGTCACAAGGGTGATGAGGTGGAGAAAGGGGAAGGACGGGTCACCGATAGAAGAGGAGCAAGTATCATCAATGAAGATGAAGTGAACTTCAAGGGGGGTGCGGTAGGTTAATCTTAGAGCAAAGAGCAAAGAAAGAAAGAGAGAGATTAAAAGGTTGTTGATCATCGCATTTTATTACATATTTATACTCTCATTATCTATTTTATTTTAAATAAAATATTTGCTAATAAGTATTTTTATCTTAATTTATGGGTTAATGAATATTAACTCAATTCCCTCAATTTTCTACCTATTATTGAAGCTCTTATTAAAGCCCAAGATCAAGCCAACAAGCCCATTGAAGCCTAAAGAGTCCAAGAATTTCAGCCAAATTCAGAGTCGAAGAAGTATTGATACTTGTATCGATAGCTATATCGATACCAGTATCGCTACCAATATAGATATCCAATAAAAATATAGATTAAAGGCTGAAATTATTTTACTTGGGGTTAAGTTTGATCTAAGGGCTAATAATGATTGATGTACTCTGTAAATAGGGGTAGAGAGTGAGGATTTAGGTGTGGAAAATTTTATAATAATCTCTATTTGGAGATGAGTTACTCTTAATTGAGAAGACCTTTCAAAATTATAAATACTATTTACAATTAATAAAAATAATTTTTCTTCAACTTTTAAATTTTTTTACTTTGTCTTTGTTAATGGAGATGAAGATGAAGATTTGCTTTCAAGGGGTCACCCCTGCAATGTAAGTTTTATTTTTTTTATTTTCTTGCTTTAGAAATTCATGTTTTGGGATTTTATTTTCTCTTTATTTTTATATTGGTAGATTAGAATTACTTCATGTCTTATAGTTTAGATTTACCTTCATGCTGTTTTATTTTTATTGTCGATTTTATGCTTTGGTAGAATTTATTTTCTTGTATTTTTCTTTTGTACTATAGATTTACTTTTATGCTCTTTTAATTTTGTTAGTTAGATTTCCTTTATTGTCATAGTTTAGATCTTTATTTTCTTGTTCTTGTTGTTATTTTTGTAGTTAGTTTTATTTTTATTCCCTTTCTTTTATGCTTTCTAGCCTAGATTCTATTTTCTTATTTTTATTTTTAAAATGCATAACTAAATCTTGTAGGAATTCTAAAATTGTATGAAACTAGTTTGATTTCTTTTATAATTTATGGATTGCTCTTGTGTGATTAAATGATCATGCTTAGGATAATCAACCAGAGAACTAATTGGTAGAAAAATTTTAATAATCTATGCTTATCTTGAGGGGTTTGATAGATTATGCTTGAATTCTAGTATTACTATCTAGTTACTTTTTTTTCCATGAATGATGATTTTGCTTGGAAGATAATTTGATAAATTATGCTTTCCTTAAATAGTTTGATAGTCTATGCTTAATAAATCTAAAGTAAAATCTGAGAAAAAGAGAGTAGTTCATAAATTCTAAATGAAATCAACTAATGGATTCAATTCGAGATTCCTATCATTTCTCTTGATTTCCTCCATATTTTACTTATTTTGGTTTTTCCTCTTTGTTGTTAGTTTTTCTAGTCTTGATTTTGTTATTTTCTAGTTTTTTTATTTCTCCTCCTTGTTATTCTTTATTTCCTTTTATTTGTCCACTCTCTTTCTCCCCTCTTGTTCTATTTTTTTATTTGCAAATAATCACACACTCTCCATATCTTTACACTTTCACTCCTATTTGTCCACATATAACTCTAGGATCAAGTTTATAATTTTTCCTATACACCTTCCTCGTGGGATCGACATTGTATATATACTATAACTTGATTGTACACTTATAAACTCGACACTAGCTTCACAACACATTAATTGTATGTAGGGATTTGAGAGAGATTTGAATTTTGTGGGATTGAAAACTATAAATATATTTGGTTTAGATTGGGTAACCAATATCTTTGCTGATTGTTAGGGAATTTTGTTTTCTATGATTTCATATTTTTATTTTTGGATTTAACATATTTAGGATGGATTTGGGAAGAGAATGACAATTGGGATTGATTGCAGGTGGTGAATGAATTTGAGAAAAAGGAAGCTGATGTGGCAAGCTTTGAGAGGGTTTAAGAAGAAGGGTTTTGCTTTAATGTATACATTTAGTAACAGATTAGGTGGAATACACATGTGTTGCACATGGTCAAATATCACGATTCTTATTTTTATGGATATTTTTACGATTAAAGTTACATATAACTTAGAGATAGTAACATAGTTATAAATAGTTTTTATAAATAAAATATTATTTCTTGCCCATGTAAATATTGTAATACTTTCTCCTTCAACATATATCGACCTACTCTACAATAGTAAAACTATTTTTGGTTGTAATGATGTAGTCTAATTCAACTCTCCTATTATTTAGGAGAGAAACCCTTTATTATGAAAGAAAAGCTACTTCTAATGATATAATGAGAGAGCCATAATACATTGCATAATCGATTGGGTTCAACAACTGAAGGCTAAGTCTATTTGCATACATAGTAGAATTCTAATGAAGGCAAAATTTTGATTTAAAATAAATAATTAGACTGTCATATATGTTCATAGCGGGAGATCTTACAGTGGCAAGTTGTTATGCACAAAAAAGAGGAGCCTAAGATAATTAAACTTAACCGCCCACTTGACTCCAATTCTATTATGCATCTCTTATAGGCTTCTTCATTGATATATCAAGTACAAATTTTGTTAGTAATATGAAAGAAAAATATGCAGCTTTAAGGTACAATATGAGCAGAGAAAAGAAGATTAAAGAACTTGGAAGGCAACGAATGTCGAGAGCTATATAATTTTAATAAAAAATTAATAAGATATGAATTTTACTATTTGACTGTGGAAAAGGTTAATAGAAAGTCTTTACAAATATGTCACAGTCTCATCGGAAGCCTGGTTTTATTGTATTGTATAGAAGATAATTGTATTAAAATTTTCGAGGAGCCAAATTGTATTACACTAAGATATACTCAACAATATTATTAATGAAAACACAATCATAACTTGCATATAAAAGACCAATCAAATTTCATGAATAAATAACAAAACTAATCTTGAATGGTAAACTAAAATTTACATTCCATAACCCCAAACCTCAACATGCCTTTTCTCTTCTATAAGCCACCAATCTCTTTTTAAACTTTTTGTTCTCTCCAAAGTTTATATCTCTTTAGTGCTTTCTAAAGAAACAAATCAAACATATTTATTAAATTTTAGAAAATTAGACAACAAATTAATAACTAAAACAAAGAACCCAATCTTACTTCCTAACCAAAGCTCACCTATTTGTTATGGTCATAACCACTAATCGCTGATTAAGGGAAAACCGAAAATCGACTGGCTAACGCCGCTTACCAATGAGGGCCGACACAAACCTCCACACCAACCCAAATAGGCGCGCGGCCAGGTCCGGTCCATTAGACGACTATCGCCATGACCGACGCGAAAGGCGGTGCAGGTCGGCTCATCGACAGCTCTCTCTCTCGGACGACGCGTAAGACGGTGTTAGTCGTCCCACCGACCTGTCGCCGTTACGACCCCTTCCAACAAGTTGCCGACCTCTCCAAATAATGTGGAACGAATCCAGGCCCACCCTTCTCGGCCACCCGTCCTCGGGGACGGCGCAAAAGGCGCCCCCAGTCGTCCCCCTCGGCAGATTATCCCAAGGGATGCCCCAAGAGGCCGCATGAGTCGACCATCCAACCACGACTCTTCCCTTCTCACATCCTGTGTGATTCCCTCCACTCGAACGACGGTCACACGGTACTCGAGCCCATCAACTTCACATTAAATGCACTGACAGCCCCTTAATTCCCCCATCTCTCACGGTATTTAAGGCACCTCGGACCCATGCAGCTACAGGCGCCGCCAATCCCATCTCATTAATAGTGAGTAGACCACACCCACCCTCAAATTACCCGCAGTTCGACACCTGTAAAGGCCAGCCACTGTAGCAGACAAAGAAATGTCCAGCTAATCATCGGTTCACACGTGGAGAGGGGAGGGCTGACTCACCAGTGGTTTCCAAACTAATGGAAAGACGGAAATACCCCCTCAACCCTAACTATAAAGAGCAACGTGAACAGCTAACAAGGTAAGCAATCTTCTCAGTGTGAATTCCTGCTCCATTAAACCATCTCCCACTCTACTAACTTGACCGTCGGAGGAACCACCGGAGATCCCAACTCCGCCTCTTCCGCAGGTCCTTCTTTCTGTTGTAGGTGAATCCTTTGGCTGGAGTCAGCGTCACCGGATTTTAGAAGAGAAAGCGGACTCCGCTCTCTTAAAAGCTAAACTCATCCGAGGTTAGTGACTGTGATTATATACATCAACACTATTCTCCAAAGGATTTCCAAATTGGATAGTTAATATAGCACTTTTGGAATTGCTTAATTATTTAAAAGTTACGATTTTGAAAAAAAGCGAAGCTAAATAATTATAAAACTAATTGTAACCATCCGTAAAAATAAATTACATACATGAGAACACATGGAATGCTTCTGTAATGTTGAAGGAGGATGCATTTCTTGAGCAAATTTGAATTTTAGGTATTTATCTTTAATTCACAAAAACATTGGATTTAATTTTTTGAAGATATCATAAATCAGAATAGATATCACAATTCTATTTTTAACATGTTAAAAATATTTATTTTATTAGTTTTAACAAATTCTTTCTTCATAATGTACAAAATAGAGAAGGAGTTGAAAAGAAATGTAATTAATTTAATTTTCAAAGTAATATTATTTCTTAAGTTTTCTAAGAAAATAGTGAAGACCGAAGATATATTTTATAAATTTTAAAGAAATTAAACAATATAGAAAAGATTTATAGAGAAGTTAAAGTGCAATGACGTAGCATGATGCTTGATTATATATGAAAGGAAGTAAGTTGTAGATAACTATTAACAAATCTTTAAGTTACCTAACTTTTAAAGTTTTCTTATATTGATATTTCTAGTTATCTTTAATTTTAAGAAAAAGGCTTCTTCAAACAGATCAGAGCTCATTTTAAAGATTTAAAACTTAAAATTCAATTTTTTAATTAGACTTTCCTAATTCAAAATAAAAGAGTGAAAATATTTCAGGTGGTTAATATGCATCCTAATGATTACATTAGTTTTAATTGGTTTTCTTTGAAATTAGTAAAATGGATCAAGGGTAATATCAACCAATGAAAGTTTTGTCATAACTCCCACCTTTAAGGTTTGGTTTGGTAGGAGGAGAGGTAGAGTTAGGTAAGAGACAAAAATTAAAATCCTCTTTGATAGGGAGTTTTTAGATGGTAAGGTGAAGTACAGTAAAGTGAGGTGAGGAGAAAGAAAATGCAAAATAAACTAGAAAGTGAAGAGAGAGAAAATCCCTCCAATTTGGAGGGTCAAAAGAGTGAGGAGAGTGAAGATGCAAAATGAACTAAAAAATCATGTACCTCCCTTTACTCCCTCTCCGACCAAATAAGAACCACAAAAGGTATATCCCTCATTGCACCTCATTGAACATTACATTACCTTTTCTTCCCTCCTTGCATCTTCTACCAAACCAAGCCTAAAGGGAGTATAATATTCCTCCTCCAATGTCCATACTCGTGTTTTTGATTATTGTTATACAGTTGGTGGTTTATTATTGTTTGTAATAATTGGTTAAATTTTCATGGAATTTATAAGATCCTTCGATTATGTATGTTTCAAAAATTTCTCTCCCCTATCCCCTCTCCTGTTATACAATTTGTTTTCCCTGATTTTATTTTATTTCTTTGGAGGGGGCTATATGAGTGTATGATTCATGTGTTATTTCATAATGTACTTAAGTTTGAGACAATATTAGTCCATATTGGATCTCTTCAGCACAACAAATTGGCATTAGATGTTATGGTTAGATGGAGCCTTTGGATGCTTTGTTTGTTTTGAGACTATCTCAATATGCAGTGCACATGACGTTATATATGTTATGGTGTAACTTGTTCCATAATGGATTAGGGTCCCTAAATAAACATACTCGATGGATATTTTGTGAAATATGTTTGGGCGTAGAGCTCAATAAGAATTAATTCTTTTAAGTGAATTAAGGTCAAATAGACTTTCCTAGTTTATATTTGTTCACGAGCGTTTGTTGTAGAAAAAAAAAAGATACAGAATAGATAAATAGCAATCACAAAAGAAGGTTCCACGAGATTAGCTTTATGAGGAAAATCAGAAACATAACCAGACTTATCTTTGAGCCTGTTGGCCTCTTCGATCTTCATGTGGCCCCAATTAGTTCTTCAAGAGTCATGTCCCTCTTTTGTGCTTCAGTTGGTTGCGGTAGTTACTCCATGAAGGTGGTAGTTTTTTTATCAGTGCATTAGCTTGCAAAATTTCTCACATCTTCATGCCTTCAGATAGAACATCAGCCACTATGTTCTCGTACTCGTGAACCTGGTCCATGATTGGCTTGTCATCTACCATTTGAAATTGCAGCCACTTTCCCGTAACATACTTCTTGAGGCCAGCGTCATCTGTTCCATATTTCTTTTCTAAAGCATTCCAAATTTCTTTGGCAGACTTATTAGTAACATAGAGATCAAATAAATTATTTGACATGTGATTCAAAATATGACCCCTACATATTTTATTATCCCTCTCAAATATTCGAATAGATGCTCCTTTTGCAGGCTCGAATAAATCATTAGGAACTTTGTCATTGAATAACACATAATCAACATTAATTTACTAGCAGAGGTGCCATTGTGGGGGAGACCAGCTCCAACTATCTCTCTACAATGTGATTCACATGCAATCATTGCTACGGCCAATAACATGGAGTATAATGGAAAAAAGAAACATATACGCATTCGTATAGTGCCGTAAGACAGCTAATAAAAAATGGTGTTCTCTCCTTAGAATACGTGAGGACTGAGAGGAACCTAGCTGATCCTGTCACTAAAGGGTTGCTGAGAAAAGTGGTCCTTGATACGTCGAGGGGGATGGGATTAAAGCCCATGGATTGGGGAAATTATGGTGGACACCCAACTTGGTTAACAAGTTCTATGAGGTCAAACGAAACCATGAGATGACTCAACTTGCACTACTCCTTCTATCCCTATGGCGTGAACCAATGCAAGTGATTGATGTTTGTTAGGTTGGGCATTTGCTCTTAATGAATCCACAGCCATATGGTGGTGTAGTTTGAGACACACTTGATAGATTCACCTACGTAAGTGTGAAGGTGTGGATGCCTTCTATGAGGGTTACTGGGCTATCTCTCTAGAGCACTCATGAGTATCCCGAGGCGGCACATGGTCTACATGCGCAAAATGTTATGTTGCTGAACTTGCTTGAATTTTAAGGTGAAATACGTGTATTGATTGACTTAATGCTATATTCTTTAAGTTCAAGGTTTTCATCACTTAGTGAATATAGTTGTCAATCTATCTCACTATGTGTCAATTCAAGTCGTAAGACAATGGTATTTAAGTATTGATCCTTTCTTTTGCTCAAAATCTACTTCTATATCTAAATCTAGTTTTTCTTTGAAACTTGCATTATGTGGGGAAATGTTGGATGTAATGCAACTTTATGAGAGGGGTATAATGCAAAATATATGAATACTAGCATATATAGTATATAGCCCACGTTTTGAGTCCTCAATTCTCTCACCAGAAACATGCCCTTTTCCCTTTGATTATCCTTTAATTGTGGATCAATATTTCTTTATTATGTGATTAGATATTACTTTAATTAGCAAATTTGCTGATTAATGTTCTCTATTAATGTTATCTGCCGTTAACCTTATCAATGCCCATTAGTGCTGATCGGCAATATTTGATCCACCAATGGGAGAAAAAAATCTATCGATAAATATATTTAGTTTTGCTAGCCTGAGATACACAGAAATAAAATTAACTTTCTTTCTCTGTTCAAAAACAATAGTTTCCTTCTTTTATGGGCAAGAATGACAGGTTCAAGAACCAAGGGAGAAAGCCTCAAAACCAATTCGAGGTACAGAATAAAAATGCAAATAAGTTCAAGAAACCAGAAAGGATTCAGAAGAAGCCAAAGGGAGCTTGCTATGTCTGTGGGAAACCTGGTCATAAGGCTTATCAGTGCTAACACTGTCATGGTAAAGAGAAATCCAACATGAAGCCCAATCAGACCCACTCCAAAGACAAAGCAAATCTGCTCGAGGAAGAAGTAATCGCTACAATGATCTCCGAGGTCAACATGGTAGGAAACATGGTTGAATGGGTAGTGAACACAGGGGCTACGAGACACATATGTGCCAGCAAGGACCTGATTCAAGATTTTGAGAAAGCTAAGGTTGGAGACTGTGTCTACACGGGAGATCCAAGCGCTGTGGGAGTACTCGGTAAAGGAAAGATTCTCCTCAAATTAACTTCTGGAAAACTTTTAGCTTTAAACAATGTGCTTTATGTGCCTTCATTACATAGAAACTTAATTTCTGGTGCTCTTCTGAATAAGGCGGGTTTAAAATTGATATTTTATGCTAATAAGTTAGTTTTAACCCGCAATGGTGAATTGTTGGCAAAGGGTATTTGAATGGAGGGTTATTTGTACTGGATGCCTCAATTAATGCTATGAATGAAGGTTCTAATTCTGCTTATATTGCTGAGTCTATTAATATTTGGCATGGTAGTTTAGGACAAGTTAATGTAGCTTCAATCAAATGCTTAAGAAAGTTAAACTTGATACCTGCTATGTATGAAAATGGCTTCGTCAAATGTGAAGTATGTGTATAAGCCAAACATTCAAAAAAGACTTTTAAATCTGTTACTAATAGGCAATCTGAACTCTTAGAATTAATCCATAGTGATTTGGGTGATTTCAAGAACACAATGAGCAAAGGAGGCAAAAGATATTAAATCGCCTTCGTAGATGACTTTTCTAGGTATAGCAAAGTTTATCTTTTGAGATCTAAAGATGAAGCTGAAGAAATGTTTCTCAAATATAAGGCTGAAGTTGAAAACCAATTAGAACATAAGATTAAGAGATTAAGGTCTGATAGAGGAGGGGAGTATAGCACAAACTCTCTTAAAGAATTCTGTGAGAAGAATGGAATAATTCATGAACTTACAGCACCTTACACGTCACAACAAAACGGTATTGCAGAGAGAAAAAATAGAACACTAAAAAATATGATGAATGCTATGTTGTTAAGTTCTGGTCTATCCGACAATATGTGGGGGGCATCTTCTTTATCTACTTGCTACATACTCAATAGGGTACCTCATAAAAAATTAGATAAAACTCCATATGAGCTATGGAAAGGTCACACACCAAGCCTAAAATACTTGAAAGTATGGGGGTGTCTAGCTAAGATTGGTTTACCTGACTTTAAATGTGATAGAATTGGACCTAAAACTGTTGATACTGTATTTATTGGTTATGCTCAAAATAGTGTAGCTTATAGATTCATGTCTTTAGATAATCATACAATTTGTGAATCTAGAGATGCAGAATTTTTTGAACATATTTTTCCTTTAAAGAAAAAAGCTAGCTCTGATGATGTATCTGTTTCTATGCCTACTTCTTTACCTGCATCTGTCTCTACTAATGAAATGCATGATTTTGAGCTAAGAAGAAGCAAATGACGTAGACTTGAAACTAGTTTTGGTCCTGATTTTATTACTACTTTTCTAACTGAAATATTTGATATTGATGAAATTAATGAAAGCTTATGATCAATATATATGATAGAAGATGATCCTAATAGTTATGAAGAGGCTATAAGATCTATTGATGCTAGTTTCTGGAAAGATGCAATCAATAGTGAATTAGAATTTATTCTGTCTAATCACACAGGGAACTAGTAGATTTGCCTAACGGTAGTAAACCCATAAAGTGCAAGTGGGTGTTTAAAAAGAAATTGAAAGCTGATGGGTCTATTGATAAGTTTAAGGCAGTGGTTTACACCACGGCACAATAATTTCTAAGTTCTTCTCTATCTTTCTTTTGTGATCGCTATTGATCTATTCTGTATCTTTTTTCTACAATTTTGTTTCTGTGTATCTCAGGCTAGCAAAACCAAAAATATTTTTAGATAGGTTTTTTCTCCCATTGGTGGATCAAATATTGCCAATTAAATCAGCACTAATGGGCATTGATAAGGTTAACGGCAGACAACATTAATAGAGAACATTAATCAGCAAATTTGCTAATTGAGGTAATATCTAATCACATAATAAAGAAATATTGATCCACAAACGGGAGAAAAAAATCTATCTATAAATATCTTTGGTTTTGCTAGCCTGAGATACACAAAAATAAAATTAACTTTTTTTGGGTGTATCCCTTGGCGACTAGTCTAGCCTTAAACTTATCAATAAAGCCATCAGCTTTCAATTTCTTTTTAAACACCCACTTGCACCCTATGGGTTTACTACCCTTAGGCAAATCTACTAGTTCCCATGTGTGATTAGACAGATTAGATTCTAATTCACTATTGATTGCATCTTTTCAGAAACTAGCATCAATAGATCTTATAGCCTCTTCATAACTATTAGGATCCTCTTCTATCATATATATTGACAATAAGCTTTCATTAATTTCATCAATATCAAATATTTCAGTTAGAAAAGTAATTTTTCAGACCATCCCTGACATGTCAACATAACACCATCATATTTGAACCAAACATCTAACCATCATGATGATTTTTGTAGAATCAATCTTCGTAACTTTTGGCACAAGTAATTCCATTAGCTCTTGCCTTAATGAAATACAAGTACTCCTGTGCACGCGATGCCTGCATGATGCAATGCATATTTCAATCAAATTTTTATAATTTTTCATAGCAGCATGTTATGATACCTTTTTGAATGGACAGAGGAAAGAGGAAAAGAAAACTGACTATAGATATGTATATATTAGGCAAAATTTTACTGTAGGTCCCTAATGTATTAGCCAAATTTTATTTGGGTCCTTAATGTTTGAAAGTGATCAACAGAGGTCCCTAACGTTTTCTCCGTCATTAAATTAGGTCCTTTTTAAAAAATTTTATTATCTATTGCTGATGTGATAGCTGACTGGACTATCTTTTCTCTCTCCTTTTTGCACATAACCCCTTATAAGTTTTAAAAATTATAAATAATACCCTAACATTTTTAAAAATTATAAATAACACCCTGTTAGTTTGGAACATCACAATATCCCCCTAAAGTTTTAAAAGCTACAAGTGGTCTGGTAAAAATTTACAACCAACCCTTAAAAGTTTTAAAATTATAAATAACACCCTAAAAGTTTTTAAAATTACAAATAATATCTGTTAGTTTGGAACATCACAATATCCTCCTAAAATTTTAAAAGCTACAAGTGGTGCGGTAAAAATTTACAACCAACCCTTTTGAAAATTACAAATAGCATCTTGAAAGTTATTTGTAATTTTTAGAACTTTCACTGGCTATAAAATTTTGAATGTTTGTTTGTAAAAATTTAGAGATTTGTTTATAGTTTTCAAAAGTTCGAGGTTGTTTGCATATTTTCTAGGAGGATTTTTATAAAATTTTAGGGAGTTATTTATAATTTTCAAAAGTTTTAGAGGCGTTTAGAAAATTTTAGGGGACCCTTGTTTAGAAAATATACAAACAACTCTTAGAAGTTTTAAAACTATAAATGGACCTCTAAAGTTTTTATAAATAGACCTTGAAAATTTTTATAAACAACCATTGTAGTTCTTAAAAAATACAAATAACTTTTGGGGTGTTATTTGTCATTTTAATACTTTTAGGGTTGGTTGTAAAATTTTAGCGGACCACTTGTAGCTTTTGAAATTTTTAGGGGATATTGTGATATTCCAAACTAACAGGTGTTATTTATAATTTTCAAAATTTATTTAGGCGTTATTTATAATTTTAAAACTTTCAAGGGGTTGATTGTAAATTTTTACCGGACTACTTGTAGCTTTTGAAAATTTTAGGGGATATTGTAATGTTCCAAACTAACAGGTGTTATTTATAATTTTAAAACTTTCGGGATATTATTTATAATTTTAAAACTTATAAGGGGTTATGTGCAAAAGGAGAGAGAAAAGATGTACCAAGTCACCGCCACCTAAGCAATAGATAACGGAAAATTTTAAAAAGACCTAATTTGATGACCGGAGAAAGCGTTATGGATCATTGATGACTTTCAATACTAATGACCAAATAAAATTTGGCTAATACCTTAGGGACCTACAGTAAAGATTTGCCTATATATTACATAAGTAATGTTCTTGTCACAAATTTTATTGTGCTTCATAGTTTTCACTTTAGAAAAAAAAAATTACATATGGCTTGTACCTTATTTGTCCTTTCTAGCTAGTAAAAGACAATAAATAGATATGGTTTGCACCTTTACTATACAATACAAACTGATGTATAACAATTCATCTCGATAACTGTTATGGTATTTGTTATTTCTAGTACAAGGCATATATGAAGATTAATTAGAAAATTAACTTTGTTCAAAATTTATAATAAATCTATATAAAAAAAATCGTTAACAAAAAATAAAAATATCGGGGAATCGTTACTGGGTGAAGACGTTGAGTCGAAGATGACGCATCCCTCATCTGCACTTTGACCAATTGCATCCTAATCTGTATAGGAGTAATATAAGCATAATTTAAATAGAGAAAATATAGTTTTAACATACCTCTTTGAAGACCCCATCTCGGAATCTCCACTGCTTGGAGTGTTCCTTAAATTAAACTTGCGAGTTAGTGGGCGGTTATGCTTCAGAAAGTAAGCTAAGTGATCATCCTGAGATAAATAACTACTATATATTGGACGACTCCAAAATCAAAACTTTCTATTATTGTATTTACTTTGGTGTCTTTTACTTTCGGTTGCTATTTAGTTTCTTGTGTCTTTGCTGTTTTAAGTTATAATTTGGACTTGTAAGTTAATTCATTTACTTTAATACAATTTATTTTCCATAATTTACTTTTTCTCACAATTTGCTGCTTTTCAATCAATCTAACTATGAGAGTACCCTCCTACCAGATTGGGGTATTTTAATTTTACCTGTCTTTGAGTTCCTTTTACAATAATTTCATTTAAATTGATTTTACAACAATAGGAGTAGATTTACCGCAAAGTAGTACTAGTATTTAGAACCGGTTTAATAGTGAAGTCATCACGCTCTGACAAAGCATCACATTGGATGGTCTTCCTAACTTATCGGGTGTGTTTTTAAATAGAAACACAGGTCTAAATGGTACTATATATTAGCTTTCCAATCAAGAGAAACTTTTCTCGTTGGACTGTATTATTTACAGTCCGAACCGCTCAACCATAAATAAAAGTGTCGCTCTTACTGATTTTAAAACAAACAGTAAGAAACAAAAGAACTCCTTTATTGTCCAGCATGCTTACAGGATTCGTAGATAAAATTTGCTCCTATACACGACAACACTGCAGCCATATTTCCTTGCTTCTCCTTGGATTATTTAATTTATATAATTTCCAACAGACATACATGTCCATGATATGTTATCCAGATTTAAAGCCGGCCATGTAATGACAGTTTCAGTCATGCCCACATGTTTCTAAGTTTTCCATCGGAGCATTAATTCATTTAAAATCTAATTTTTATAATCACTGAAATGATGTAGGGGCTACATGCAGAATATGAATCCCAGCTCTAGCTTGCTTTGCCTACGCAGCAAGAAAGCTAGTTGACATTTAAGTGCAATGTAAAAATATAAGAGTTAATTGCACATAGACCCCTTGTAATATCTTTGTTTTGAATTTACTATGATGAAAGTAAAACAACATTTTTCGCTCGCGTAAAGGCATTGTGAGAATTAACAACTGGTGGTAAAAGAATAATAAAAATTTCACTCGGGGGTTTCTATTCGACGAAATGAAACTCACAGTTTCTTTTACAAATAAAACAAGCGGGGTACAAACTCCTCGCGCGCGTTGCATTAATAAGAGTTTTACCAAACAATCCTTAAAAAACTTACAGAGTTAGTAAGTTCAATTTACACAAGAATTGTATTTTGTTTGCATCTACAATTTTGTGAGCAAATTGAAGGTACGTAACAACGTTGAGGTCTCATGGATGGAGCTAGCTAGCTGCCGTGTTCTCCTCTCTTTCACTGATAACTCTAGCTAGCGTTATTTCTACATATTAAGAGAGGAAAATAAGTAGTTGATCTAGCTGGCAGTGGGACCCAAATACATCCATAAATTACTCCGCATTCATAGGACTTGGACAAAGCAAAGCAGCCAAGTTTCTCATAATAATTATACTCCAACGGAACATTCTTCGAAGCTACACACATTTAGTCTCTTCATTAGCACATGAAATCATGTTAGCTTACCAAATTACCTCTATAGTTTAATTAATCACATGCAACAATGCTCTCTTGGAGTAATTTTTGTCGGACGAAAGCTGTTTTTGATTTTTGTCGGAATATACTTACATTTGCTTACAAGAGAACTAGTAGCTCTTTTCATTTATAAAACTTATTTGGCTATATACTCCCCAAATCTCTCGTAATTGCAGGTTGAGCGTTTTTAAAATTTATTTATGAATACTAATTTTTACAAAATTTGCTTTAAATTAGTGGTCTGTGACATTTGGACATGGATTATTATGATATCATTTTAAAGCATGTGCCACTACACTAAAGTTGTGTAAGGATTTGAGTGTAATATTTTTATATTTTAACAATAAATATGTGGAGCTTCAAAATATCCTGTAATCTTTATGCCTTGTGTATTGAGAAGCTTCTAGCTAACTATACACATGCTATTTTATTTATATGAAAAGATCCTTTCTCGCTCAGAGTATCTTATGAGATATTATGCCAACTCTTGTTTGATGAGATCATTATCTTCTAATTGGAAGTTCTTATATGACCCTCTTCTTTCGTCATCATCCATCTATGTCCACTAAAACCACCGCCATTATGATTTAATTAAGGAGCTAGTTAGTTATTAGGTATATAATATATAATATAAAATTAATCAAAGCCAAAGCATTTGTTATCTTCACACTTTTTTTTAACGCGCACTGACCGTAAAACGGGGCGGCTTTGCAAGTTCAGTGGTCAACAGAACTCAGTTTATGTTGGGTGAGAATAGTAACATTTTATATATAAACAATTTTTTTTTTATTTTTTCCCGCAAACCGCTTATTTTTTCGCTACCTTTGCTCTCCCCCTCTCTTCTTCATTCCAATTTGTAAAAAATATTTAAATTAAATAATTAAATTGTGGATTTCAAATGACCTTCTCTCTTTTGAGAGCGATCGTGAAAGTGACACGAAGGATCTCTTCTTTTTCTTCCAATTGGTCTCCTCTCTGGTTTCTTGGTCGATCCTCTGGATCAAATTAGGGATCTGATTCATGTAAGCAGCTTAATTATTTTTTTTATTACTTTGATTCTTTAAATCTTGTTAGCTTTTTTTTATTTCCTGCAATTTTGCGTGTTTCGTAATTATAATTCTCAAAGAATAAGCTTTCGAGTTAAGGAATTTAGCAGAAGTTTCTCCGTTTTGCGAGCTGTTGGCTTTTGGATTTTAATTTTTAAGAGAATTTTGGAATTTTTGCATGTTTATTTATCTGCTAGGGTGTCGGTTATTTGATTACTCATTCTCAATTTAAAGCTTATTTTTAAAAATATTTTGATACTATAAATGTCCTAATTGGAGATCCGATTCAGTTGAGGGTCTACTTTTTCAAAAGCCGTCTCTTTTTTTCTTTCTTTTTTTTACCTTTGTTATTCTGATTCATTTCTATTTTAGCAACGCTAAGTTCTGATACTGATACCTCTCCTTGTCCTTTTAATTTCTTCAAAATTTGATTTTTTTAATTTGTCAAATTCTAATGTAATATTTTTAATATTGCAGTCCTCCTAGATTTAGCATTAACATGCACTGATTGTTGATAATTTGGTGTCTCTATCTCATCTCAGCTTCTGAACTGAAAAGGGATCTCTTGGGATATTCTTCTTCAAGGGATTATTCTCATTACCCCCTGATTCAAAAAAGATTCTTGATTAGAGGTTTTCACCTCTTTATCAATGCTCAGCTCTTAAGCGTGCTTCTTCTTGTTTCATGGGCAACACATGCCGAGGCTCATTTGGCACCAAATACCTTCAAGGCTTCTCTCAGCCCGCCCACCCCTCTTACTCTAACAACACCTCCACCCGCTCCTCCTCTCGCTCCACCAGCAGCGCAGTCTCCGCTGTCTCCGAAGTCCCCGAAGTCATTCCCCCGAAACCCATCACCCCCACGATGAGAAGAGGCCTCATGGACCCCCAATTCAGCTCCATTCTCGGACACAAAACCCCCAATATCCGAGACCTCTACACTCTCGGTCGCAAGCTCGGCCAAGGCCAGTTTGGCACCACTTACCTTCGTGGAGATCACCACCGGGTTGAGTATGCTTGCAAGTCTATATCCAAGAGGAAGCTAATCTCCAAAGAGGATGTTGAGGATGTGAGAAGAGAGATTCAGATAATGCACCATCTTTCAGGGCATAAGCATGTTGTTCAGATCAAAGGGGCATATGAGGATCCACTCGTTCATATTGTGATGGAGTTGTGTGGCGGCGGGGAGTTGTTTGATAGGATTATTCAGAGGGGGCATTATAGTGAGAGGAAGGCGGCGGAGCTGACGAGGATCATTGTTGGGGTTGTGGAGGCATGCCATTCTCTTGGTGTTATGCACAGGGATCTGAAGCCGGAGAATTTTTGCTGGTTAATAGAGATAATGATTTGTCGCTGAAAGCGATTGATTTTAGGCTCTCTGTGTTCTTTAAGCCAGGTAAAATTCTACTTCTAGTTGATCATAATAGTTACCTTTTTAAGGGTCATTGAGGTGTAGAGAGGTAGACAGATAGCAACCAGAGAGAGAAGAGAAGGATTGGAAAGCTACTTTGGGAAGGAAGTAGCGGATGATGGTTCATTGAGAGAGAATTTATTAGCTTATCTTTTTCCAATACTAAGGTTCTGTGCTCTAGGAAAGACTAGAAACTGGAAAGGTACTTTGGGAATGAAGTAGTAGATGGTTGTTGGTTCATTGAGATGTAGAGAGAGAATTTATAGCTGATCTTTTTCCTAGATGACGGTTGACTAAAGGCTGTGCAAATTTTTTTTTAAGTAATCCTACATTTTTGTGTGTGTAGGGAGTACAAGAGTAGTATAACTCTTGTGTACAATTATCACTGCTCATCCTAGTGAGTTAGTTAAAGATGGAAAGTCAAATTTAAGGAATTTGTGGAAAATGATTTCAATTGCTCTCTCTTCCTCTCTCGGGTCTCGTGACCTCATGTGATCAAATCCCCTTACCTCCTATAAAACCCATCCTATCTTTTTATTTCATTATCTGAAGTGAATATTTAAGTTAATTAGAAATGTCATCGACGAGAGGAAGTAATGTTACCGTACCGGCAGAGAAGCTCACAACGATGTGAATGCTTTGGCAGTTGACGGAGCTATCAAGACGTGCACATCGCGGTGCTCTTCTTCGCTGGTAAAGTTACTTCCTCTCACCGGCGGCATTTCTAATTAACTTAACTATTCACTACAGATAATGAAATAAATGATAGAGGATGAGTTTTATAAAAGGTTAGAAAGAGAGAGATTCGGATTATTTTAAAGACGAAGAGCCTTGTTGCACAGCCTTTAGTCTTCAAATGATAGAGGATGGGTTTAGTCTTGTCAAGCCCTGCCGCTAAACAATTATTTACCACTTAACTGTTCATTAGGAATTGTTGCTACTACATTACTTACATGGTTGTTCTACTATAACTACTATTTGTTGGATGTGTGACCATGAACTTCAACTAATATACTAACTGAAAAAGATCATCTGTATACATGTGGTTTGTTTATTATGATATGATATTCTCTTATTTTTTTGAGTGAATGATATTCTCACATTAGTTATGTGCTATTCATTTATCAACCAAATTGATACAGAGAACAATAGAGATCATCTATAAACACTAGTTACCTGCCCCACCCTGCTACCCCCAACCCCAAAAAAAAAAAAAAAGGAAAAAAACCAACAAGGGGATTCACTTGTGTGGTCGTTAATGTAAAGTGGTTTCAAACATGATTTACAATCAACTTTTAAGAAAATGCATGAAACAGCCACAACTGTTTCATCATTTAAGCATGTGTTTCCTGACTTGCATGTAGGGCAGCATGTGCATGTTCACACATTTATTAAATGATGAAAATATTACTGGTTTCTTAAAGATAACTAGTGAAAATAAGCTTAAATTTTTATATGTCTACTCTTTTAGATTTGATGGCTGTTTGCATGTTGATGTTGTTCTCAACTATGGAAGTTATGAAGTTGTTAGCTCACAGTTATTGCTTGTTTCAATCATTTGAAGATGTTGGCAATTCACTTTCTCTTGATTAACCATTTGAGAACTTCGTTAGTTCTTTATTCTTGTGGCTTAACAATTTTGTTGCATTCAATTTCAGGTCAGATTTTCACAGATGTTGTTGGAAGCCCATATTATGTTGCTCCAGAGGTGTTGTGCAAACACTATGGTCCAGAAGCTGATGTTTGGACAGCAGGGGTTATATTATACATACTGTTAAGTGGCGTACCACCTTTTTGGGCAGGTATAGTTCTGATTTATTTTCTACTTATTCAACACGGTAAAATTTATTTATGATACTGATTGTTCTCGAATTTCCAGAAACACAGCAAGGAATATTCGATGCAGTTCTTAAGGGAGTCATTGATTTTGGATCTGATCCCTGGCCTTTGATCTCTGACAGTGCAAAAGACCTCATCAAAAAGATGCTTTGTTCACGTCCTTGTGACCGATTAACAGCCCATCAAGTTCTATGTACGTTTTTTTTTGCACCTTCCAATCAATAATATCTCACTTTTTGGTCATTAACATACATGATGCATCTAATTCAAGGGATAATAGCATTTTCTGATACACAGAAAATATGATTTCATTTTTGGTACTCTTTTCAGCATTAGGACACATGATGAGAACTAGTTACATTTTTATTCGCGAAATATGTTTTAAATGGACGTAGTAGGAATTTGGCAGTAAGGTAGCGACTAAGTGTCATGGGTTGTTGAACCCTTTTACATAACTCATTTAGCTCATCTGCCAATAGAACCCTATATTTTCCTTTTTTAAACTAAGATGTCTTTTGTCTTTCCTCATGAAAAGAACGAATATTGAACAGCTAACAAGGGAAGTGCAACTTTGAAGATCGGCATTTCAAAACTCGCTTATGCCAAATGTCAGGATAACAAATTAGAACAAAAGAAGCTTGGGCCTTTATTTATGCATTGCCTTGGCTCTATCCATACATTGTGATACTAGATATTATATTCTTTAACTAAGAGATTGTTTTGGCCAGTCTTTTAGGCTTTTACGAGATTGCTCTCGATCTTCTTACACTCTTTGAATCAGAACTGCTTCTTTCTAGATGTGATGAAGTTGTAAATTTTTATACGCTGAAATATGCCACCCTTCAAAAATATTGAAAAAGGGTCATTATCTTGTGCTGGTTATTTTCTTGCTCAGGTCATCCCTGGATATGTGAGAATGGAGTTGCTCCTGATCGGGCATTAGATCCTGCAGTTCTCTCTCGCCTTAAACAATTCTCAGCAATGAATAAGCTGAAGAAGATGGCTTTGAGTAAGTTCAAATTCTTTTAAGCAAGTAAAGATTAACTGTTTAATCTTTTAGGAAGCCTTTTCTTTAATCTTTTAGGAAGACTTTTTCAACTGTAGAGAATGTACATGTTTAACAATGGATTACTTGTGTTATGTATTTCATTATCTGTTTATAAATGAATTCATCTGGGCATTAAAGATGGTATCTAGTTATAAAACTATTAAATTAACTTAATTTAGTTTTTCATGAGATGGGCTAATCTTGTGTATACAATGTATTTTGTAGAGCATCTCTTTCTATAGATTACATTTCTATGTTTCCAATATTATTCCCACCAATGAACTTTTTATCTGAAAAATATCACCATTAATGAATTCATGGGTTCTAATGATTGTCAAATTATCAGGTAATAGCTGAAAGTCTTTCAGAGGAGGAAATTGCTGGATTAAAGGAAATGTTCAAGGCGATGGACACAGACAACAGCGGTGCAATTACATATGATGAGCTGAAAGCAGGTCTTAAAAGATATGGTTCTACTTTGAAAGAATCAGAGATCCGTGATCTCATGGATGCGGTAAGTAATTTCTCTCCCAGTTATGTTTGCAGTAAGTGGCTACTTGACCTTTTAAATGTGTTTTCGTAGTTTCAATAGTGCACCTAAGAAAATGATTAGTATATAGTAAGCTCATAATTTTGATAACATAACGTGATATGTAACAATGCCTGTTGTAGATTTGTATATGCAGGTCTTTTAGTAATTCGTACTTGAAGGCAAATTGCTTTTCGCATAAACATACTTTGAAGGCTATTTGTTCTTATTAGTTTTTGAAACTTAACGAGCAACTTTAGATGAAGACTAAGATACTGTTGCTTGGCATAATCTATATATGTATGCTACTCAACATTCAACTGTTGTTTTTTCCCTTGGAATATTTGGATTAAGATATTTTTATTTGAGATCGTGGATGGATGTATGCATATTGATATCTCTTGATGCATAAATGACCACTCCTTTTATGCACATAATTCATGTCATTCCTATCTAGGTAGGAGGTGGGTATTGAGGTTCGTTTTTCAATATTGAGTAGTTATTTCTTTGCTGGCAACCTTTAACATGTTAATACTTGCCGGAAAGTAATGATTACTTGAAGAGTATAAGTAAAAAGGTCTTCTGATTATCTAATCAAGCTAAGCAGCTGAAGACATTTAGATTTCAAGAAATAAACTTTTTTTTGAACTGCATCTCGGGTCCAGTATTACTACATGGATTCTATATTGATGCATATTGATATTCCTTTTGATTAGTGAAGATATTACAACATTTGCGTAGTTTCTGAAAATTGCCTCATGTTCGTTGAAGTATATGGACGTGTTTAGACATGTCTAAGTATGTAATTAATAGAATGTGATGGTGCTATATTTGCACTGACTGGTCAACTTACTTCAGGCTGATATAGACAACAGTGGTACTATCGACTATGGAGAATTCATTGCTGCCACAGTACACCTAAACAAGCTGGAGCGAAGAACATTTGGTGGCAGCATTTTCCTATTTTGACAAGGATGGGAGCGGTTATATTACGGTGGATGAGCTTCAACATGCTTGTCAAGAACACAACATGACCGATGCTTTTCTTGAAGATATCATCAAAGAAGTTGACCAGGATAATGTAAGCAGTAATACTGCTTCTGCTATCATAACTAGCTTGCAATTACCTCCAGATTTTGTTCTTCTGCTGCTCTATCATAACTAGCTTGCAGTTACCTAGATGCAAAATGTGTGTTTTGAGCTTTTCAGTGTTGAACTTTGCCCTAATAAAACTTGTATTTTGTCTCAGGATGGTCGAATAGACTACGGAGAATTTGTTGCTATGATGCGAAAGGGCAATATCGGGCATATGGGGATCGGCAGACGAACCATGAGGAATAGTTTGAATGTAAGCATGAGAGATGCGCCAGGAGCTCACTGAGAATCTTGATCATGTACAGTTCTGTTGCCCAATTTTTATATTTTTCCCCGCAGTTGTTGTTTCCTTCATTCTGTGTTAGGGCTTGTGAGGTGAATGTTGAAAGAACAAAACATTTGAAATATATCGACATTTCTCGTGATAGATTTTGTAAAAAAAAGTATAAAGAAGAGAAAAGGCAAAATTACCATATTGGTATATTTTGTTGACCTTATGTGACAAATTGGTATATTTTCTTATTCCAGCGACAATTTGGCATTTTATATGGATTACGGTGACAAATAGGCTTATTTTTTTGCCAGAGAAAAATTCTGGCTAAATTGAGTCACATGTCTTCTCACGTGAGGCTGACGTGGATTAAGTGGGCTTATGTGGTAGCGTAACTTTTATGAAAGAAAAAAACCCCAATTTCCCCCCATTCTTTATTTTCCCTCTCAAAAAAACCCCAATTTCCCCCCATTCTTTATTTTCCCTCTCGAAAAAAACCCCAATTTCTCCCACATTCTTTATTTTCCCTCTCTTTCTTTGTTCATGTGAGGGAGATGATGAATCTTCGAAAAATTGCAGAGATTCCCCTCGTGCATGGAGTTTGAGACCTATGAGGTTTGATTTCTTCCATCTACATTGAGGCGCAAGCGAGAATTAGGGTTATTTTGTCGGCTACAATGAGGTGCAAAAGATGAGTTCAAAATTTTGAAAATAATTTGAGGAATTAGATGGTTAATTAAAATGATTAGTGTTACTTAAGGTTCAAAACCTTGATTTTGCTACAATCTAGTTGATTTGTGTAAATTAGGGTTTTTCATCCCCTGGAGCCCTTATTTGCTTCTTCCCATGCTTATGCTTGAAAGTGACGTTGAGCGAGAGTTTGATAATGAAGAATCCATCTCCAATTTTAGTTGCCCTAAGCAATTTAACACTAAGAGGAAGAAGAATAAAAAATTCCCAATTTGAACCCTAACTTTTGACTCCTAATGTGAGAAAAAACGCCTTTCAGCAAATTGAATGATCACAACTACTGTCATGTTGGTAGCCACGTTGGCCGCATGTGAGGAGTCGTGTGACTCAATTTGGCTAGAATTTTAACTTCGGCCAAAAAAATAGGCTCATTTGTCACCGTAGTCCACATAATATGCCAAGTTGTCACCGGAATAAGAAAATATACCAATCTGTCATATATGGTCAACAAAATATGCCAATCTGTCATATTGGTCATTACTTAATTTTCTTTTTTCTTCCTCTAAAAAGATGTACTGTGATTGATCTGCTCGTTTTTTCCCCTGCTTTAAACTTTTGATATTTATCTTTCATTTTTTCCTTTACTAGTTTTTATGCACGTGCAATGCACATGATTAAATATCAAAATAATTTAATTTTTATTTGATTCATTACTTTAAATAAGTTAGATTCACTTTGAATTAAAAATGTAAAATTGAATTATTAGATTTGCTATAATTTTATTTAAACATTATAAAAGAATTGATGTAATGGATTTTTAAGCACATCAAAATGTATTGAAAAAGTGATTAAACAGAATTGAGCAACACATTTTGACATTAATCTCAACAGCAATCATTAAAAAACGTACGATAAACATGATATATAAACATGATATGTGGATTATTGCTTGTCTAGATTCATTAATTCAGTGAATCAGTGATAAAAGTTGTGAAAAGTCTAATAATATTGACGACCTTTCTTCCCCAATCTAAAACATGCAACTATTAACTAAATTTTCTTCCTTACATAGTTGTGCAGTGCTTTAATTGTTAATGGTAGTGATTCTTGGAGTTAAGCACTTGAGACAAAGGGTAATTTATTATTACATGATTTTCAAGTGACATCTCAACCTATCTTTGAAATAACGTCATCCGGAGTTTAGGGGTCCTAGAACAATCAACATGTAACTGAGGGTTTCCACTTTCAGGCATAATCAGATCAAAATTAATTTGCTAGCAACAAATATACACTGCTATAAACATTTTTCTTAATCATGTATGGTAAAAGAAAAGGTAAAAGAAATGAAGCAAATACAAGCTAGTAAATAACAAATATCATAATTGAATCAAATACACAACATTACAAAATTAAAACAATGAAGGCAACGATAGGACATTCCTGTGGAAGAAGACACTAACAAAAGAGGTTCTGAAATAAGAGGAGAAATCATTATAAATAACCGACATGAATCACCAACACCATTGAATCAAATACACACTATTACTAACGAATAATCATGAAGATAAAAAGGACCAATATTACTAAAGAATAATAATCATGAATCATGAAAATAAAAAGGAACATACATGTTGAAGGAGACCAAGTTAGTTTGAAATTTGTGTAATTTCTTGGTTTATATATAGGTGTGAAGTGTTGCATGTGATAGGATAACAATTACAATTAGAGTTCTCTTTGTATAAAGATTGCAAATTGTATAATATTTTATTATAATAATAATAACACAACTAATTACATATAATATCAATTCAAGTTAATTATATAATATCACGTATTATCATGTTATTTAGCAAGAAATAAATAAGTCGGTTGCAATGCTCGTCAACTGTATGTTTGATTCATATCCTAATTATATAATATCACGTATTATCCACCTGAATTCGAAATTGAGTTCGAAATTCAATTCTGATGTTTACCAGCCCCAGACATAAGTTGCCAATGATTAAATGTAGACTTAACTAATTTTCAAGTTTACACCAAAACCAAACCATATATAATAAGAATTTGATTAGGATTAGGTAGGTCAAACTTTTAAGTTTAAACTTTATTAGGATTAGAATTTAAGTTTGATTCATATCCTAATTATATAATATCAGGTATTATCCACCTGAATTAAATTCAATTCTTATTAATATTTCAATATATAATAAGAATTTGGATTAGCTAGGTCAAATTCAGTTTTATTAATATCAATATATAATTCGAAATTCAATTTTACATATTTTAGTAGTTGATTAGGATATTTAAAGAAGGGTTAAGGATATTTTTGTCTATCGAAAGATTTTCCAGAACTCGTGCTTTCAAAAGGGAGTATGATCTAATTCAAGGCTTTGTGACATGAGGAAATGTAAGCAATATTAGTTTACGACTTAAGTTGGCAACAACGTCTTTTAGGACCCACATCCAAGTATCCAAAAACGTGGAAGATCCGAAACCCACACAGTACAACGACTTTCACGGTACAAATACACCTCCCACTGTAAAAAATTTTAAACGGCAGTTGAAACGACCAACTCCCTGTCAGAACTCGCGCCAAAAATCAACTAGAGCCATAATTTTCAACCAACCTCATCCATACATTTCATCCCTCAATGGCGGCTTCTGAGCCAATAAATCCCTCTCTTATCTCCTTCACATCTCTTCTCTCATTACTCCCCTCCACCACAATTCCAGCACCTGCTATCTGATCATCTTCTCTCTTCTCTAATGGCGGAACAACGACCGGGTCGCCGGAATTCGAACTCACAGCTGCTCCAAGAGCTCGACGCTCTGAGCCAGACCCTCTACCAATCCCATACGACTCGCCGGACCGCCTCCCTCGCCCTCCCCCGTTCCGCCGCTCCGACCGTCGACCCGATTCCGGCTGCATCTGACCGACCGGTCCCTGCTGCTGCCAATGTCCCAGTCGTCTCCAACGAACGCCCTCGCTCTCGCCGCATGTCGATGTCCCCATTCCGTTCCCGTAGAAAATCACATCATGCGTCGGAGGATGATGACGGTGGCGACCGTAACCTCTCCAAGAACGGTCCGCCAGTCGCCTTCACGGCCGCGAATGAAGAGAAGAAGGGGATATGGGGTTGGAAGCCGCTACGGGCACTGGCACACATCGGTATGCAACGCATGGGCTGCCTCTTCTCTGTCGAAGTGGTCGCCATCCAAGGCTTACCGGCGTCCATGAATGGTCTCCGTCTATCTGTGACCGTCCGCAAGAAGGAGACCAAGGAGGGCGTTGTGCAGACCATGCCGGCGAGGGTCCTCCAGGGATCAGCCGACTTCGAGGAGACGCTCTTCGTGAGGTGCCATGTGTACTGCTCAGGCAAGCCCCCCAAGTTTGAGCCCCACCCTTTTCTGATCTCAGCTGTGGCCATCGATGCGCCTGAGCTTGACTTTGGTCGGAGCTCGGTTGATCTGAGCTCCATGGTAAAGGAGTCGATGGAGAGGAACTCGGAAGGGGTGAGAATCCGGCAATGGGATGCTGCATTTCCGCTCGCCAGGAAGGCGAAAGGAGGGGAAATGGTTGTGAAGCTAGGGTTTCAGATTATGGAGGATGGTGGTGTTGAGATTTATAAGCAAGGAGAAGGGGCTCATTCGTCGAAGAACCAAGCCGGAGATTCTCCTTCATCATCATCATTTGCTCGACGACAGTCGAAGTCTTCTTTCAGCGTCTCGAGTCCGAAGATTACTCGATCGGAACCGTCGCGGATACCGATCAAGGAGTCAGCGAGCATGGATTTGAGGGGAATTGATGACTTCAATCTCGACGAGCCTGGCCCTTCTCCACCTCCTACAGTGAGCTCCACATTGATTCAGAAGCCCGAATCGGAGCAGAAGCAAGAAGATCTCGACCTTCCCGAGTTCGAAGTCATCGACAAAGGAGTCGAGGTACAAGAACAAAAGAAGGAAGAAGAAGAGGCAGAAACCGAGTCAGAATCAGCCATCGACGAAGCTTCAGTCTCGGGCGAGGTCGTGAAGGAAGTCGTGCATGACAGCGCACACTTGACCAGACTGACTGAGCTCGATGCCATTGCGAAGCAGATCAAGGCTCTGGAGTCGATGATGGCCGTCGACGCGACTATCGATTCTTCTATCAAGACGGATCAAGAAGATGATAACAAGCAACTTTATGCCGAGGAAGAAACCGTGACGAGAGAGTTCCTTCAGATGCTCGAGTTGGAGGGCGGCGAAAAGCTAGGTTTCGACTCGTCAGATCTTACAACTCCCATGAGGCCGGAGGCCGGCAATGGAGAAGACAGTGAAGCGAAATGTTTTCTTTCGGACTTAGGAAAGGGGCTTGGCGCTGTGGTTCAGACCCGAGACGGAGGCTACTTGACCGCGATGAATCCCTTTGACACCGAAGTATCACGAAAAGAGACTCCGAAGCTTGCAATGCAAGTATCAAGACCGTTAATCATCAAAGATCAGAAGCTCGGGAGTGGAATTGAAGTGTTCCAGAAGCTCGCGGCAGTAGGAACGGAAGGTCTGAGCTCGAAACTAGACTCTCTGACGGCCATGGACGAACTTATGGGCAAGACAGCAGAGCAAATAGCATTCGAAGGGATCGCATCGGCGATCATCTCTGGGCGGAGCACGGGAGGTGCGAGCTCTAGTGCAGCGAAATCAGTCACCGCCCTCAAGATTATGTCATCGGCGATGAGCCACGGAAGAAAGGAAAGGATATCAACCGGAATCTGGAACGTGAAGGAGGAGCCGTTGGGGGTGGAGGATATCCTCCCCTTCTCACTGCAGAGGATCGAGGCAATGGCAATCGAGGCGTTGAAGATCCAAGCAGAGGTGACCAACGAAGAGCCACCCTTTCACGTATCTCCTCTCGTTGGAACTTCCACCCCATTAGACTCTGCAATGTCGCTTGACGAATGGGTGAAATCCTCTGATAACAACGCCTCCGCAGTCACAATGCTGGTTGTGGGGCAGCTGCGGGACCCGTTACGGCGGTACGAGACGGTAGGAGCGCCGGTGATTGTGGTGGTGCAGGCGGCGAGGGCTGAGGACAGAGGCGGTGGCGACCGGTTCAAGGTGGCGAGCTTGCATGTTGGAGGGATGAAGATGAGGACGGCTGCAGGAGGGAGGAGGAGCGGGTGGGACGCGGAGAGGGGAGGTTGACGGCGATGCAGTGGGTGGTGGCGTCGGGATGGGAAGAGCGGGTAGGAGGAGGAAGACGGCGACCACGAAGGGAGGGCGAGTCGGTGTGGAGTGTGTCGTCGAGAGTAATGGCCGATATGTGGTTGAAGCCGATGAGGAACGGATGTGAAGTTGCCTGAGAAGTTGTAGAGGTGATATTGATGCCTTGTGAGGTTTTATGTACTGTATTTAGTACATGTTTCTTGTCTGAATCATTGTGTAACTTCAGATTCATGATGAAGGGGGTGATACGATCATATGATAATCGAGAATATTGTTGAAATTACATATAAGAATAAGAAAGGTTGAAGGGTTCAATTCTAGTAAGTTTGCGGTGGAAATGTTCATGTTTAGTTTAGTAAGGGTGTGATCAAAGATAAAACCAAGCAACAGTGACAGATTTCTCTTAAATAACCTCCTAACTTCTTCCTTTATTGTTCCGCAAATCACTCATTGATCTGCAATCCTGTTCCAAATTTGAAGCCCACAAGAAAAAAGAGAAGCGATTTGGACAGATTTGTTCAAGGGAAATTGCATTTTCATATGTTTCAAAGAATAATATAGTACTACGCAATCTACTGCCATAAAAAAAAAAAAAAAAAAAAAAAAAATTACAGCCACAAGCATAAGGCAAGCGAAACACTTAAAAGGTAAGATTTGAACCTGCAACCTAGTAGTTTCTTGGTGCTAGAAAACAAGTTGATGGTTTCGGATTATATACAGCAACTATAACAGTGTCTCTAAATAAGAAGGCTAACAGCCTTGGAAATTGAATATAGCAAAGTTGTTTCCTCATGGTTATTGTGAGACCTCACAATGTATACTTCATGATCCAGTACTTCCAAAAATATATACATGTACCAGTCTTTGACTCATAACAATATGTGTGAACACTGTATATCTTCCAAAAACGTAAAATTCGGAGCTCTTGTAAAGTAAGAACATGATCCTTGAATCTCTGCAAACAAAAAAGGGAGATGTCTCCATTGAAAACTTTCGGTAGGCTGGCTCACAATTACAGGAAGCAAGATATCATTTCTGGCAGAAATCATCAAGAGTGTCAAGGTAGCCAAAACAATGAACCTCGAACTTCAGTCCTCCACAAGCGAAAGGGAAAAAAATGTGAACCATTTTATCTGTAGAATTAGTATGATTGCAGTAATCTTTGAACATGTGACCGTCCTAGGCTGCTTCTACATCATCATGGATGATGCCTCCACTAGTCGGCCTGAAAACATTTCCATGTGCATGCATTATAAACCTTTTCAGGATATCAATATTAGTGCATATACATATTCTGAAATATGAAATACCATACATATGCAAGAAAAGAGACTACACAGTGAGACTTGGCAAGTTATCTAGAATAAATCGAACAGGCTGAACCTCGGATGGACACAAGTATGATATAATGTCATTCTTTTCAGGCTTGATCATAATTTGCTAACCTCACTGGAAATGGGATTAGTTTCCAGTTTAGCTGTTGGGTAACCCAAGTGGGGCTGTAAATGAGTTGAGAAAGCTCAAGGCTTGACCTTAGGTATTTGATGACATTAATGTTTGTACACTTAAGCCATCTGGTCCTTAAGGTTCTAATTCCGTTATGTGGCCTTCTCCATACTTACCTAGGCAGTGAATCTGTCAGCAACTCAGAGGGTTGACATTTAGATTAATATCTGTTGAAACTGTTGATTATGACTTGCACTCAAACAGTTGGGAGTCGAAGTGCTGATTTGACTTGGGCTGGAAGTTGATTTTTGACTGCCATACAATTATAATTCTGTAATTCTAATCAATAGGAATTCAAAATTGCAAGGAAAGATCTTTAAGTACCCGCAGAGAGTTTCAGTGTAAACCATAAGATGAAGAAGAAAAAGGGTAGAACCTTGTGAAATGTACACGTGTTAAAGGGGGAAAAAATGGCAATTTTCATTCAGGAAAAAGTTGCCGAACTATGTTACAACTTCTTGTTTGCGTGATTGTTCGTTCTTGTTCGTATTAAGGGGTTTTGGATACTCTAATCGAATCCCGCTGGAAATAAGTGTACTCTACTGAGGAGCTTTATTTATTTTTTAGGTCATACTACACAGCCAATGCCATTTTCATGAGAAAAGGCGCAATTAACGATGACGATTATGATGACAGAAAGGTAAATTTCGTAGCTTATCTCTTAGACTAACATCAACCATTCAGAATAAGCAAGTATTTGCATAAACTCACAGAAAGTAATGTACTTACAGTCCACTTAATACTTTGATGGTGTCATAAAAGAACCATTGCATTGTTATAACTGGTCCCACAAGTGTGATCCGGATAGGAAGACTTCTTGTAAACAAATTGGCAAAACCAATTTTCTTCACAGCCTGCATTTATTAGATTTATAGTTGAAAATGGTTGAAAATTCAATCCAACTATATAAAGTTAGGAAAAGCATATTGAGCAAATATTACCTCCAAGACACTGTTAGCCTTCTTATTGTAAAGTGAAGACACGATATTATCTGCAGGATTTGAAACAAAGGTCCCAACTGCCCCAGATGCATAACCAGCTATACAAGTCACCCCGAGTTGTTGAGCTCTTGAACATTCCTCCTTTCTCTTTTGAATAAGCTTACGATATAAGATATCCACAGAGTGCTCAAAAGACGAGAACATTATCATAGCAACTGCAGAGATATATGGATTTGGAAGTTATCAAAGTGAATCCTGAGCAGAAAGGAATTGCTACTTCATATAAGAAAAACGCGACAGCAGATGACTACAAAACTCATATTGTACATGTCAGAATCAGGATCAGTTCAAGGGTAATACTGCATTTACAAGAATATGATACTTGCATTTCCGTAGCCATTTTAGAGAAAATATATAGCAACCAGCAAATGATGAAAATACTGCATGGAAACCTAAAACAACGTGGTAAGAAAGCAAAATGAACCTGAACTACCCTATAATCCACAGGAAACTTTGAATCTACAAAGTAAGTAATAGACTTAAGTTTACTGAAGAAATGAAGAAAACATTACTATTCGAGCATTGTCTTTAGCCTATTTATAGATGCAAAACAATAAGACCACTCAATAAGAAATCTCAACTCCTCATCAAACAAAAACAAATAAATAAACCTTACAGAGAAGATGCTAAAAATTTCACTCTTGTACATAAATATATTATTTACAAACTACCTAAAATAGTGTTAGTTTTCACTAGATTTGTTAGAGCAATGCTAATAGAACAACCAATATAAGACTTTAATCTGATAGCTAAATGTAAGGCGTAGAGATTGGTTAGAAAAGTCATACCTAAACTCTAGACAGTAATCTTGACTAGGCTAGTGTTAGATCAACGTTTTCATAGTAGCAAATTACAAAAAGAAAATAATTAGAATTTTTTTTGGGGAGAAAGGAATGGGAATATTTATAAGAAGTTGGGAAAATACATGTGGGTTTTGCATTAAATCATTATAGTTTGCCTTTCGTGGTCTCTACCCCTAAGTGAATTTGTTTTGCTTCAAATGAATTATTTCATGTTTCTTCCTTGTGTACAATCATATGTATATTATGAATTGTTCAGCTTTTAAACTCCACCGTTATCAACATTACTATTCGAGCATTGTCTTTAGCCTATTTATAGATGCAAAACAATAAGACCACTCAATAAGAAATCTCAACTCCTCATCAAACAAAAACAAATAAATAAACCTTACAGAGAAGATGCTAAAAAATTTCAACTCAAAGTCTAAAATATTAAACATCCTTGCTGATCAGGATGCTCCAAGTGGTAAAACATGTTAACCAAGTTTGGTTCAACTGACTCTTAGAACCCTGTCCACATTCAAAAGGGATACAAAGATCTTTTTCACGGACATTGACCAATCATCGAGTTTGCTTATCATGCATTGAGGAATTAGAGGGTTCTAACACTTCAACATTTGCCACATCTCAAACTTCCTGCAGGAATATGGTCAATTGCCTTACAATACTGTCAAACCAAAAAATGTTCATGCTCCACCAAATGTTTTGATAGCAACACTCCCATGACTTTGACAAATTCTTATTCCTCATGCAAAAACTAAAGCATGAGATCTTTATTACCTTATGGATGTTCTCCTTTAGCCGTGTGTGTGCATGTGTGCATGGGTGTGTGGGTTTGTGCACACGCATGTAGTTTCCGATACTTTGCAAACCTGACTTTCACGAGTCATTATCTTCCAAGCTTTTATGTTTGAACTCTCCTCGTAATTTGATAGAAGCATTATAAACTGAAGATCTTCATCCCAGAATTCTCATCATGATCAAGAGTTACTTTGGGCTTTTTGCTGCCGTGATCACTATGTCTAGACCAATTCCTATCATCAACTTGCTGACTTCCCAAGAGTGGCCTGCACCATTTGCCCCATCTCTTGAACAAATGGTGTTTCATCTCTTGCAATATCTTGTAGAAACAATTACCCTAATTCTTATTGGCTGGTTGTTTTTACAAAGTCTTTGCAGGATTGTCATTTATGGGTTTTCCAATGCTTCGACTATTTGCCATCACACCAGGTAAAAAGGGTCAAGAAACTGAATCAGTACGTGTTTCAATTACAGAATGAAATACACTGTTCAGTTAAAGAATGAAAGACATACTGCTTCAGTTTCTTAACTCTATTTAAGCTAAATCAGTATGTGTTTCATTCTTTAATTGAAGAAGCCCATTGCAACACTAGGGTTCTGATACTGATTCAGTTTCTTGACCAAACTCAGTTAAATAAAAATAAATATAATAAAATGAAAAGATAGAAGAAAAGAACATATGGAACAGAGTAATTACATGGAAGGTTCCGGCCCCACAACGGAAAGAGTCCTCTGGAAAAGCTGGAGGCAGAAACAAAAGGAAATTATCAATATGATCAGAATGAAGACTTTCCTTCACAATATTGAATACTGAACAAAGCTAATTGAATACTGAACAAAGCTAATTGAACCAACAATATATCATTTTTAAGAACCTCACCCAGATAAACCTTCTGTATTGTACACTTTTGGGAATCCATCAACCAAGCCCTTTGCGAACTTGGGTTGAGTCTGAACACGAACTTTTACAGCTTCGAAAGGACAAAGGGCAACATCTGCAATTACTTGAGCGGATGCACTGCTAATGAAGAATATGAAATTTTGATTTTTCGCTCCTAATACATCAGAATACATCTTCTTGAAGTATTCATAAAGCCCAAACCTACAGCCGCCTTGAGCACCATAACCAAAGAGTTTCCCTGTCCAGCCTCTCCAAAGAGATGACAGACCTTGTTCTTTTACTAGGATATGCAAACCGGAAAATATGCTATTGTATTTGGCAGGATTCACCTAAAGTGGAAGAAGAAAATATATGAAAGGGTAAATGATTCCGCATCAGTAAACATCTATAGAGGTTAATGAACAATGTAAAAACACGAGACAAGAAAGCTAAATGGAGTATTAACAATTTAACTGCAGAGCCAGAAAGATTGAAGAAACTACAAAATTCATTTTCTTGACATGTTATTATAAAAGATAAAAGGATTACCTACTAATCCACATTTAGTTTTTCTGAGTGTTAAGCATATGCTCGAAATATAACTTAATGTCTCTGCCACTTTACCAAACCTCTAAACAGGGACAGTAAAGAGAATTCTACTATGGAATTAGCAAATTCTAAGCCAATAAGTAGAATTTGGCATTATATATGGATAACTAGACCCAAACTCAGGCTTCCCTTTTCGCAGCCTTCTAATTCTCTTCCCAGATTAATCTATGATTGTGAAAGACAAAAATGACTGGATGTCATTATTCCAGACTAATGCATTCTGACATTCAAGTTCCACAAACACATGCACATGCACCCATGACACACACACACACACAGGCACAAAGTCAACTGAGACTCTTGTCAATTCCCAAAATGAACTGAAACCTGACTCTTAGACCGATAAATTTTATGTTTCCACCATGTAATCATACTTGATTCCTTTGAAGGATATTGCCGAATGTTAGTTTCATGTATTATACAGCAGATTTTATAATATAACCTATCCTTTGAACACGATGTGCTCAGTAGGAAGAGAAGCTTCTCGTGATGAAGATCAAGCCACAATTCCCATCAATCAATTTAGAGAAGCTCGACGACGGGAGTACATTGAAGACATAAAAATCTATTATGTTCTAGCGCTTCTCAATTAGCATGTAATAAGTCTTGACTGCGATGTATATATTTTTCTTTAAAAAAAATCTAGATCATAAAATAAAAAAACTTGTAGTGCCTAAACTTAATCAAACGCTAGCCCGCAAAAGCTACCTTTAAAACAGAGTATTTTAGAAAACCCAGATTACCAAATACAATCCAGTGTTATTAGGTGTTATCCCAAACATCTCACTAGTATGAAGTGAACAAAATTAAATATAAAACAACAGCTAATTCAAACAAAAAAAAATGTAACAAAAAAAATGAAACAGAGAAGAGGAGCGATCACCTGCATATTGACTTTGAGCACGTCGAGGGGAGTAATGGCGAGATGGGTGGTCCCCGCGCTGAGCATCCCGCCGACGGCGCAGACGGCGTAGTACTCCGGCGAGAATACTCTCAACCCGTTCTTCCCAAAATACCCTTTCCATTTTCCTTGGACCTCTCCCATTTCTCTCTCTCTCAACTTGGGAAATCTCAAACCCTAATCGCTCTCATTTTCTCAAAAGCTCAGGAAAACTCCTGAGGGAGAGGCGGTGTTTGTGGAGAATAGGAATCGGCCACGTCGGCAAGAGGAGGCAGCCATGGACAGAGACTGCTTCCTAATTGGCCACAGCTCAAAGCCCCTCCTGATTCCTAAACCCTCGGAACTCAAAGGAGTGTTTACTGAACTAGCCCTTGGATTGTTGTGTTTAGAGCCAGGTGGAGGTGTAATAAGAGGGGCACCCAAGTAAAATCGACGCCCACATGATCGTGGGCAAATTGAGGCCGTCGCATTCTTTTGCACCCGCTGCACCGTTGGGAACCGGCCGCGTTTCTTGAAAAGTGAAACTCGGGCTCGATTGAAAATAAGTAAACCTGTAAAGGGTATTTTCAGTTATATGGATGCCAAGCTGGCGTATCCACGTCACCGATCCGAGCAGCGAGCAAAATATCAATCTCGACCATCCATCCAATATCTCGACCCGCATTTCAGCGCTCAACATTTCGTCATTTTCAAAATTCCCCAAATTTCAAACTCCTCCTCTATAAAACACTCAGATCCCCATTTCGATCTCAGAATCCTGAACCAATCAATCTCAAAGAAATCGAAATGTCGGGGAGAGGGAAGGGGGGGAAGGGGCTGGGGAAGGGAGGGGCGAAGAGGCACAGGAAGGTGCTGAGGGACAACATCCAGGGGATCACGAAGCCCGCCATCCGGCGCCTCGCCCGCAGGGGCGGGGTGAAGCGCATCAGCGGCCTCATCTACGAGGAGACCCGCGGCGTCCTCAAGATCTTCCTCGAGAACGTCATCCGCGACGCCGTCACCTACACCGAGCACGCCCGGCGCAAGACCGTCACCGCCATGGACGTCGTCTACGCCCTCAAGCGCCAGGGCAGGACCCTCTACGGCTTCGGCGGCTAGGCCTTCTTTTTTTTTTTTTAGTGTCTGGGTGCTCGGATCTCGATTTGGCAGTCTGCTTGTGCCGTCTATAATCTTTTCGATCTGTAATGGAAATGTTTTTTGTTTTGTTTTTTTTAGCTTGGAAGTAGTAAGTGCTTGCTGTTTAATTGATGTATTATAGTCTTGGGCTCCGCTGCATTTCCAAATGCTTTAGGTGCTCCACTTTTAAAATTGTTTTCAATATTAGTCACGTAAACTAGTTTTAGACCGCGCAATGCGCGGATTTGTTCAATATTGAGCTTCTACCGTTTTGAAAATGGGCAAAATATCACATTTTTAAACTTTATTTTTCCAAAAGAAAATTCATCATAGTTAATCAGCCATTATAAAGTACAAATTTAAATATTCATTAAAAAGGATAAATTTGATTTTAAAAGATTTATAGTCTTTCTACCCGTCATTGGTAAATTTAAGCCCTAAAAGGATAAATTTGACTTTCATCTTAATAAAATTTCTTTAATGTAACCGTTTGTACTTAAATTATAGTTTAAACATTAAATATATCAATGCATAAAGAGTACTTAAACAAAGAGTTAATATATAGCTACATAATGCCATTGACTTTAGAGTAATAAACCAATTATTAAAATAGCTTCAATTATAAATTCTAATTGTTAACAAAACATAGTACGTCTTTTGGGTCAAGCAAAATTAATTTATTCAGCTAGTAAGTCCTCACTAATAGTTTCTCTGATATGCTTTTGATACCATAACATTACGAAGTTCAAACATCAATTTCATACAACATTAATGAAAAAGGAAAAAAATAAAATAAAATCAGTTGTAGTTGCAAAATCTCGTTATGTTGAGACTCAAAAATTAGGCAACGATCCAAACTGGTAACATATTATACCGTTAGAAGGCTCAAACTCAGCCAATATGTCCACAATCTAGCACCAAACTCTTAAAATTTTCTCTTTGATCTACTTTCACTATGTATTATTGAATTATAAAATAACACCCCCCCTCTTTTTAGAAAGAACTAGTATTTATCCCGTGCTAAGCACGGCCTCCTTAATATTTTTTGCGCAATTTTTTCCCATCTTATTTTTGCGGTTCATCCGTGAAATTTTATCTTAAAATCTGAATCGCATAAATCAAACCCGGCTTTAATTAGAACCAAAATGACCTACAAAGGTTTAATTCATCAATTCTAATTCTAAAAGAAGAACCCAAAAGTCTCTTAACTGAAGAAAACGAAATCCAAATTCATGCAACAATATACAGTCTTTAAACTCAATTGCACGCACCAAGTAGCTAATTATTTCATATTCTAATAAAATCCCTCATAAGGAAACTAAAATCGAATCGCGGCTACATTAATTAATAAAAAAGCAATATCATTTCCGGAGTAATGTCCTTCGGAGCGACTCCATCTTTGCGATAACACTCTGAATAAGAAATTTATCCTTGCATTGCATATCGGGAGGCGCCTCACGCTGCGCTTGCATTGTAACTACAAACAAATCCCAAATAATTTAATCTCATTCAAAACAAACAAAAAAGGAAACTATGTTATGATTAAACCTGAAGTAAAATCTTATAAAAAAATACCGATCACATCGCATGTAGATCGAGGCAAGACGATCTCGGTGTTAGGCCTAACACAATATTTCTTCCGGCTCGTAGTCTTGACCTAAACCAAGAAAAAAAATCGGTAGAAAGAAGAATGAAATAGTTAGATTTGTAACTAACTTAAAAAATCGAAAAGAAATGTTATCTTGAAATTACAAAAAAAAACTAATTTGCTAGAAACAAACATGCTAAATTCAATTAACCGTATAAGAACATAGTTTGATCAAAATAACCAATGGAAATAAAAGACTAATATAAAATTAAATCGTTTAATTTAATTATGAACAGATCTTGGGAAAAAACTTAGTATCATTTTTTATACGTGGTTAATTGGAGTTCTAACTGACCTTAAAATCAGTTTCTCTACATATATTTGTGTTATGTCATCATATAACCTAAGTGCTAATCCTCTCCCTGGAGTCGACACGTGTCCCATGTTAACTAATCATCAGACCGATTTCACGCCAGCCAGGACGACTCGGATAGCATGGACACTCGTCCCTTCCTAAGGAGGACCGAGTCGAGAAGCATTCTCACTCAAACTCATCATTTGAGCCGACCCCTACTCCTCTTCGCTCTACAAGGACGGGTCGACAACTCTCGAGGCCGACTAAAAAGGCGGTACTTGTCGGCCCACTTGCAGAGCCGAGTCGAGAGGCGGTTTGTCCTCGAACTCCTCATCGACAGCTGGTCAGCATCATCATTGCTTCTGCCACGATAGTTTTTATGACTCATCGCCCTCCGTCAGCATCATGCTTCCCTAGTCTCCATCACATCAAGCACATAGGTGACTCATCTCATCTACAGTCGACACATGTAGACTATCTGCCGATTCAGCTACCTGCCTGGACTTGGCCAGAGTTACATATGCACCCCCTCTCAGTTGGGTATATATAGGCTCATCGCCTACTAACCAAGGACTCTCATCCTATCAGGGAATCGGCCACCAGAAGGGACGAAGGGACCCCCGACATCTTCAATATCGACCCTAACCCCATCGTCGTTCGGGATCAACTTCTAATCCCACTATTGAGAACTTTGACATCAACAATTTGTTTCCCAAAATAACTTTTTTATGTATTTGAAATTCTAGTTAATTACATTTTCGGATGTGGAACACCTCTCAACCCTGTATCTAAAAAATTGCGGCTGAGGGAGAGAAATTCACGGAACGTAATTACTAAATTTGCTACCGGTGCTCCAATGTTTCTTTTTTGAAGCACCAAAGCTTTCATCTAGCCATTAACTTCTCAATACAGCTCTTAATACGTCGTTGTTATCGATATCCAATGGTAAGCGAGAACTCGATCGCCGATGAATCATTCCTCACTGATCTCCTTCAGCGGGGCTCGCTGGTGGAGAGATGGAATACTCGTCCTCATTGTCACCGGTGATGACGTCATGCATTCCTTGTGGTGGCCGCAAACAAACTCTTGTAGGGCTAAAATCACTTTAGTCTACCATCACATTTAACCCAACTTGACTCTATAAATTCATTCAATAATTAGAAAAATTACGGGCTCTATCACCTTATTCCTTCTCCATCCTTTGTATACTTTTCCTTCTTCCGTTTATTTGATCTAAACCATGTATTTTTTAAACTAATTTTCTAAATACATCGAATTTTAGAGGAATTTGGTAATGAACGTGTAAAGTTGAAATTTTTCTCAGCGATCAGGTATTGAGAAGGTTACAAAACTACAGTAACAAATTTGGAAATTAGAAGAATTTGGGGGAAACAGATTTAAAAAATTCTTTATCAGTTAAATTAAAATTTTTATTTTCAATATCTGCTTGTTGATGATGTTCCGAGTACTCCTGAATTTGGGGAGTTAGCAAATTTGGGGAGTCAGCAAATTTGCCAAAAACTATGCAGTCGTGTCAAAAGCAGTTGAATATAAGGGGAAAAATCGTGACAAGCATAGGCAGATTCAGCTTGGGGGCAGTGGGGGCAATTGCCCCCACTGACCCCTAGGTTCAATTAGTTTAGTTTGGACCATATAGTAGACTTATTAAACCCAAGCCCATTAAACTTTAGAAAATGCACTCTTAAACGGGTAAAACCCAACCTGTTTACCCAATCCAATTCTAAAAACCCCCTCACTCCCTCTCCGTTTCTACTTTCAAGAATCCCAAAATTTTCAATCTCAAGCGACGCCTCCTCACATCGGAACGACGGACTGCCGCCCCTCCTCATGCCTGACCACTGCGCCTCCTCACAACGGATCGTCGAACCGCTACGCCTCCTCGCGTCAGACTGCCGAACCATAGCCGGATTGCACCAATTTTATTTTCTCAGGTACAATTTTTTTAATCCTTTCATTTTAATTTTTGTGCTGAAATAAGATAAATCAAGTGGTAAGAAGATTGAACCTTTCCATAGTTACTTTCAAATTCTAAATCTAGAGTTTGGAGATTGAAATTTTAGAGATTGATTCTAAACCTCATTTTCTCAAATTGTTTCTTGTTAATATATCTATAGTTTTGTTTAAGTGATTTTGATTAAATTATTAAGTGTTCAGCAACATGGTTAGTGGATTTAGTTACAAAGACATTTGAAATTTATTGATAATTTGTCTTCTTGATCAAAGTGTAGTCAATTACTCTTATTAATTTTGGTGTGAGATGAAATCTCTTTAGTATCTTAAAGAACTGTAACAAAGTACTTCTATTGACTATATTTGTTTGTGCTCATATATGCCTACTTTGTTTTGGTGTTATTAATATTGAGGTAAACATATCACATACTAATTGTACTTATAGCATGTAAGCTTGCCCCCACTGACCAAATTCTCGGATCCTTTTGGCGACAAGTATGATTATATTAACTTACTTGGTACGTTGATGTGGATTAATCCACTATCCAAGCTTCTAAGACTTCCTGGTAATAAAAAGATTTAATGATTATTAATGTCCTATCACTATCAAGCAATTGGATTCGAATATTGGAACATGCACCAACAAGATTTATAATTGAGAATCCAATGGCCAACGGTGCATGCATATATTTGCACGTCTGTGACAAAATAAATAAATAAATAAATAATAATTAATAAATAATAATAATAAAGGTATGCTTAAGCTATTCAAAAAATAGATAATTACAATTTCAACTACTTTTATAAATTACAAGTGTTTCAGTCTCCTGCACCCTGCGTGAAGTAATACTTACAAAATGGCATTAAGAATTGCATTAGTTTTCAGCTTTGTGAAGTCAAATGATGATAACGGATACAGATTTAAATGTGAAATTCTAATTGGAGCTGAATGCTAAAAAGATCCTAATTGAGTAATATCAGGGCTTAGAAAATCTATACGGTCGACCTATCCTAGAGAGATCCACAACCCATTACAAGACCGAAGGCTCAAAAAATCAGGACATGCTGAGCTGACAGTACATGTGTAAAGAGGAAATAACAATGTAGCTAGACAATAATGACAATTGTTCAAATTTATAGAATCTAACCCACTCTGTAGTTGTCGGATTGGGATACTCTGCTAATGCATAGTATTTTCTAATATTTGCTAATGCATCTCCACCTTTTACTTTGTGGGCTCCACCTTTCACTTTGTACTTGTCCACAAAATCAAAGGTAGAGATGCATTAGCATATATTAAGAAATATTATGCATTAGTAGAGGATCCCAATCCGTAGTTGTCATGCATACAAAAGGTAAAATAAATAGTCCATACCGGCGAAGTTAATGTCACTATTGAATTTATCCAAACCACGATGAGATCTCCAGATAAAATCAAAACAACTCCAAATATGACCAAAACAACTGCTACACATGCAGCTGAACTTTTTGAAGATAGAGGAGTAAGACACAAACTCCGAAGTTCCTAATTAACACGTAAGTTTGTCCCATTTGTTAGTAGTAACAAGTAGTTGGAATTGTAATTATCTATTTTTTTAGGCCCTGTTTGGGAATGCTGATTTGGGTTTGGATTTGAAATTCTGGGCATTTCAAATCCAAATATCATGTTTGGGCTCAACTTTAGACCATGATTTTAAATCAAGTCATTTTATAGAGTGGATTTGAGAGGTCCAAAACTGTGGATTTCAAATTTCACCACAGAAGTTGGTATTTGCCAAATCCCGACCCCTTAAAATCCCGACTCCTCAAAATCACGCCTCCCTTTTTTTTCACTCACTCATTTCAAATGCCGACTCCTCAAAATCTCGATCTCGATCTCGATCTGGATCTTTCTCCATCGCAGGTAATCTCCTCCTCCTCTCCTCTACTCTCTCTCTCTTCCTCTCTCTCTACTCTCTCCTCTCTCGCTCCCCCTCCATTTGAAACCCTAGATCTGAGCTAGGGTTTTGGTCGTGATCGTCGCGGCTAAAACCCTAGATCAGAGCTAGTACTCTCTACGTGACCTCCATTTATGGTGGTTTATGTTATTAGAACATTATTTTACCAAAAAATTCTAATTTTTAATTTGATGATTTCATTATGGATATGTATTAGGGTTTGGTGATTTTGATGATTCTTAGCTAATTCGAGTAAGGAGTTCTTCTCGCATCTCAAAGGTATAATTTTGATGGATTCCTTTTTTTCTTTTCATTTTAGTCTGATTTTGGTTTATTTTTTTTACTGTGGTAGCCAAACCTTTTTTTTTTTATTACTGTGGTAGCCAAATCATCCTATGTAATAAGAGAGTGTTGTTCTCTAATTCATTTGCGTGGGCAGTAATTTATTAATTTCTTTATATTTTTTACTTGAAAAAAAATTTCTAACTATTGCACACAATGCCTGCTTTTGTTGATACTATATGTACACACATAGCTATCTTTGACTATATCTCCATCTACCATCGAGTATCCATGACACATTCTAATTTTGATATATATATATGAATGTCTAAAAAGATTATGTGAAATCCATATATATATATGAGGAATATGGAGAAACTTGGTACCAAGTTCCTTAAAGGAACTTTAATCGGAGTGGACAACCGTCCACACCTCAGGGAGAAATAGAGAGGAGAGAGAAAGAGAGAGAGAAAGATTTTTTAAAAGCTAGACTTGTGGACCAAATTTGTCACATCACTACCAAGTTCCTTTAAGGAACTTGGTACCAAGTTTTTCCATTTTTCTATATATATATATATATATATATATATATATATATATATATATATATATATATATATATATATATATATATATATATGGCCTGTCTCGATTGGATTTTAGCGATAATGATCTAGAGCAGGTATGTGTTTATTGCATCCAAAAGTACTTTGTTCGTTAGAAGATTTTGACTTTGGTGCATACCAATCTGTACCAAGACAATAACAAAAGTATTAAAAGTTGTGAGAGCAAGTATCTGCAACTCATGTTATTACTATGCATAGTGTTTGTGGTAGATGTTATTATTGTGTCTACTGTATGTAGTAGACAGATAGAGAACTATGTTATTATTGTGTCTACTGTATTGATAATAAAGATACATGGGGATTAAGGGATGTGAAAGAAATAAACTCTTGTTTAATATCTTCAAAGGCAAATGATATAGGATATTCTTTCCTTCAACCTCAATCTTATCTGATCACTTATCTGAAATTTCCATCTTTAAGCATATTGCAAATTTGCAAGTACCGATGGCTGTGAGACAACCCTCTTTGAAATGTAAGCAACCATTTTAGCATGAGTAAGCTTTGGTATGCTATTAAAGACAATTTGGTGGAAAGAGAGGGACTTTTCTTTATTTGGATGCTTCAATTGTAGCCATGCAACTAGATTAATGCAGGGCCGTGAATGATGGAGATTATAAATGATGATAGCTACTGATGATTGTGATGGGAAATGATAGTTGTTGGATGGGTAAATATTGCTTTAGCTCTTGATTGGCTTAGAGCTTTTACTTGTATTATCTCCCGCAAGAAGAGTTAATGTTGTTTTGCGATTGAAGAGAGTTGGAAGCTCTGTATTATTTGTTGCTAAAAGGAGAAAATGTAGATTGGAGCGAATCAGGATATTCCTCGGCTGGTATTTATGCTTAGTTTAAAGAGAATGAGATCATTAGCAAGCTTAATTTATCAATTCTTTTATAAGGATGGGAATATATCTTATAAAGTTGTTCTTTTCTCAGACATTTAATTAGTGCTGTACGAAACAGTATTGGCAGGTGCTTAAGTGGCTTCTTAATACTCCATGCATTTCACACAGTGATGCAGGAAGTGGCAGAGGGCTATTATTTTTATTTCATATATTGAAGTATAAATATGGTCACTGACCTTGTGATTTACTTGGTGTCATCATGAGCCTATTTATTAATAGTTAGGAATTTTCTGTAACTATGTTTGCGTGGGTATCTGTTTTCACTTTGCTGCTTCTCAGTAATCAGTAGGTGCCTGATAAACAACTAGCTTTTCATAGAATCTTTCTTATCAATTTTATCTCTCCTGGAAAATTTGTAGCTCCATGAATGCCTTGCATGGGCACTAAAAGGCTTAGTGAAGGAAGCTTTCCGCCTGCTTTGCCCTGGAGGAACAATTGCTTTGACAGACAACTCAGTATGTACATTATTTTTCCTAGTGATCTCTTAAGTTTTATCAGCATTAGAATTTGTTCACTCTGCTAATTATGATTCTTTTCTTCATTACAACCTAAGTCCAAAGTTCTCCAGGTATGCTCAAGTCAAGTTGCATCTTAATGTAGAGATCTAGCTCGACAAAATGATCCACTCTAACATCGCTAACTCCCTTTATAATGTTTACCACTTGTAGGAATTGCCACCAGCATTGTTTACGCTGATGAAGAGCATAGAGCCATTTCTTGATGAATACTACCTGTTAGATTTGGAAAGCACGATGAGAGAAGCTGGATTCATTAATATTGTCACTGGGTTGACAGACCCAAGGCATAGAACTGTGACCGGAACAGTTCCTCACAAATAGAGGTGTCCATTCTTCCCACTATTTATGTTTCAATATTTCTAGTACAAATAGGAAACCTTGTTTTTTCATTCATTGATCAATTTATGTGCATGTAAATATCTGATAACAAGAAAGCTTTGTTCTCTTGGCATGGAATTAACCTTGTTTTCACATAGTAATTGACGGCATAAAGTAATGATGATATAAACATAGCACATATAATAGAACACATATTGTAGGCCATGTGCTTTTTAGTTTAAAACAAATTTGAAACTGTCCATAAGAATTTGAATGAGTAAATAGCGTCTGATGTGTCCCTGATTCCACTTCCGATCATTAACATTTTTAAAACTCCAAGCATCAACTTATGATCTAGGTATGTTGATGGTCTGGAATGTAGGGACTTGGATGTGCTCAACGCCAGCAAAGTAAAAATATGGATTTCACAATTATCTTTTATGTTAGGATGCACATTTATAGTTGTGATTTGCCTCTGTAGTAGATATTATTTCTATTTTAAAGAGTATTTTGTTTCATTAACTAATTGATGCTAAATTTTATAATGTAGGACCCAAAAAGTTCTCCGAGACATGAGTTGGAAGCATTGGAGAGAAAGGAGGAGAAGACTTTGAAGGATAAATAGACGATTCTTGTTATGGTTTCTTTTAGTAGTTTATGTTATGGTAATTTAGCTTGTAGAAAATCATGGTTACCTACTACCTATAGTATGCTATGTTTTAAATGAAGGTATTGTGTAGCCTAGAGCTTCTTATGTGGATCGCTTGCTATACTCTTTTGTATATGCTATGTTTTAAATGAAGGCTTATTGTGTAGCCCAGTGCTTCTTATGTGGATTGTTTGCTATACTCTTTTGCGTCGTCAAGTCTTTTATCATGGCTAATTATTGGAGTAGTACTCTTGCTATTTTGGAGATTGAATGTCAATGTAGTAGTGGATAAAACCATGAAAAAATGCTATAATAACGAATATTTTAGACATCATTATTATTGTTTGTATTCTCATTGGTTCATGAAGGATGAGATGTTTGCATGAGTATTTACAATTTTTAAAACACCAAATTCAAATGCAAATTCATATATAAAAAATTGTATCCAAACAATACATTTCAAATTTGATTTCAAATCTTTGCTTTTAGTAAAGACATCCAAACAAAGGATTACATCAAATCATGGATTTCAAATCCTAGATTTAAAATCCTTTGATTTTAAATCAATCTTCCAAATCCAAATCTTAGTTTCCAAACGCAGCCTTATAGTATTGTGAAAATACCAACTTTGCCAATGATCAGCTTTGCAAATTGACTGCAAATTTGCAAAATAAGAGAAAACAATTACATCTGTAAAAATATCAACTTTGCCATTGCTCATGCAATATTGTCTTTGGTGGCCAGCAGTACAAAATAAGTGCTCACCATTCTAAAAGATTGTGACACCTGATTGTTACAGGCTTGTTTCTAGAATCTTTATAAGGAAAGACTTCGAGAAAATATACAGTGATTTCAATTCATTGTATTAATAATATATTAAAAATTATATATTTAGATTAACACAATAAGAAATAAATTTTTTAATATAGCAAATCAAGAATTATCTTTCTTTGACATACCATAAGTTATGGGTTTAATGGAATCGAATAGTTCAACCATAACCTCACATCTGCGAGCAAATATATATCCAGTGACTTCAATCTATTGCATTAATGAATAACTTATCAAACTAATAGATATAAAGATTTTTGTACTGATTGGCATTTATTTGATACGCTATTAATATATTATGTTCACCTATAAATTAAGTGTTATCAAAAAATATGCATTGCTTTATCAGTAGCCACTCCCTGTTCCCTCTCCAAATATCTCACCAATAATTCATCCTGAGGTTGGCTCCATCCATACTTTTGTCTTCACTCCCCCAAATGAAAACAGAAATTCAATAATTCATTTGTCTTTACCGGATAACTTCAAAATATATAAATAATTTATCAGGGACTACAGATCATAAATTGGCACTTGGTCATTGTGGCGTCATTAATTTTTACTGTCATTTTGTGCCTTCCCTTACATATGTTCTAGGCTTATTGGGTACTCTCTATGGTTCTGTATTTTGTGAGAATCATACAAGTAGAATGTTTGGAAATATTAGACTTGGTATTGTTTGGAAATATTAGACGGTATTGTTCAGATAACTGACTAATCTTAAATCAACCAGAAACTAATAAGGAGTGCTAGCCAAATTTGCGAGTGGGGTTCACTGCCACTGTGGCTGGGACATGTGTCCCGACACCTGTCCCTTGCCACAGCTCGGGTGAACCCACTCGCGGCTATGGTTAGACTTGGCTAAAACTAATTGCTTATCAATTATTACAAGTTCTAATCCTGTGCTCGCACGGATCGATCTGATTTTTTTTGTTTGTATACATTGATTTTTATCTCAATTTGATTGCTTTTTTAAATTGACTTTTTCCGAAATTCCTTCTTCTTTTACAATTTTATATTTTCAAGGAATGTTTGAAACTTTTGGATCTTTAGGTGGTTGATTTATAGTTTTCAAATCTTAAGGGGTTATTTTCATTTTACAAATTTTGTATAGAGTTGTTCGTAATTTTAGAAGTTGCGGGGTTGGTTTGTAATTTTTGAATTTTTTATGGGGTTGTTTATAATTTTTATATTTTAAGAATCTGTTGTAGGCATTGAAAATAGCCTTTAAGTCCCCGAACATAGTTCATGACGACAAGTTGTCGATCGGCGAACGATCCGATGATGTAGGCGACGCCAATTCATGGAGCGAGTCGACGAAGTGTGCAAGTCAAACGAAGCGACGAATCACATGCGAGCGATGGGATAAACCTAATTCCGATGCTTCGAATCAACGAAACCGACAACTCCGAACCAAATCAGACTGGGATCAAGGAAATCGGACTCGGAAAACCAGACCCGGAACCGCCCTTAGGGGCTCGGCAAAAAAACCAAGCCACCCTAGGGTGGCTCGGCCATGGCTCGGTGGCCGAGCCACCTCCTAGTGGCAAGGCCGAGCCACCAGGAGGTGGTTCGGGCACAGATCTGGCCCGTTATCCGCTTTTGGAGCTTATAAATAGAGGGAGGGGTGCTCATTTTCTCGGATCCGAAATTTTTGGAAAGAAGCCGAAGCTCTGCCGGATCAAGATCTGTTTTTTTGCACAGATATGGACTTGAAGAAAGAAGGGGAGGCGATCCGACGGCCAGATCTAGGATTTTGGCGAACCCGACGATGCAAAACAAAGGAGTTCGAGAGATTCTAGGTAAGATCTACACATGATTCCTCGAGATCAAACCTTGTTTTGATCCAGAGAAGAGTAGTGATCTCGCTTGGTCGATTTCACTTACTTAGGCGATTATTTCCTTCATGAAATAATTCCCTCGATCGTGTAGATTTAACTTCGGATCACGATCACGCGGCGGTCCACGGATAAATCCCGGCACAGGCAAAGACACCCACGCAAGCGAGGATTCGATAAACGGATCCCGCGTTTGTTTAAGGAGAAAAGTTATAATTTTTCTTTTCTTTGATTTTCGTTGTAGCCTTATAAAAAGGCAAACTTTTTTTCGAATTCATTTATAAAAGCAAAAAGCTGTAATGAGTTCGGCGATGAAGATCGAGAAACTAACTTTCCTGAACAAGTTGGGACCATGATTGAAAGACGATCTCTTGATGAGATCGTCGTCAGCGGTTTGTGGATAACAATCCAGGTCGAAGAGGAAGTCGAATACGAGTTCGACCAACAGAAGTTTGAGGAGTATCTTTCATCCTCGTCCAGATCGTCCTCCCCCCGTAAGTCCAGGAAGATCTCCGCTGTAAGGAGGATCCGTTGGTCATCGGATCTCGAATCCCAAGGCGAGGATTCCGATCCCGCCGCTGTCAAAGTCGCAGCAAGTAATGTCCTTCCGGCTGCCGAGATGGCCGGATCTGCAGATCTGAGCTCCTCTGTGCAGGAGATGATCACTGACGGCGCGCCGATCCTTTTAAAGAGAGCCTGCCAGTGACGGCGCCAAAGCTTGGCACGCCAATTCGCCAAGGCCATGGAGTCGATGGACGGAATCCGCTATGGGGCAGATATCAAATCCAGAAGAGGTGAAAGGCCTCAAAAATAGGTGGCTAGCGGCTCCTCCAAGTCGCCAGCAAACGAATGGGTCCGAGTTAGATGGAACCGTTCAACACTCGGCGATTCACAGGCCAGCCAGCATTGCTTGCACACACACGGGCTCTAGTTCAGGAGGCCCTGATGCTAGAGAAGGAGGAAGTGGCCAAAAAGCTACCAAGGACGCGCCAGGTGTGGAGGCCCAAATCCTGAACAACGGTTCGGGCCAAGGCCGAAACATCAACTAAGGATCAGCCACCACCAAGCTGACTCAACAATGGCTCGGCCGCTACAGGGTGATCTGAATCAAAGAATGGTCACCTCATCACCGATTCCACCTCCGGCGATCGCATCTAAATCACCGTCTACCTCTGTACCCGCTTCGGTCGATCCTGCCGGCTCATCCCGAAGTAAGAAAATGGTTTTAGAGCACCTCGGCCCGTTGCATGATGATCGAGGCAAAATTCCGATCAAAGAACGTTTGGGCCCGTTGAGGAAGTCCCGGGTCACTCCCAGTGCAGGGGGTCGCACCCACCTCAACCATGATAAGAAGACTCCTGTAGCTGCTCGCACTGGGTTACGAATTGAAGTTCAAGAGCCCGTCGAAAATTCACACTCGCGAAGGCATACGTCGCGGTGAGTGACTTTTGAAAGCCCTAATAAGACAGTTCATCCTCAGATGGAGATGTTCTCGTCTGGCGACGAGGACGTTATACCTGAGAAGTCGTGCCCACACACGATGGGTTGCTCGGTATTCATGCCGATGAGTTGTACTATCGTCTTTGGGGAATGCGTAAATCCCGAAGAGAAGTTCCCCAATCGAGCGCGCATTGTCCATGTTCCAAATTAATCAGGGCGGTGTTGTCGGAGTGCAACTGCACCAAGACGGCTCCGGAGAAGGTGTCGGTCTTCGATAGGCTTGGCACCGAAATGTCAAAATCCAGGTCAAGGCGTTTTCACAGAAGATCAGTGTCTCAAGGCGATGAATTGCCAAGAGTCACCATCAACATGACTAGCAAAGAGACGTCAACACGTGCCATTCCCGAGGTATCTCAATGAATAACTCGGTTGCGGTCTGGGACTATCAGACGACCCAATTATCACAAAGTGCGGAGGGGGTTACCCTCAGATGACGAAGTGTTGGACGCCGGCTCTCAATTGCCTCCGACAATACAGTTTCCAGCGAGGGGTAACCTCGTGAGGCACACATGATTGGTGCAGAACAAGTGGCCAAGATGCTTGAGGAGGCTTTGGCCAAGCAAAAGGAGAACTTCCAGTTCGAGATGCAGATGGCCATGTAGCAAATGAGAGAGATGCATGACCAGCAAATCTAAGCACTGATGAACCGCTAGGGTGAATCAAGTCATCGCAATAACGTTAACCAAAAGGATAGTGACACCGACAGGGATGAAGACCGGAACGCCGATAATCCCCCTAATGAACAGAACGCCAGTGGTAACACCATCGTCCCTCCTCAAAATCACCCAAACGGAGACGTAGGTGAGAATAAAAAGATAAAGGACCTCGAGAGTAAGATCAACACTTTGATTTCCGCCCAAGAGGTAAAGAAGACGGGTATACCATGTCCGTATCCAAGGGAGTGGGAATCAATCCCGTATCCAGCGAAGTTCAATCTAATAAACTTTACGCCGTTTGACGGGAAGGGTTCACCCACTCAGCATTTGATCTACTTCAAATCCCACCTGGGGGTTATTTTCGGTAACAATCCCTTGATGGTTCGGTCATTCGTTGGCACTCTTCGAGGAGCTACCTTCGATTGGTACCGCCGTCTCAAGCTAGGGAGCGTTAACAGCTGGGACGACATGGAAACCATGTTCCTCGCCAATTTTTTCGATGACGACACCGAGATATCCATCGGCACGTTGTTGGATGAAAAGCAGAAAGACGGAGAAACGGTGGATAGCCGTCAAACAGTTCGAAACAAAGCGATGAATTGTCGGGACCCGATAATCGAGGAATTCATCCTCGGACTTGCCACAACAACCTTTCATTGGGCGTCTTTGGAAGCAATGGGAACGGCCGTCAAAATATGGAAGGACTTGAAGGAGCGCGGGGAGCAAGCTGAGCGATTCCTCAAGAGGAAAAAGGCATAAAGAGGCCAGCCAATGGCAAATGTTCACAGGCCGAACTTCGTCCCACGCGGCAAAGGAAAGGCCCAGGCGAAAGTGGTGGATCACGAACCAAGCGTTCGATTCACGGCCATAACAACAACACATAACGTGGCCCGCGACAATCGCGGATGGCGGCCAGCTAGCGAAGTCATCGGAACCAAGATTCCCCAAGGCTTACTCTTTCAAGGAAGACGAGGTTCCCGATATTTTCAAATACCTCTTGGAGAACAATAAGATCCAGCTGCCACCGATCGTGAACCGGGAGGAAGCAAATAAGGTGACAGATTTGAGGTACTGTGCTTATCATAGAGCAGTCCATCATCCAACGAAGACGTGCTACCATATCAAGGATAAGATCCAAGCTTTGATCGATGTAGGGGTCATTACCCCAAAGCCGTCCAAGAAAAAGAAGGAGGGCGCAAACGCAACGTCAATCAGCTTCGGATCAGTGCCTGTGTCTTGGTTTCAACTGGAGCCCGTCATGAAAGTAGGGATGAAGACGGTGAATGATGATCCTCATGGACAACGCGAAAAGGAGCTCGTGCCTCATACGGCTCCGAACGGAAAAATCCTTTGGGTCCACCCTGACTTGCTCGAAGATGATCAGTGGGTGGCCTCTTCATCCAAGAAGAAATCGAAGGGGAAACCGTGTCATGCCACCTCAGCGATCTTGGAGAAGGATGATGAACAAATGACGACATTCCAGCTCTCCAAAAAAGAACATGAAGTCTTCGCCACCAGGAGCGGACGCGAGTACAAGTACAAATATCCCGAAGCTCCTAATCCAAATGCTAAGTCACTGACGGGGTTGAGGGTGGCGACGAATCCTCCCACGCGAGCTAAAATATCACACCAGCAAGCGGTCGCCGAGGATGACATGGCCAAACTGAAGGAGAAGCAACCCCAGCATCAGGAGGTCCAAGTTCCGAAGCAGTCTCGGTTCAATCTTCCGATTGGAAGGGACAAACCGAAAAGTTCGAGCTCCCCGCACCGCTTCAATATCATGGCTCAATTGGCTAATATCCCAGCGAGGATAACACTCTATGAGTTACTTCAATTGTCGAAAGAAACCAGGGAGGCCCTACAGGAAGCCCTGGCTGACTATGAAGTATTTCTCACTCAGATCGAGCTAAGCACTGAAGAATCGGAGTCGACAGCTCAACAGTGTAACCTCACAGTCAGGCACTTTCCCTGCATTACCTTTACTAAGGAGGACATGTAGACGAAGAACTCGAAGCACGACAGGCCGTTGTACTTCACCGGATACATCGGCTCCAGCGAAGTCAACCGGATCCAAGTTGATCCGGGTTTCGCTGTGAGTATCATGCCCCTCCGCCTGATGTATAGCCTCGAATTCACGCCAAGCGGCATCTGAGCATGGTAATTTATGGATTCAATACCAGTGGGTCTAGGCCAATAGGTAAAATCCGGATAAAGTGCTAAATGGGGGATTTGAAATTCGAAGTCACATGCTATGTGATTGATGCAGAGACTTCCTATAACTTTTTATTGGGTCGACCATGGATCCATAATAATGTTATAGTTCCCTCCACCCTTTATCAGTGTCTGAAATATGTAGACGCAAATAACAAAGTTAAGACGGTGATCGCGGATAAGCAACCGTTTAAGGGGTTGGAGAACTACTTCACTGACTCCCTCCTTTACGGTAACGAGTCCGATACTGAATCATCGGCCCAAGGCACGAACAGCGGTGAGGAAGCTAATACCGAAGTCGGGCTTGATTACGATGGTGGTTTTGTCATAAATGACATTGTACCCTTTGTAGTCAATCTTGACGATGGAGAGTCATCGGATGAAAGTTGTAATTGGCAACTCGCCGATAATAAAATAAATGATGATTTAGAGTACTCGCTGTCTCTTGTTGATGTAATGAAAGGACTGTACGATGACCCCGAGTTGCACATGCCGATCCGGTCGTCGTGTATAACACAGAAGCATGTCCGGGACTCCTTCGGGACAACATTCATCATCCCGGGTAAAACACGTGATGAAAAGAACTTGGTCTACGGTAGAGGAGATATGATTCCAGTACCTGACCACTTTTCCAGAGAAGAGGATAGCGACGACAAGCCTGGCTCTCATCTGTTGAAGCGCGCAATCTCATGGAAAGATGGGGGTATAACTTTGCGCGAGGAGAAGGTCTTTGTTTCGGACGAGGTCCTCAAATCTCACCAAGGACCGCGTCCCAGGCAGGCTTAGATAGTATGCAGTTGAGGAGAGGATTGGGGTGTATTTCTTCTTCAGAAGACGAATGCTGCTGGTTAATCGATAACCAATTATCCGGCCCGGGAGATGGATATTCATCTGATTCATCTGCTTGGGATTCTGACGTTAGCATCGGCAAAATGTTCAAGGGTTTGATGGCGAATATGACTACAGCCAACCCCACCACGATAGAAGACGATGAGCAGATACCAACATGGGAGGACCCTTAGATTCATCACCTCAACATACAATACGGGGACCAATTCGATCAAAGAGAACCCCCTACTAAGGATGAAGTGGTCCAGATCAATATGGGTGATGAAGCATACCCGAAGCCCATATTCATCAGCAAAAGTCTCTCCCCAGAAGAGAAAGAAGAGCTGATTGCTCTCGTCAGGGAATATATCGACGTCTTTGCTTAGAACTACAAAGACATGCCGGGACACCACCCAAATGTGGCAACGCATCGTCTCAACATCAGGGTGGATGCCAAACCTGTCAAGCAACAGTAAAGACGGTTTCGGCCACAGATTATGGAGGCGATTGTAGCGGAGGTTAAAAGGCTTATAGAGTCAGGTTTTATCAGGGAGGAACAACATCCAGATTGAGTGGTGAATATTGTCCCGGCTCTAAAGAAGAATGGGAAGATCAGAATCTGCATCGATTACAGAGACCTGAACGCCGCGTGCCCAAAAGATGACTTTCCTCTTCCGATCACTGACGTCATCATCGACAATACGTGTGGGTTCGAGAGAATGTCCTTCATGGATGATTTTTCGGGTTATAATTAAATCAAAATGCATTTGGATGATGCAAAACACACGGCATTCAGGACTCCCCTTGGCGTCTTACGCTGCGGTCATGCCGTTGGTTGAAGAACCAGGTAGCGTACCAGCGAGCAATAACGAAGATTTTCCAAGAGCATCTCCATACAACGGTCGAGTGTTACGTCGATGACTTAGTCGTCAAGAGCCATAACAAAAATGATCACATCGAGGACCTGAGAATAATGTTTGATCTCATGCGGAGAATAATGTTTTATAATTTTTAGATTTTTCAAGGGGCTTTTTGAAATTTCTAATTTTTCAACATGTTGTTTATAGTTTTCAAATATTTAGGGTCTTTTTCATAATATTTTTATCTTTTAGGGATTATTTATAGTTTTCATATTTTAATGTGCTCTTTGTAATTTTTAGATTTTTAGCGGTCGATAATTTATAGTGGGTTCTATGTAATTTTATTATTACTTTAGGGCTTTTGCATAATTTTAAGAACTTTTGTAGGAAAAAATTTATTTTCTTCCATCATTGGTCTTGAGGATAGTTTTATCCATGTAAATTTATATAGTAACGCCATTATGAGAGTTAAGCGTAAAAATCAAAATACTTTTGGGGTTTTGAATTTCTCAATGTTATTGGGGATTAATAATAGTTTTATAATTTTTTCACAGTTTGCTGCAAAATATCAAAACTTATTGGGATTTTAGTTTAATTACATAAAAGAATTATGAAAATAGATGGATCGTTTTTGCGATTACATGACAAATTTTGTAAGAACTGATATTTTGAGGATATGATACATTGCCCTTTTTATGATAATCCCAAACAACTTTGAAAATTAGAGACCCCCTGCCCCCCCAACTATGGGGTGTCTCACAAAACCCCCTAATCTTTCACACTTTTCTCACCAAACCCCCCTACTACGTGATTTTAAAATGTAAAATCCTTTTAAAAATCAACTCCTTCAATTACAAAGAAATCCCTAACCGTAAAAAAAGAACAATTTCCAATTTACAATGCTTTTAACGTCTTTCTTCTATCCTAAAAAACCAAAGTAATTTTTTTTATGATTGAGGGGTATTTTGGTATTTTCTCAGTCATTTTTTTGTCATATGACATGCTAGAACTAATAGTATTAGCTTTCAGGGCGTAAAGTAAGAAGAGTTCATGGGGATTTCATGAATTTTTAAACTTGAGGGGGTATCTACAATAGGCTCAAACTTGAGGGGGTTTCCCAAATTAAAATAGTTGAGAGGGGTTTTCTGAGACGTGCACCATATTGAGGGGGTTAAATGAGAAAACTTCATGGAGTTATCTCAAATTTTCATAGATGAGGGCTAAATACACTATACTCTAACTTGAGGGGGTTTTCTCAAATTAAAATTATTGGGTGTGGGGGTTTCTAAAATTAACCAATGATTTTATGTAGAGAGGCTTTTACATGAGTTTTTTCTTTAATTTATATATTTAAACATATAATTGTGAGATTTTTAATTATAGATAGTTATAATCGATAAAAATTACAAAATATTTGATTATTAAAATTTTCTAAATATAGATAGATTTAATTTGATAAGAATTCTTAGGTGGATATAAGATTAGGTGTTCACATGTCATATTACGATAGGATAAAGAGCGTGAATATTTATGATAAGACACATGTCAACTTTTATGGTTTTATAATATGACATATGTCAATTTTACGTGTTTTCGAATTCCACTAATTTACGTTTATATATAAAGGAGTGATCTAACTATTGGACAACAGCATGTTCTAATGAATTTAGTGGCCATTTGGTTGGTTTCTTAGAGACCAAAGTAAAAGAGATTGGGGTAGGAAATATTTAAGAATGGGTTTCCACTCTTTTCTTACAAAAATCCATGAAAAGTTTTCTTAAATATGAGTCACATCATCCAATATTGTACCACATCATTTTTTATTGGTTTTAAGGTGAGAACAAAAAAAAAACAAAAAACAAAAAACAAAAAACAAAAAAAAAAAAAGAAAAAGAAAAAGAATCCATTATAGGAAATATATTTCCTATAATTACTTTCTTTAGTCTTTTGGCCAACCAAACATCCCTTATTGAATGGATGTTCTAACGAAAACTTGTGTATCCCTCTACAGTTATGACTACTGTATCAGTGACGCAACATATATACAAATCATCAGTTATGATTTGCCATCAACAATGCATCAGTCAAGATCGTGAAGAGACACATCAATATGTTTACTAATTATGACAAAACCTTTTTCAAACAATTAGTGAGAGAACACTCATCCAAACCTAGCTTGTACATGTTTATGTCCTTCAGAGAAAAGTATGACAACTCCAAAATATATAGACATTTTAGTTCATTTTGTGACAAATGGGAACACTCACATCATTATTCAAGTTAAAATAGCCGTCGGATTTATATATGAAGGCAAAATTTGAGTAATTTCAGACCAATACTGGCCTCTAGGATCCATAATTCTTCTCATAACGTCTCAACCATCATCACACGTGATCTTGTAATAATTGGCATAACAGACTAAAAACAGATAGTTCAAATGTGTCATTATCTAACTTTAACACATCAATATATGCTTTATTAGATTCATCAGAACCCTGAATCAATTATTGTCAGATAATTAAAGAGTACCCCACCAGTGCAACCCTCTGAATCCAAAATATATATTGAATGAAGGCTCTACGCACAATATTGCCACATCATAATGATTGAATTCAGATTTATAATCCGATGCAAATTTCAAGGGGAAAATTGCTTCTAGCCCCCAAAATTAAAAAATTTATTCGCTTACCCTCCACGACTTGGTCCACGGTCTCTTTACCCCCAAAATCAATCTTTTTATAAGTTGAACCCCCTAAATACAATGTCAATCTATAGCCACTCAAAAAAATATAAAATCTCAAAACTACCATTGACTATACATGTGACCACCCCTTCTATTAAGATTTTTGTACCCCACTCTCTCTCATCCTTTCTCTCTCCCCTCCCCTTCCCCACTTCTATTAAACCTCATCCACTCTGTCATTAATTCTTCTTTCCCTCTTGAAAAAAATTCTCTATCTTTCCATCTTCCCCTCTCAAACTAGTGTGAGGTTTAATATTCTCTATGGTGGCTAACAAAATTGCGTATCAAGAGGTCAGTTGTCATTCTCTTCTCCAGTTGTGGTGTCGGATCCGTCATTGTTGAGTTTGGGATCTGGATGTAAGGATCATTGTGAACGTTGGTGGATGGTATAAACAGAGGGGGATTAGAGAATTGTTGTCAAGTTGTAAATTGGTTGAATTTTGGAGAGCTACCCTCAACTATTAGAGACTTTATAAAATAATACTATAAATGTTTACGAAAAAACTGTCATACTTTATTTTATTTTTGTTGTAGGTACAATTGCGGGATTTACGCGTATTTATTCATAAAAGCAATACCAGAATGGAATGATGTTTTGTAGCTTATACCAGATTATTATACGGTGTGGGTCATTAGGGCAAAGATAGCTAATCAATGACTCATCAAAGGGAGAGAGCAGAAGAAAATGAATGGTGAACGTGATGACGATGATGGAAATTTTTTTTCACGAGCGGAGAATGAACCGATAGAGTGTTCATAGAATTCGAAGGAGATGTTTAGATGTCATATTGTGGGTTGTTTTGCAAACTTTACAATGTAGCTTGTTTTGAAAATAATTGTAAACTTTTTTCTTCATATGTTATATTGTAGTGGTGGTTATTATGTTAGATACGTACCTTAATTTGAATACGCTTATAAAGTTATAGTCAATTGTTAAGTTTAGCGCTTAGTTGTTAATATTATGAGTTAATTGTTAATGTTATGAGTTAGTTGTTAAGCTTATGCATTAGTCGTTAAGCTTTTTCGTTAGTTGTTAAGCTAGTGCATTGGTTGTTAACCTTATGCGTTGGTTAAGCTTTTTCATTAGTTGTTGTAGGCTGTAAAAAAATTACTAAAGATAGCCAATATTCACGAAACACTGTCGACAAAGGTTACAAGCTGACGACTTTCACGATAATAAAGGAGAATCGGTTAATGTCTCCGTGAGTACAAGGATTACAAGTTGACAATCCTTGTGAAAAGAGATTATAAGTATTGATCTCTTCAAAGCAAAACGCGGGCTCATCCCCGTCTCAATCTGGCAGGACTCATCCTGCGTTTCAACATAAAACGCGAAGGCCACCCCCGCGTTTCAGCCCAAAACGCGAAGCTCATGGCCGCGTTCAAAGCCCAAAACGCGGAGCTCATGGCCGTGTCAATCTCCAAAGCGGAGCTCCGGCCGTGTTCAAAGCTCAAAACGCTGGTCGTGCCCGCTTTCACTCCAAAACGCGAAGATCCACTCCCGCCGCTTCTAAAATGCGACGCTGAGGTCGTTCATAAACGCGAATTGCTTTTGACTCGCTCAAACACGAAGTTGAACGGTTTCTAAATCGTTTGAGAGATTTAAGAGGCGGTTACACCCACTAAACCCTCATCAAGGAGAATTTTAAGGAGTTGGTTACACCCTTTAATCCCTATAAATGGGGAGTTTTCACACCAAAGAGGGGGCTTCTCTTTTGGGATCTTGAGGGAATTTTGGAGAGGATCTTCTTAGAGTTTTCTACGGCTTCATCTACCTCGGCTGGAGCTTTGGTCTTAGACTTTGCAGAGCGAAGAGACTTCTTTGGATCAGTTTTTCTTTGGCTTGGCAGCATACAAACTTCGTGCGAGTTACAAAACTCATTTCTTGAGTTCTCTAACTTCGTTAGAGTTATTCTCAAACTCGTTAGAGTTATAAACTTACTCTCGCGAGTTATTTTTCAACCTCGTCCCACGAGTCAAGATGGTCGGATCGTCCATGAGATACAAGATTCAAGCTCCTATCGTCACCGTGAAGAACCCAAACTAAACAAAGGGAAGGATCTCCATCGACCCTTCCTTCTTTTATAAATCAGGCAACCGATCGAGGGATTTATAATTTCTTTTTATCTAAGTCAGTTAGAGAGAAGAGATTGCATTTGAGAGATTGTACTCATTCTTTCTTTAAAGTAAATAAGAAGGAATAGCATCAATTTTATATTTTCTCTAATTTTCCTGGCAAACAAAAGATGGCCACTCCGCTGGGGAAGATCTCTTTCACCGATGAAGAGGTGGTGGCGCAATCCGACGTCAAGCTCATTGGGACGACTGTTGAAACTCTGACCGTAGAGTTTGATCAAGCTAAGTTCGAGGAGGCTCTCTCCTCCGGATCCCTTAGCCCAAAGGCTATACGCAAGATCCACAAAGCCTCTAAGGAGACCAAAATCCCTTCGGTTACCGTGGCTAACCTGATCAGTAAAGATGGTGATGTCACTGCAAAAACTTCAAATCAAGCAAAAAGGAGCGCTGCTCGCCAAAAAACACAGCCCCGAGATGGCCAATCGACCAACCAACGCGAACTTCGCGTTTGTGAGCCAAAACGCGATCCCGAGCTTCATGTTCCTTTTACAGAACGCAAGCCTCGCGTTTATGTGCCCGAACACGAGCCTCGTGATTACCACATTTTAATTATAAATTTATACCCTAATTACCTATTTTATATGAATAAATATCCTGCTAATAACTATTTTTATCTTAATTTGCAGGCTAATGGAGTATTATTAAATAAGAGCCCAGATGAAGATTATTTCAAGCCCAAAAGATCTCTAATGAAGCCCAGAATGCCTAAATCCAAAGCCCACGACTAAGTTTAGAAGCAAAATCTCAACACACATCACTTTCTTGGTCAATTATTAATAACTTGGCTTACAATTGAGAATCAAATCAAATATGGAAAAATAAAGTCAAATTCGTGCTCGGGATGGTCAACCAAGAAAGAAAAGCGATATCTCTCAATGGGCTGCATTCAACATATTATATATGAAAATCGCCTATCTCGACGAGACGGAGCCATCTAAATTACCAGATTCTCAAAATTTCATCAGCAGCAGTGGATTTTGATAGAAATCCGAATTTAAATGATATATATTCAAGTATTTGAAGACCAAGTTAAATTCTAAGAAGCCCAAGAGCATTTAAGAGAAGCCCAAGAGTCTTAAAGGAATTAAATACAAAAGAAATAAAGCCCACAAAGCCCATCTCTCAAGGATTAAATTAATGATCTAGATTATTTGGAGAGATCCTATGGCTATGAGGGTTGTTTAGGGGCTAACCTAAATCCTATGATTGTGAGTGTTACTTGGGGGCCAAGGCAAATCCAAAGGTTGTGAGAGATTCTTGTTATCTATAACTAGAGGGGTAGAGTGAGGGCTTGAGATTGTGAAATATTTTATAAAAACTCTATTTGGAGAGGAGGGTTACTCTTAATTGAGAAGACCTTCCAAAAATTATAACTTTTATTACACAATAAATAAAATTTTCACCCCTTCAATTTCCTTTCTCTTCTTCTAATCCAAGGACCAAAAGGAGGATTAGATTAAGATCAGGAGTTGTTGGTTTCTATTTTATTTCTTTTTCATTTTCTTTCTTGTTCCTTTAATTGCTTTGTAGCTTAGATTTACTTTCATGCAATTTAATTTCATGCAATTTACTTTCATGCAATGTATTTAATTCTTGTATTTACTTTCTAGAATAGATTTTTCTTTTTCTTTAATTCACCTTGAGGCTAGAACCCTCTAGGGAATTACCCTTTTCTAAGTGTGGAGCTAATATTTGTGGGATCCCTAGAGATTGTTTGAAACTAGCTAACAAATCCAACTCATTCTTGTGAGATTGAGATAAGCTAAGTGGATCTACTCTAGATTCCTCATATCTTTAATTAATCCTCCATACTTTACATTCTTAATTTTCCTCTTATCCTTGTTTTTATTTGTTTATTTTCTTTAATTGTCTTTCTCCTCTCTTGATTTCTTTTTCTTTTTATTTACACAAATCACAATCACCCTCCTTCTCTCACTCAATTTCTTTTATTTTCACTTTACCACTTCCATCTTTAAACCCCCTTTTCATTTTCTTCCTCGTTTATCACACACATTTTCTAAATCTCTCCACTCTCATTTTCTTCCTCGTTTTATTGCACATAATCCACAATCCACTCTCTCTTATCTCTCACGAACCACTTTTACCATTTTCTCACTTTCATTTTATTTAAATAACTCCTAATTGTCATGCGCATAATTTGAGAACCAAAACTTAAACAAAACTCTTCCTACTTCCCGTTTCTCGTGGGATCGATAATCTTAAATACTATAACTTGATAAAGGTTGTATACTTGTAACTTAGGAGGTAATCATTTATTTCCCATCAAGTTTTTGGCACCGTTGCGGGGGAACGGTGTATAAGTAGGATTTTTATTGACTTTGGTTCCTTATTTTGTGTGTTTTCTTTTGTGTAGGAACTTGGAGCTTGAAGATCAAGAGTTGAAGACTCAAGATTGAAGAATTGCCTCCAACGAGGCTTTGGATAGCGATTACGTGGGTAACTCTTCTTTCTAGTATTCTCAATTCCACCCTTTAGATAGTTCATTCACATTAGAGACAATTAGGATAAAAAAATAAAAAATAAAAAAAAGATTTTTACCCTTCTCGACCCTAATAAACTTCATTTCTTTGATTGTCGACAATAATAAAAATAAAAAATTTTTATTTTTGCATCCTTTTAGTTGCTTTTAATTTCTAGGGTTGCATTTCATATAATAGTAGGAATTCACCGAAGTGATTTGAGCATCTTGATTTGACACACACTTGAAAATATTTTTTTAAGGGCAAAACCCATTAATCAAGATAAGGTGAGGGATTTCATCACCCTTTCCTTAGCCCAAAAATCACTAATTCCTCACTACACATACCCAAGCCTCTTAAAACTGATTAGACGTTGGCCCCTAAGGATTCGAGCTCATTAAGGAACAATAATTTCTTAAGTGAACCGGTCCAAGTTTATTTGGATTAATTGGTGTCTAAGGCAAGGTTTAGGGGTTGCGTAAGGCGCTCCGCAAGGAAAGAGGTACTTAATTGATCTTTGATCTCCCTCTAGTACTATCCTTACATGGCTAATTATCCAAGTAAACTTTGATCTTTTCATTAAGGGAATTTTTGATTAGGAGCTGGTCTAAGTCAAGTTTAGGCTTAACCCTAGAGTTAGGGTGATTGAAAAGTGATTGCCTTGATTTGCTTTTAGTTAGTTTTCCTTTTTTTTCCCTCATCATCTTCTTAACTTTTTCTCTTGTCCTTTTTCAAATAAAAAAAATAAAAAAAAATTGATTTTGGTGTATGCAAACTTGGGTTAGGGATAATACCAATCGTTTAATTCGTTTTGATCCATCTCTTGAACTAAACGAAATGGCCAATACCAACCCACCTGTTCTTCAAGATGTTTGTTACCCCACTAGAAATGCAATCCCCTCTTGCATAAAACTCCCCGAGGTCAATGGAGCAAATTTCGAACTTAGACCGCATTTTATTAACATGCTTCCTAAATTTCTAGGAGTAGAAACCAAGACGCTTACATTTTCATCTCCTAATTTGAAGAAGTTTGCCTCATGATCAAGATGAGGGACTTAACCAAGATGCGATCAAACTCGATTTATTCCATTTGCCCTCAAGGACAAAGCCAAAATGGTACGTATAGCTTGCCCACGATTCCATTTCAACTTGGGGTGAATTTGTAAAAGTTTTTCAAAAATTCTTTCCCATCCACAAAACGGTCAAGCTTAGAAACAAGATTCAAAATTTTAAAATTGTCCTGTGAGAACCTTTTGGAAGTATTTTGATAAATTCAAAGATCTTCTTATCCATTGTCCTCACCATGGTCTTGAAAAGTGGCGATTATGCCAAATCATTTATGAAGGATTGGATTATTCTTCAAAACTTCCTTAGAGTCAATGTGTCAAGGGGATTTCATGAAGAAAAATGTGAAGCTTGGGACTTTTAGACAATTTATCAGAAAACCATGCGGTGGGAACACTATGATTGGCCGGTTCCCCAATCCAGTTCTAGAGATCCTTCCTTAGAGTCAAACATAGCCTCTGAAGCTAAGATGGCTACAATTCTCATAGGTTAGAAACTTTAGAAATCAAAGAACGAGCTCGGCTCAAATCAATCAAGTTTACGCCTCGGGTTGTCATAGCTGTCTTTCTGACCCATGCTTGAGCAATGTCCACTCTTAGGAAATACTCAATCTCTAGAAACGGATGAATCTTGCATTCGACATCCGATTAATGATCCATTTTCTCCAACCTATAATCGGGTTGGAGAAATCATCCAATTTTGCATGGAATCGTGGTAATTTCTGAAATCAAAATTTCACTCGCTCTTCAAACCAACAATTCCCTAGGGGCAACACGGTTTCTTCGGTTCTCAAACTAATTTTCCACAACCAAATCGACCATTTCCAAATCGGTTTCCTCATCATCAATCTACAAATCATATTCCTTCAAATGTTGAAGCGTCTTAATGTTTTGGAAAGGGGTTTGGAAGCCTTGATTAAAATCTCTACACGGGCAGCGAACTTGTTGACTCAAACATCTAGCACGATGAACTCCTTTATGCAATCAACAGGACAAATTCTCAACTCCAACACTCAAGCCATAGCTAGGTTAGAAACCCAACTTGGTCAACTAGCTAATGCCATGAGTGAGAGAGAGAAAGGAACTTTTTCGAGTCAGCAGGTGCCCAACCCGAAGGACACGGGATCAAGTTCAACCTACCAAGCTGAAGTGAATGCAATCCATTCGCTACGATCCGGTAGGCAGTCGATGTCGGGTTAGAATGCCTCTAAGTGAAATCCTTGAACCAGAACAAATTCTCTCTCCTTCTGATGTCTCTACTCAGAAATCACACCCTTCTGATGACCCAGAACCTGAACCAGAACCAGAGTCTAATTTTGATCGGTTTAAACCAGTTGCTCCTTATCCAGATAGACTCAAGTCTAGGAAGCACTCCTCTCAGGAGGAGAAAATTCTAGAGACTTTCAAGCAGGTTAAGGTCAACATTCCTCTTTTAGATGTCATTGAACAAATTTCTTCTTATGCCAAATTTTTAAAGGAATTATGTACCAAAAAGAGGTAAATAAATATTCCAAAGAAAGTCTTTCTCGCCGCCAATATCAGTGAAGTCCTCTCAAAGTCTGTACCATTGAAACATAAGGATCCAGGTTGTCCTACCATCCCATGTATCATTGGTAATACTCGTATCGATAAAGCTTTTAGACTTAGGGGCGATGTCAACTTGCTTCGTATTGATCTACCAATAACTAGGTGTCGGGGAACTCAAGCCAACTAGATGCACACTTCAGTTAGGCGATAGATCATTAAGGTCCCTATGGGTGAAATAATGATGTATTGATAAAGGTTGGAGACTTTATTTTTCTTGTTGATTTAAGTAGTCACAGCATAACCGTTTCCAATCCCAAAGGACGGATACAGTGATCTTAGAAAGACCGTTCTTAGCCACTTCTAATGCTCTCATCAAGCGTAGAACTGGTCACATGAAGGCATCTTTTGGGAATCTAGCGCTGAACTTAATATTTTCAATCGAGAAATAATATTGATAATCGACCTTCGAAATCAATTACATCCAAGAAAGTTTAGCAGTAGAGAATGAATCGACATTAGTTTTGAGGAAATTTTTCATGAGGCTGGAAATCTTTAAAAATTCAGGTTTTATTTTTCAAAATGAGAAAAGCGTGTTGAATACATGCCTCTTAAATGCAACATTGAAGAACTCTTTTCGATGAGCTTAGATTTTTGAAAGAGCAACAAAATGTCAAATTTTCATTAATCAAAATCTAAGTTCAAAATGCATAACACCAATAAGACCTACCTTAATTTCTTGCAAAACACATTGCAAACCTTGGAATTTTCAGAATTTGAGAACATCATTGATTATATCATCTTGAAATTCTTTAAATTTGAGGTAGAATTTTCGACAATAAGGTAGGATTTAATGTAGAATGTGAGCTTCTCATATTTCATCTTTTATTCTACATTTTATTTTTTGTCCCACAATAATAATAAAAGAATTTATTCTTCTCTCATGTGAGAGTTTCTTGTTCTATTTAAAAAACATATGAAAAAAGAAAAAAAAGAGAGAGAATAAATTTTTGACTTCACCTTCTCATACCAAAGGTAATTCTGAATTTTTTCATTGTTGAAGTCGTAGAACAAATGTAAGTGCTTTCATTTCTTATCTGTTTTACTTTGTGCATAATAGAATTTGCATTGAGGACAATATAAAATTTAGGTGTGGGGGTGGGAATTAGTCATTTTACACTTTATCTTAGTCATTTTTTTTCTTTTATGTCATTTTTTCTTCTTAAGCTTTTCAAAAAAAAAATATTGTCACTTACCAACTTAATAGAGTTGATTAATAATTGATTAATTTGATAGAATTTAAGTCTTCTAATCCTTAGTTAGTTCTATACTCAAGTTTACCTTTTATGATAACTCCAAATAAATTTCTCAAGAAATGATTTTCAAAGTAGTATACTTTACTTAAGTTTTAACTTAGATTTTTAATTAAAGTAATGAAATTTTTCCATACCTAACTTATGGTCATAACCACTAATCAGTGATTAAGGAGAAAAGCCAAGTGCTGATCTGGACGAACGCTTATTTACCAATGAGGACCGACACAAACCTTCACACCCAACCCACCGGCCGGCCTACACCTACCGACCCTGTCACGATCCCTTAAACGACTATCGTTATAGCCGACGCGAGAGGCGGGGCTGGTCGGCCCATCGACAACCCTCTCCCACGGACGATGCGAAAGGCGATAACAGTCGTCCATCCGGCCAATCAACTGCCTAATAGCTATTCCACGTCGCTCATCCCCCCGGACGATATGGGGGCGACCAGCTATAAGCCCCCACGCTAGTCGGCTGCTTGCGGAGCGAAGCGGTGTTAGTCGTCCTTCCAACCCGTCACCCATTATAACCCTTTCCAGCAAGTCGCCGGCCTCTCCAAACGATGTGAAGCGAATCTAGGCCCACCCTCCTTGGCCGCCCGTCCTCTGGGACGACGCGAAAGGCGGCACTAGTCATTCCCTCGTGGATTACCCCAAGGGCATACAGGAGGCGCATGAGTCGACCATCCAACCACGACTCTCCCTTCTCCCATCTGCGCGATTCCCTCCACTTTCGAGCAGCGGTCACCACGATTTTCGAGCCCATCAACATCGCATTAAATGCAGCTGACCCCTTAATTCCCCATCTCTCCGCGGTATTTAAGGCACCTCCGGACCCATGCATTCTGGCCGTCAATCCCATCCCATTAATAGCAAATAGACCACACCAACCCTCAAATCACCCGCAATTTGACACATGTAAAGGCCAGCCACCCTAGCATACCAAGAGGTGTTGGCCAATCAGCGGCTCACCGTGGAGGGAGGTGACTCACCGATGGTTCCCAAACTAATGGAAAGACGGAAATACCCCCTCAACCCTAGCTATAAAGAGCAACGTGAACAGCGAACAAGGTAAGCAATCTTTTCGGTGTGAATTCCTGCTCCATTAGATCATCCTTTTCTTTACTGACTTGACCGTCGGAGGAACCACCGGAGATCCCAACTCCGCCTCTTCCATAGGTCTCTCTTTCTGTTGTAGGCGAATCCTTTGGCTGGAGTCAACGTCGCTGGGCTTTAGGAGAGAAGGCGGACTCTGCTCTCTTAAAAGCTAAACTCACTCGAGGTTAGTGACTGTGATCATATACATCAACAGTTTGGCGCCCACCGTGGGGCCTCCTTTCTTCTTCTTGCAGCTATGTCCAGCGGCGATGATCTTTCCGGGCCGGGGAACCTACATGCGGGCTATGTCACCCAAGCCCAACTCTAGGAATCCACCGAGAAGATCACCCAAGCCATGCAAGCAACCATGCAAACCCAGCTCAAAGCTTTTGCAGATGACCTCTTCACTTTCGCCTCCCGCCTTAGCTTGTGCGGCAAAGCGCCATCGGCAACAACGGCGGACCGACCTTCCGCCGGCCGCCATTCCACGCTTCGAGGCGACCGCCGCCCGTCCGGCGAGATCCGTTCCCAGAGACTCCTCACATTGACAAGTCACGGAGGGATCACCAGGAGCGTGCCGTCTCACCCCTACAGAGGCAGCCGGCTCATGACGCCAGTGCTAGGCGCCCACCCCTCACCTTCGACCTCACCGATGAAAGCCCTTCTCCCAGCCAAGGCGCTAGGGCGCCCACTGGCACGGCCTCCAGACCTCACACCACGCCCGCGGCGCCACTCCCAACCGTCCACCCGCGCCTGGCTGACTACAACCAAGTGTACCCGGTCGGTGTAGGCATGGAGGAACACCCCTTTACCGACTCCATCATGAAGAGCGCCGGTAGAGAAGTTCAAGATGCCGACAATGGATAAATGCGGGTGATAGAGACCGGCCGAGCATGTGCGGGACTACCACAACACCATGATCATGATGCAAGCACCCGAGCGACTATCATGCGGCTGCTTCCCGTCACTTTGGCGGGAAGCTAAGCTTTGGTGGAACTCATTGGAGAAAATCCATCGGCTTGAAGAAGCTGAGTCGGCAGTTCATACACCACTTCTTGGCCAATGCCAGCCCAAATACCCTCCGGTGTGCTCATTCGGACCAGCGGGGAGCAGTGAGAGCCTCGAGCCTACATTAAGAGATTTGGTGAAGAGGCTAGAAGTCGAACCAAGGAAGCAAAGTCGCTATGGCGGCTCTAGTGGCGAGTGCGACACGGTGACTTGTCTAAAGCCCTCAACAAGAAGCGGTCGAACTACGAACACTTGATATCAAAGCCCGCTTACATGAACATGGAAGAAGCGGAGGCATACAAGATCGCCACGGCCGGTAGAGTCGGCAAAGGCGGCCCACGACTATCCGACGTTCCCGCCCAGCTGATGTCGGTACCTCCTCATCCTCCTCGGCCGACCACCTATGCGCTCCGGTGCCCTTCTCACTAGGTCAGTTCGGACCGCCTCGGAGAAGAGCCCGAGGCACATCCCAGAAATCCTCCTCCCAAGAACAACAAATGGTGGGTTCGGAGGAGGGAGAGAAGCGAGATGCTCCCCTCCGGTGTTCCGCAGTCCTCAACACCTCCCTTTGCAGGGCCACGGACAAGGCCCGGAGGGAGGAGCTCCTCCTAAGCCCCGCCCTTGAGATGAGAGCGGACCGAGCAAGAGGGATCCCGGCGGATGCCAATACCACGAGATCACGGCCACGATACGAGAGAGTGCGTGTTCTCGAGAACGTGAAGACCTCATTGAGAGGCTTCTTGAAGAACTTGATCCATCGAGGCGGCACGCCGGGGAGAGGCGACCACGGCCTGCGCTCGATCCCCGACCTCAACCGGCTTCGAGCACGGGGGCCGGACAAGGAAGTGGGGGTAATCAATACCATCAGGAGGTCCGACCTTAGGAGGGGAGTCCAATAGCTTTCGGAAGAGGTATGCTAAGCATGCTTTGCGGGTGAACAGCTGCGACAAGAGGCAGAAGACTAATGTGTCCATCTCTTTTAGCGAGGCGGACTTGGAAGGAGTCGAGATGCCTCACGACGACCCCATCGTCATATCAGCCGACATCTACGGCTTCAAGGTGAAGAGGATCATGATCGACACCGGGAGCTCTGTCGATACATTGTTTTTGGATGCATTCAACCGCATGGGCATCGACCGGTCCAAGCTCCAGCCGTCTATAGGTCCTCTGATTGGCTTCACGGGACATTCTCAGCTTCCGGAGGGTCAGATCACCCTTCTCCTGACTGTAGGTCAACCGCCATGCCAATCAACCGTTGGCGTCCGGTTAAGTGGTGATGGACATCAAGTCGCCCATAATGTCATCTTGGGTCGAACATCTCTCCACCACTTGCGGGCCATCCGTCCACCTATCATCGAGATGATCAAATTCCAGACACCAGAGAGTGGGGCGGTCGAAAGTGACGAAGGAGGCCGGGCTGCTCGCCCTCACTACAAAGGGAAAAGTGCGACCGCAATGCCCTATCGAGAAGGCGGCTCGCCAACTTCGAAGAAGGCGGGCCTTGAAGGATGACCCGATTGAGGACCTCCACGAGATCCCCATCGACCACAAGGCGAGAGAACACTCGAGATCGGATCCGGCCTCCGGAACCATTAAGAGGTCGCGATAATTGCTTTACTTTTATCTAATCTTGATGTGTTTGCTTGGAGTCGGAGGACATGCGAACATTGCGGCGTCATTTGCCATGAGCTCTCCGTCGGCCAAACCGTCAAGCGGTTCGGCGAAGAAAGGCACACAGGGCCCGGCGGCAAAAGCGGCGGCGAGAGAATCGGCGGTTCACGAAAGCGACTTCATTGGGAGGTCAATACGAATGGTTGTCAAGCGTCGTCTGGTGAAGAAGTCTAGCGGCAAGTGGAGGGCGTCGTCGATTTCACCGACCTCAACAAAGCATGCCCCAGGGCGGCTACCCCTTCCCGCATTGATCGGTTGGTGGGCCGAAAGTCGCGGGACATCGGTTCTTGAGTTTCTTAGATGCTTTTCGAGTTACAATCAGATCCATGGCGAAGCATGATCGAGGAAGGCGTCCTTTGTCACCGACCGGGGCACCTTTTGCTACAAAGTGATGCCCTTTGGTCTCAAGAACGCCGGCGCGACCTATCAAAGGCTGGTCAACAAGATCTTCAAGGCCCAGCTCGGCCGCAATGTGGAAGCCTATGTAGATGACATCTTGGTGAAGTCGAGGCTCGCAGCGGCCCATGTTACCGACTTGGAGGAGACCTTCGCCACCCTTCGGCACTACCGCATGAAGCTCAACCCGACTAAATGCGCTTTTGGAGTGCAATCGGGAAAATTTTTGGGATTTATGATCACCCAGAGAGGGATTGAGATCAACCCGGAGAAGATAGAAGCCATCGAGCGACTCCCCGAGCCGCGCACCATGAAAGACATTCAGAAGCTTAATGGAAAGATAGCCGCCTTGGGGCGCTTCCTCTCCAAGTCGGCTGAGAGAAGCCTCCCTTTCTTTAAAATTCTCAGGGGGGCCAAGGACCCCAAGAAGAAGTTGGAGTGGACCGAAGAGTGCTGCGCCGCCTTCAAAGAACTCAAAGCATATTTAAGCACCAGACCACTCCTGAGCTAACCGGTGGAAGGGGAGACCCTGTACCTGTACTTGGCCGTCTCACCTGAAGCTGTGAGCTCGGCGCTGGTTAAAGAAGAAAACCACATCCAGAAGCCGGTCTACTATGTCAGCCGGATCTTGAGGGCAGGGGAGTTGAACTACCCCTTGGTTGAAAAGGCAGCTTTCGCCCTCATCACTACGGCTCGCAGACTACGTCCGTACTTCCAAGCACATCCTATCATCGTACGGACGAGCCTCCCGATGAAGAAATCCCTGGGGAGTCCCACCACGTCTGGAAGGATGGTGGCGTGGTCGATCGAGCTCAGCGAATATGATGTACAATTCGAGCCCAGGACCACCATAAAGGCGCAAGCATTGGCCGACTTCCTTATAGAGTCCACATCGCCAGATGGTGAACCAGATGACCCAGCTGCTCCTGCTCAATCCATACCCCCCAAGCCGGCCGGGCGAGCCGTAGCGCTTCCCCGTGTCAGAGCACAGGCCGACTCACAGTGGCTTCTTGGTGGGAGTGAAGGTGGGCCGGATCCTCAAGTGAGGCGGGGAGGCGGGGCGGCGTCGTCTGCTTGCTACGAAGGAAGCGATCCGCGGGCAGTCCATCGCCTTCAAGTTCCCGCCTCGAACAATGAGGCGAATATGAAGCTCTCATTGCTGGGCTGCGGGCATCAGCGACCAAGGCAGAAAGCCTAATTGTCTTTGGTGACTCTCGGTTGGTCGTTCATCAGTTAGCGGCAAATCGCCGCCAAAGATAAGAGGATGGCTCAATACCTAAAGATTATCAAGGACACGCTCCCCGCCGCCAACCGGGATCATCCAAGTCCCTCGTGCCTAGCGCTCGGCGGATGCCTTGTCGGCTTCGCCTCAACCAATTCCTTGAGTAGCTCGGGCCCATCTTAGCCCTCCGCATCGGCATCGGAAGGTACCATCGAGCGTCATGCAGGCAGACCCTTCCCATGAATCTTGCTGGGTGGACCCTATCATCCAATTCTTGATTGCCGGCTCCCTACCTGCCGACCGTAGAAGCGAAGAGTTTCGAAGAGCGCTCGCCCGTTACCTCATGATTGTGGCCAGCTCGTCGTCCCTACTTAGGTAGCGGAGTGGGGCTACAACCGGTGCCTTCGACTGCCGAAGCGATTATGTTCGAGGAAAATCCGCGAAGGCACTGCGGAAACCATCGAGGGGCAAGAACTCTCACCCAGAAGACCATCGCCGAGGATATTCGCGGCCAACCATGGTGGCCGACTCAAGCGGCTTCGTCTCCAAGTGCAAAAGTGTCAACTCTTCGCGAGATCCCTAGAGCCGAGCCACGAGCTCACCTCTATCTTGACCCCTTCCTTTAGCCCAATAGGGTTGGATATCTTTGGGGCAGCTTCCCATTGCCCGGGGCAGCGTAAGTTCACGATAGTCGCCATCGACTACTTCACCAAATGGATCGAGGCCGAGCCTTTAGCAAAGATCGGGAAAACCAACGTCACCAGCTTTGCTTGGAAGTCGATCGTATGTCGGTTCGGCGTCCCTCGCTCATTCATCATCGACAACGGCACCGGTTCGGGCCGGAGGATTCCAAGATTTTGCGAAGAATGGGAATCAAGCTCAAGTTTGCCGGTAGCCCACCCCAAGTGCAATGGGGCGGCGAGAGTACATCATCATCCTCAAGCCACGAAGAAAAGGGTCGATCATGCGGTCGGCAATTGGGTCGAAGAACTGCCGAGCATCTTATGGTCATACAGGACGACCCATAAGAGTTCAACCGGAGAAACCCCATTCATGCTAGCTTATGGGGCAGAAGCGGTGACCCCAGTGGAGGTCGGCATGCCCACCATCCGGCTCCAACACTTCGATGAGGAGACAAATTCCGAGGGACTTCGAGGACAGCTGGACTTGATGGACGAGATTCGAGTGACCGCTTTGCACAGACAAGTCATCAATCAAGACGGATGTAACACTACAGCAGTCCGACCAAGGAGATTCCAAGTCGGCGACCTAGTCTTTGAAATGACCTTCGACAAGGACACTAGGCAGCGGCAAGTTAAGCCTAATTGGGAAGGACCCTACCGTCCTCGAAGAACCGTCGAGAACATCTTGACTTAGAGGCCCCGATGGGAGAGTCCTACAGCATCCCTGGAACATAGAACACATCAGGAAGTTTTTTCAATGAATTTGCATTGTAAATCTTGCTCAAAAGCTTTCAATATAAATAGAATTTTGCCTGACAATTATCCTTTTGTCTTAAATGGTACAAGGAGCGTCTTAAATGATCAACTTCGTCATGGCCGAGATCAAATCGGCCTTCTCGCCAAAAACGAATTGCGATAATCCAATTTAAATGCGTCAAGTCGGGATGGCTTCTTTGTTGGAGCTGAGTTTAGGGGACCCTTCCCACTGGGTTGAGTCGAGGTACGTTCTTCTCACCTAAGGCGAGTCGGGACATCCCACTCTCTTAGTTTGAGTCGAGATAACTTCCTTACTGAGTAGTTCAGGCGACCCTTCCTACTAGGTCGAGTCAAGGAACCCTTCTCGCCACGACGAGTCAAGGAACCCTTCTCACCTAGTTGAGACAGGTGACCCAACTTACTCAGTCAAGCGAACCTACCCCTCACTAAGTCGAGTTATGGTATTCCCTCTCGCTTAGAACGAGTCAAGGAACCCTCCTCACCTAGTCACGACAGGTGATCCAACTCGCTCAACTAAATGCTGACACCCTGCACTGCCAAGTCAAGGCGAGATTGCCCAGCAGCGTTAAGTCGAGGGCGTATCCAGCGAGTCGGCTCTGCGAAATAAGAACCACAAACCCGCGTAAGTCCTAGGCACCCGACCTCTGTGATGCGTCCCCTAAGTCGTCGGCTCCTCATTGGTAGGCTCGGGCTTGCTCTTTGCCTCAAAATAGAGATGCGGCTCTGCGAGAAATAAGACATAAGAAACCGCGTAAGTCCTAGGCACCCGACCTGCGGCGATTAGTCCCCTCTGGTCGTCGGCTCCCACATGGCGGGCTGGGGCTTGCTCTTTGTCTCCAAAGCGGTCGGCTCTGCGAGAAATAAGACCTAGGTGCCACGTGAAGTCCTAGGCACCCGACCTCGTGATGCGTCCCCTCTGAGTCATCGGCTCCCGCGTGAGCGGCTCGGGCTTGCTCTTTGCCTCAAAATAGAGATCGGCTCACATAGAAATAAGACCTGGCCACGTAAGTCCTAGGCACCCGACCTCAGTGATGCGTCCCCTCTGGTCGTCATCCCGTGAGCCGACTCGGGCTTGCTCTTTGCCTCAAAATAGAGATTGGCTGCGAGAAATAAGACCTGGCCCGCGTAAGTCCTAGGCACCCGACCTCTGTGATGGAGTCCCCTGGTCGTCGCTCCCGATGGCGGCTCGGGCTTGCACTTTGCCTCAAAGCGGAGATCGGCTCTGCCAAAATAAGACCTAAACCCGTAAGTCCTAGGCACCCGACCTCTGCGGTGCGTCCCCTCGAATCGTCGGCTCCCGTGGGCGGCTCGGGCTTGCTCTTTGCCTCAAAATAGAGATCGGCTGCGAGAAATAAGACCTAGAAGCCACGTGAAGTCCTAGGCACCCGACCTGCGAGTGAGTCCCCTCTGGTCATTGGCTCCCATTGGCCCGGCTCGGGCTTGCACCCTCAAAGCGGTCGGCTCTACCAAAATAAGACCTAGAAGCCACGTAAGTCCTAGGCACCCGACCCTCTGTGATTAGTCCCCTCTGGTCATTAAAACTCGCATGGTAGGCCTCGGGGCTTGCTCTCAAGCAATGAAACTCTGCCGAAAATAAGACCTAAACACGTGAAGTCCTAGGCACCCGACCCTCTGCGATTAGTCCCCTGTGGTCGTGGCTCCCGTGAGCGGCTCGGGCTTGCTCTTTGCCTCAAAGCGGAGATGCGGATCTGCCAAAATAAGACCTAGAGCCACGCGTAAGTCCTAGGCACCGACCCTCTGTGATCGTCCCCTCTGGTGCGTCGGCTCCGTGGTAGCAGGGCTGCTCTTTGCCTCAAAGCGAGATCGGCTCTGCGAAATAAGATAGGCGCCACGTAAGTCCTAGGCACCCGACTGCAGCGGTCGTCCCTACCAGTCGTCGGCTCCAGCGTGAGCGGCCGGGCTTGCTCTTTGCCTCCAAAGCAGAGATCGGCTGCGCGGCGGAAGATAAGACCTGGCGGCGTAAGTCCTAGACACCCGACCTCGCGATTAGTCCTCCGGGTAATCCGCGCCCGCGAGGCCGACCGGCTTCCCCGAAGAGCTAGCATTGCCAAAGAATGTGGATGAAGATCCGGACGTAAAGCGGGCCTTACACACCAACTTCTTGGGCGATGCGAACGAATGACCATAGCGAGGTGGGCGATTAGTTCATTGTAAGCCTGGGGCCGACTTCGTTTTGATTTTACTTGTGATATTCATTGTAAGCCCCACAGGGGCCGACTCGTTTTTGATTTTACTTGTGATATTCATTGTAAGCCCCACAGGGGCACTCGTTTTGATTTCACTTGTGATATTCATTGTAAGCTGCTTGGGGCCGACTTCGTTTTGATTTTACTTGTGATATTCATTGTAAGCCCCGAGGGGCCGATTTCGTTTTGATTTCACTTGTGATATTCATTGTAAGCCCCATTGGGGCCGATTTCGTTTTGATTTTACTTGTGATATTCATTGTAAGCCCCGGGGCCGACTTCGTTTTAATTTCACTTGTGATATTCATTTAAGTGGGGCCGACTCATTTTAATTTTACTTTTGATGTTCATTATAAGCCCCACGGGGAGGACTTCGTTCGGTTTTACTTATAGCGTTAGTTAAGAGCCACGAGGGCAACTTCGATCTCAAAAAGAAAAGAAAGGAAAAGCCGGTATAAGCCAAATGGGCTGACTACAGTCGGCTAAAATCTTGCCTTTCATTTATATTCCAAATAAGGTTTACAATGGTCATAAATAAAATAATAAAAATACAATAAATATGAAATGTCAACCAAAACACGAGCTCGGACAAGATGTTCGATCGTCCCCTAGCGGTGTTTTAAATTACGTACCCTCTGCTCTTCGGTAGCCTAAGCCAGCAGCTCCCACGAGGAAGCAGGTGCGCAGTATTGCAGAAGTTAATGAAAGGGCACCCGAGATGCGAACATGGTTCCCATGGCTTCATACCAGCACAATAACTTGGAACCCATAGGTACAAACAAGACCGCCCTCCCTCGGTGAGATACGCAGCGCTCCAACCTTTCCTCACTGAAACAAGTGCAGAGGCGACGAAGGACCATGCCCTTATCACCAGGGGCAAACAAAAGGATTTCCCCCCTTTTTTTCCTGAGGGCGTCCAGAACTACGTGGCCCTCTCAGCGAAATCCCGGAAATGGTGGGCTCTAAGAGAGCCCACCTTACATCAACCATCTTTGTGGCTTCGCCCGAAGCTCCTAGTTTTGAAACCCTAAAAATAGCGATCGAAGTCAAAACTAATCGCCAATCTAACAAGCACACGAAGGGCAGTTGCCTCCTCCCCTATTTATAACAAAGCCCATAAATGCTATAAGCCCCCTCGTGATCAACGGAAGAAATTAAGAATGTGAAACTCGAGGCGTCACCTCGGAAACCGCAAAGACCTAAACCGTCACCTTGAAAATTGCCTAGACGCCTCTTTATTTTAAATGAGACCTACCATGTATCCCGGAAACCCAAGAGTCAACAATCAGAGGTCGGCCCAAATCACCTAAGGCCGACCACTAATCGAACGCAAAACAACCGGACAGGCTGACTGAGCCGTGATCGTCGCTCGACCTATTTGCCCTACCACACAAACCCTAGAAAGCCGTCCAGGCCAAAGTCGCTATCGTTACAAAGCCGAGTGGACACAAAAAAAGAAGAGGGGAAGATAAGCTGAAAAGGCGAAAAAAAGCTTAGCGAGCGAGAACACCAACTAGGTTTCATTCATAAGCAAAGTATGTTACAAATACAAGGCAACTTTGCCAAAACAGAAACAAAAAGAACAAAATGCTTGAGCAACCTAATCTCCTCCCTCGCCGCCATCTCCCTCCTCTCCGTCTTCACCCTCATCTTCCTCGTCGTCCTCATCCTCGTCAGGGTCATCCTTGGCGCTAAGCTGCACTCCTGCCCCCTGGCCTCCAGGCCTTGCAGAACGTGTAGAGAACTTTCCACCCTAGGGGGATATGCCAGGCTCAAAGTTGAGAGAGCGTCCGAAGGGAGTTGGGCTTTTAAGTAGTAAGTAGCCGCTTAGCCTTGACTAGGGGCGGCTCCACTTTCCCCATAGGTCCTTGCCTATACTCTTCAGCGACCTCCTTCTTGCCCTCCTCGGCGTTGCGGACTTAAGCCCGGTCTCGATCGATCTGGCGTCATCCCGGTGATTGATGAGCGCCGACTCATCGAGGCGACCCAAGGTTCGGCTCTCGAGCCTCTCGGCTGACTCACTCTCGGCCTCTCAATTTGAGCCTTCCACTCCTCGATCTCCCTCTGGAGCCTTCAACCGTCCTCCTCAAGTGGCGACCTCTCCCTTCAGCTTATCGATGGCAGCCGCCACAGTGATGAGTTTGGAGGTCGGCGATCATGGTGCTTGGCGTCCAACTCAGCAGCGCCATTGGCGCCGACCCGACTTCTCGCCTCCAGGGCTGACGCCCTCTTCTCGCTTCCTCCGGCTCCTCTTCTGCAGCAAGCTTCTCAGCCAGTTGCCGCCACCTTCATGGCGCCAAGGCAGTGGAGTTGAAAATCTCTTTCCCTACCAAGGCCCCTCGAGTGTGGTAACTCAAGAGGGCTAGCGGAGAGGCGGTGCGGCGTCTCCTCGGAGATCCCTATCATGGGGAGAGTGAAGCTGCTCGAGGCGACAAAGCGCCCCCACCCAGAGAAGCCGTGCCCTCGAGGAGGGAATGGTGGGGATGAATGCATGCGCTTGGGAAGGCTCCTCCCTTGAGTACCCTCAGTGCTTGGATAAGCTGGGATCGCGGCTCCTTCCACCTCGAGCGACCCACCCGGCTATCGGTGGCGGAAAGGAAGCTCTATGCCCAAATCCTTGAGTAGGCTCAAGAGATCCGACTCGGGCCCGAGTCATCTGAGGCGGCCGCCTCATTCCCCGACCTCTGAGTGGGCTCCTCGGAGGACGTCTCCATCACCCAGTGGCGAGGAGCCCGCCGGTCGCCCGCTGACCCTCTGCGCATCGGTAGGAACCGCCCGGCACAGGGGCGTGATCCCCCTCCGTCTGGCCTACCCGGGCAGAGGCAAGGGGAGAGACTTGCAGGGCGACTCTCCCCAGCGGTGGAAGTTCCCGGTGGCGCCCTCGGCACCTTTCGGGGACCATCCTCTCAACCGTCTCTCCCAAGGTGGCCCCATCGATTTCTTTGTCTTCTTCTTCTTCTTCTTTGGCGGTCGGCTTCAGACACAGGAAGAGCCCTCTTCACTTGCAACATCGACGCCAGCTCGTCGAACCTCTCCTCCACTTGCAGCGCCTCAGCGTAAACTGACCCTCCACGACCTTCTTTTGGGGGCTGCGGTTCGGTAACCTTCGGCAGTGGGACCCCACTTCGGGACCTTCAACTTGTTGAGGGACCACCTCTAGCAATTCCCTCTCTCTCTCCTCATTGACCCCGGTCGGTCGAATGAACGACAGTCCCGCCACTCTCAGCGAAGTGTTGTCGAATAGGTTGTAGCCCTTCCGCGACCCCGAATAATGACGGAATTTGTCGAGGTCGCGCCTCTCCTCCGCTGAGAGGGGAAGGTTCTTCAGGCCATCCTTGTTAATCTCCGGCCATGAACGACAGGCCAAGGCGGCGTCAGCGTCGAAAACCCAAACGAACTTATTCTTCCAATCCTTGTTCAAATCCGGGATATCGACGAACCGACCGCCCACATACCGAAAAATGGGCGTCCTTCTTTGTCGCCCTCACGTAGCGAGATTAGAAGAGTTGAAGAGTCGGCACCACCTTCCAGCGGTGACGGATCACCAAAAGCCATTATTGTAGCGATGGCGTTAGGGGCAAAGCTGCATCGGAGACACCCCAAGCGCTCGCCACGGCCTCTTCCGAGCAGCCGGCGAGAGGAGGCGCAATCCATTGTCGAGTCGCCATGTACAATGATAACTTGTCCGCGCTATGATCAACAATAGCGCTATCCTTCTCTGGGAGAGAAACCTTAAACTCTCCGGGAAGATCGTACCTTTCGTGGAGTCCCTCCAGATCCTCTTCTCTCGCCTTCGATTGCCAAGACTTGAGCTTGGCGATCCTATCAACGGGAGCGAAAGTAGAAGTAGCCATGGCAGAAAACTTGTTTAAGAAGGAAGAAGAAGATATGTCTTTAGAAAGTGCAAAAAGAAATCCCCAAATGGAGTAAGGGTATATATACACACCGAGCATGCGTGTCTACTCTGGCGGCAGAACAATGGTCGAGATTGATGCTCAAATACGAACCGCCTCTTGAAAATTGAAAAGCCCGCCTTTATGACCCATGTCTCTTAAGCTCGAAATTGAGCCTCGGCCAGTGAAATACGGCCCGGCGTCAAGTCTTGTCTCTGCTGGTGGCGCCCACATGCGCTAGAAAACTAAACCGTCCTTTGTAAGGCGTGACTCCTCGCCTGGTCCATCGAACCAGCGGACTAAGAACAAATGATCCCAAAGACCGACTCAACTAGCGGTAGTCACAGGCGGCCATAGCGGAAGACCATGTAGGCCATTCAAGGCACTAAGCGTGACCAAGTCATGTTAAGCCAATCTATCCACTGACCCACCTCAGCCATAAAAAGCAACACAAGACAACGGTCAAAACGGAAAAACTTTTATTTCATTCATTTACTTGGAAATAAGTACAAAATATACACACCGATCATTACATGATAAACGAATACCAAAGACCTAAACTATCGGCCTGAGTCGGCCTCACTCGAAGAACCATCACTCGATGGCTCGTCTTCCTCTCCCTCCTGGGCATCGCCATCACCCAAGTCGTAGCCTGCCCCCGCTGCTTTAAATCTCGAGAGGAGATCTATCTGGCTGGCTATGCCCGGAGGATATCGAAGCCGACCTGGGACACCTTGATACTCGGGCGGAAGTTGCTTGACCATGAAATCGCTACCCGCCTTGCAGGCCAGGGCGACTTCGACCTTCCCCGGTGTACTTTGTCGGTATTCCTCAATGATGGCCGGTCGACTTTCCTCCTTCAAGGACGACCGATAGTCGCTCGACTCTAAATATTTTACTCTTTCATCGGCCCTACTCAAGGATTCCTTAAGTTGAGCGCACTCCCTCGCTACTTGTTCACGAGCGACCGATTCCTCCGCCAACTGAGCCCTGGCGTGCTGCGCGATTTGCCTCTCGAGTGCGACCTGCGCCATCGCCAAGTCGCGCTCTCTATAAACATCGGACGACCCAGGTCATCCCCCACCGTCCTGAAGGCGTCGCCGGAGATCTGCTATATCAACCAATATTCTCTCCCTGGACGCTTTAAGTTTCCTGATAACTTGGTCCTTAACCTCCATCTCACGCCGCCAGTCATCAAGCTCGGCCTGTTTAATTGAAAGCTCCTTGATAACTCGGTCAAGGTCCTCGTTGAGGGCGGCCTCGGTAGCCAGATGCTTCTCTCGAAGCCTTTCATAGGCTTGGTGGCCTGGCCTTGCGGCCCGAACAACTCCTCCTCCACCAAACAACCTCTGGTCAAGTAGCTCCAGCGAGTGGTATACAAGCGGACGCCGAGAATCGCCTTCAAAATCTCCCGGTCCGCGGGCAAGTTAAACTGCTCTGCCACCTTTCCTTGCACGCAGCTCGATCTTAGTACCGATGAGCGGGCGTCCATATGCCACGCCGGCCTATATCGATGCTCGACATCAGGCTCCCCATCATAGCGACCGGCGGGAAGGCGTCCCCATCATCAGTTCACTCACCTTGTCCCGAGCCCCGGCACCGGCCCAGGTGATGATAAGAGGGCACCTGTTTGGAACAAATCTGTTCCGACCGCGGTTTCTTTTCCGCCGATGAGGAGCCCACGATGGCCAACCCCGCGTCCCGGCTCCGCACCACTTCCCCGTTGCGCACTGGCCCCCTCGGGAGTCTCCCTCATCACAGCTTCAAAGGCGGCACACAGGGGCCGACTTCCCCTCCTGGGCGATAGTGGTCGTCCTCATCGGCTTCGGCTCCATAGCTCCTCCGGATGCTCTCCTCTCCCGCCCGTCTAGCACCTCGGGGACCATGGCTGGTTTTCTTTAGCCGGGTCGCCGGTAGCAGACCCAGCGCCCAGGCGAAACCCTCCGACGCATGCTCGCGCCCCATAGCGGTCGCCCCCACAGTAGCCCTCTCGCCTCCTTCCAGCTGAGGGCGAACCCCTTCCAAAGACGACTCACACCGTTGTCATTTTGGCCGAGTGCCGACCCTGACCGGTTAGTCAGTGGACCCCTCGTCCGGCGCTTCGACCCTCAGCGTCCTCCCAACCTTCTCCCCAAAGGTCACATTATGAGCCCTGGCCTCATCAATGGGGCCAGGAGGGATGGAGGAAATCCCATGAAGCCGTAAAACCAACTTGTCGAGCAAAGTGTCCATCGTACGTGGCCCCGCGTATTGGAGAATCTGCTCCAACTCCCGACGATGCTCGGCCGACAAAGGCTTGGGCTCCAAAGCCTCCTTTCTAATCTCCGGCCAAGACGCACATCCCAAGTTAGTGGTCCCCGGTAACTTGACCGAGCCGATCCTTCCATCCTTTGATCGACTTAGACAGATCAAGGATAACCTTGAACTCCCCCGACATCTGAAGATAATAATGGGGCGTCTTCTGGACCGTAATGCCGACCAGATAGCTCAACACACCCATCATCGGCCGAATCGAGAGCCACCGACAGATAACGGTGAAGCCGACCAGCACCGCTATCGAGTTGGGTGTCATTTGCACTGGGGACACGCCTAGCTCGTCAAATACCTTTCGAAGGAAGGGATGCAACGGCAACCTAAGGCGCACTCCAAGTGCTTGAGATCTGGGGAGCCCTCGCTGCCCGTGGTATGTACCGAGCGATTTGGAGCCTCCAACTTGTAAGCCTTCGGTATGTCAAACTCGAATGCAAAGACCTCATTTGCTGGGTAACCTTGGCGGAACTCATCAAGCTGTTTGTGATGATCGGAATCCATCTGGGATATCTATCACCGTAGGAAATCGCTTTGGTCGTGGGTGAGGGAAAAGAGCGAATGCCTTCCTCCCTCACCTCTTCATATTTATCTGGTGGGACCCAGCGGCGCTCCTTTTGCGATCAGCGGAGAGGATTAAAACCCCACTCGAGTGCAGCGGAGGCGATCGGGGGCCCCACCTGGCGCCGGTGGCCGATGTAAGCGTCGGCGTCCGGCGGCGTCCATCGATGTAGCGTTCGGATCCCCTCGAACCCTCTCACGGCGAAAGCGCTCATTTCACTTGGACTCGTTTCCAGCGACTCCAGCGAAAGAGGCCAGCTGTTATGGTCATAACCACTAATCGGTGATTAAGGAGAAAAGCCAGTCTGATGTCAGACGACAGCTTATTTACGATGAGGACCGACACAAACCTTCACACCCAACCCAGGCGGCCTACACCTACCGACCTGTCACGATCCCTTAGCGACTATCGCCATAGCCCAGCCAGGCGAGTGGTCTGGTCGACAACCACAACCTCTCAGCGGGCGGCGTGAAAGCGTGCGATCGTCCATCCGGCCAATCAAGCGCCTAATAGCTATTCCGTCGCTCGTCCCGGGCGACATAGAGGCGACCACTATAAGCCCCAGGCCGCTAGTCGGCTCGCCCGCGGCGAAGCGGTGTTAGTCGTCCTTCGACCCGTCACCCATTATAACCCTTTCGGCCAAGTCATAGGCCTCTCCAAGCGATGTAGGCGAATCTAGGCCCACCCTTCTCGGCGCCCGTCCTGCAGGGGCGGCGAAAGTGGCACTAGTCATTCCCCTTAGCGGATTACCCCAGGGCGCAGGAGGCGCATGAGTCGACCATCCAACCCGCGACTCTCCCTTCTCACATCTGCTGCGATTCCCTCCACTCGAGCAGCGGTCACCACGATTACTCGAGCCCATCAACATCGCATTAAATGCAGCGGACCCTTAATTCCCCATCTCACGGTATTTAAGGCACCTGGACCCATGCGGCTCTGACCCGTCAATCCCATCCATTAATGGCGAATAGACCACACGACCCTCAAATCGCATGAATTTGGCTTTGTAAAGGCCAGCCACCCTAGCGGACCAAGAGGTGTTCAGCCAATCAACAGCTCACACGTGGAGAGGGGAGGGCTGACTCACCAGTGGTTCCCAAACTAATAGAAAGACGGAAATACCCCCTCAACCTTAGCTATAAAGAGCAACGTGAACAGCGAACAAGGTAAGCAATCTTTTCGGTGTGAATTCCTGCTCCATTAGATCATCCTTTTCTTCTTGACTTGGCCGTGAGGAGGAACCTAGGAGATCCAACTCCGCCTCTTCCACAGGTCTCTCTTTACATTGTGGCCGAATCCTTTGTTTGGAGTCAGCGTCATTTGGGCTTTAGGAGAAGGACTCTGCTCTCTTAAAAGCTAAACTCACTTTCGAGGTTAGTATTTGTGATCATATACATCAACACTAACTTAGAGTTGAAAATAATTTTCAAGTTGTCTTGATCCAAATATTTTTCAGAATATATATATACATATACACATATATATATTATACTAACTTAACAAAAGAAGAAAAATTTTCCTTAAAATCATTGGTGGTTCTATTTTACTAAGCCTAAGTTGACTGAGTAATTAAGCCCGAGGAGTATTTCTATGCTTAATGACCTCGAGCCCAATTGGGTTGGGATTCATTGGCCCAAACTCGCTAAATGGTCACTTAGAAAGCCGATTAAAAGAACAAAACCACCAAGGAATAAAGAGTTTATATATATATATATATATATATATATATATATATATATATATATCATACTAACCATGTTTTTATATATAGTTATATTTGTATATGTTCTTGAAAAATTAAATGGATTAAAAGACTTGAAGTTTGTTTAAAACAAAGAGTTAGCATGTTCTTTTCAAAACTTTTAAATTAAAATTTTGAGTTAAACTTAGTTTTGTATAACTATAATGGAAAGATTTTCTTAAGAAAATTACATTGGAGTTATGATAAAAATGTTTTTTCAAAGATTAACCAACTTCATTTGGAATGGTTGAATATATCAAATGAATTAATTATTTCATTAACTTCTTTAAATTGGCAAGTTGACTCAATTTTGTGGGTATATTCACTTGTAAACCCTCATGAGACTACAACTTCGTCCACTAGGGTAACCTAGGGGTTTAAAGGCTTGTTATATGTGTAGGCGTTGAAAATTGCCTATAAGTCCTCGAACGTAGCTCGTGATGACAAGAACAATCGACAAGTCATCCGATGAAGTAATGGCAAACCGCTGGACGATACAACAAGTGAGCATAGCATAAGCGCTCTCCTCAAGGCGCCCTACGTAGAGTTTTGAATCTTGGTGAGCCCGATCGCCATGAGTGCGGCGAAGGGATAAACCCGACTTTGAAGCCTCAAATCAAGCTCTAAAACTAGCAGAGAGAAGCCACGCCGGGCTTCTGGTCAAAGCCGAGATATTCCAGAGGTGTCTCGCCTAGCGAACACCAGAGGTGTCTCGCCACCGAGACATTCGCAGGGGTGTCTCGCCACCGAGACATTTAAAGGTGTCTCGCCCGAAGCCAGATTTCCAGAGGTGCCCCGCCAAGCGACACCAAGAGGTCTCGCTCGGAGCCAGACATTTGTAGGTGTCTCTACCGCCGGTGACACCAAGGCCGAATGGGCTTTTTCAGTAGCTCACCAAGATCCGCCGGGCCGCACTCTATAAATATGAAGGCTAGGGTTTCATTTTCAGAGGTCGGAAAAATTAAAAAGAGAGGAGACTCTGCCAACTCTTGTGTGTGCCAAGGGTTAGAGGATTTCTAAGGAGAGAAGATCAAGATCTAGACTTGCGGGGTGAGATCCGAGATCCAAAGTTTTGGATCGGATCTACAATAACAAACCATCCTTGGATCAAGCTTAGCCTGATCCAAGAAGAGTAACGGATTCGCTGGTCGATCTCGCTTACATACGCTGATTAGTTCCTTAGCTTAATTAATCTCCAGATTCGCTTAGATCTCGATCTGACGATCTAAGAATTCCCACGAAAAGGAGGGATTTTAGATCTAGATCCGCATCCGCATCTCGCTTGAGCAACACTTGGGAAAGGAATCGCTACGGTCCACGAACACATCCCCAAGACAGCAAAGAATCCCACGCAGTTGGTGATCCGATAAACGGATCCCGTGATTTGTTCACAAGGAGGAAAGTTATAATTTTATCCTTTTCATTGTAACAAGCCTTATAAAAGGTGATTTTTATTTGAAACTCATTTGTAATCCCATCAAGGTAGAATGATTTCACCAATGAAAAAGATATCGACTTTTCCCGAGAACAAGCCACAACTACGCGGAGGCACCGGTCTTGCATCCGAGACGTGGCCGCAGCCTACTCGACATTCATCCCTATGGATCGAAGAGGTCGAGTACGAAGTTCTACCAGAGAAATTTGAGGCCTATCTCTCGCCTCATCCAACTCCCTTTCCCCTCGCTTAAGAAGCCTCCCTCCGCGCGAGGACTCACAAGGCGCCACCGACCAAGCCGACGCTTCGCCACAACAACAATGACGGCATAACTCCCCGCCATCCAAAGGCCAGATTCGATTCTCCTCCGCCAATGAGGATAAGTCCACCGGCGCATGTGACTCTCTCAAAGAGAGCCCGCCAACGCCGACAACGCTTTATGGTAATACGAAGGTGAATCCATGGACGGTCCGACAAGCCGGATCCGGTTCCCGACAGGCACGAGCCCCGTAGATCTAAGATAGGTGGTAACTCCTCTAAACCAATCAAGAATGGATCCGGCTGCGAGATCGCTTCCACCCTCGGGCGACCATAGCGCCGCGCCCCACGTGACGCTGCATCGCATGCTGGTTCAGCTACCACAGCCCAAGGAGCAGAGGTGACCAAGAAGTCACCAAAAGCAAGTAGAACTCAACCTCCTGCATCGTGAACTTTTTCTCGATGTAGCCTACTTCCACAAAGACTTGCCAACACCACACCCCTTCCGATAAGGGTTCGGTGTTTCAACGCCTAGGTTCGCCTGCTTGGATCAAGGTTAAAGGTCAACTCCTCGCAGCTTGTTGAAGAGATCCGTGACAACTCGCAATGCCGGGTAGTTTCGCCTTCCGAAGCCACGGAGAATCCACCAACCGGGTTTGCGATCGGTCCAAAAGCCCGCCGAGACGCCGCTACCAAAAGCTGCGGCGCCAGAACTTTCAAAGACTTCGCGGACGCCAACCCAACCTCGATGGAGACGCCGCCATCCGATGATGACGCTATACCCGAGATTGTGTCGCCGCACTGTAGGTTGCTCCCAGACTCATGCCGATGAGTTGTACTATCGTCTGGGGTAGGAAGAAGTCTCGAGACGTAGCTCTCTAGAAACCGTGATCCTCTTGCATTTGTACTAAATTGATAAAGGTAGTGCTCTCGAGTGTAAATGCCGCCATAAAACTCCTAAAGGGTGTCGCCTTCCAAAGAATGAGCACCAACGAACCGCCAAGACCTCGATCAAAGCGTTCCCGAAGAAGACATGCACTCTGTCAAGGCAAGGATGAGCCGCTTGAGGTCACCATCAATATGACCAACAAGGCAACGCCCACGCTGCATCCCGCAGCCCTCCCAACGCAGTGACTTCTGGCTATGGCCTGCACTATCGTGATCGCCTAACTATCACTGACCTAACGAGGGATCCCTTCAAGGCACAACCGCAACTAAGAGTACCTTCTGAAGATGAAGTATCGGATGATGGCTCGGCAATGGCATCCGATAACACCGCCTCTAGTGAAGGTCATACTCGGAAGCACTCATGATCGCTGGCAAATGAGGTGGCCAAGCTACTTGAAGAAGCCTTGGCAAAACGTAAGGACAACTTCAAACTCGAGATGGACATGGCCATGCAAGAGATGAGAGAAATGCATGACCGGCGGATGCAGCGATGACTAATCTCCGTGGTGAGGGTAGTCGCCGCAACAACGCCAATTTGATCTGATAGCCATGTGATGAAGAGCAAGACCTTAACACCGGCGAGCGTAACGCCGATGATGACACCATGGTCCCACCTCAAAATCAACCGGACAAAAATGCAAGTGAAAATGACAAGATCAAGGATTTGGAGAGCAAGGTCAACTCGCCATCTCGCTCAAGAAGTGAAGAAGACGGGATTCCGTGTTCTACCCGAGAGTGGGAGTCAATCCTCTATCCCAAGTTTAATTTAATAAACTTCACTGCTCGATGGGAGAGGGTCCCCACTCAACATCTTATCTACTTCAAGAGCCATTTGGGAGTCATCATCTCCCAGAACTAGCCCTTGATGGTCTCTACTATTCGGCTCAAGACTCAAGCGAGGGATCTACCGATGGTACCGCCGCTCCCGGCAAAGATCAACAACCGGGAAGACATGGAATCTATGTTCCCGCAAACTTCTTCGATGATCACACGAGGTTTCACTGCACGCATGGACGAGAAGCGTATATCGAGAAACCGCGGATAATTTTGTCAAACGGTTCGCAACAAGGCGATGAACCGCCGCGGACCCAATCACGAGGAATTCATCCTCAAGACCTGCCAAAGATAACCTCTCACCGGACGTGATCGCATGAATGGGCACCGCATCGCCTAAAACCTAGAAAGACTTGAAAGTCCGAGGGAAGAGGCGGCGTTTCCTCAAAATGGAGAAGCGAGCGAGGTCGCTAGTTTAATCCACGGAATCAAAATTTTGTCCCCTAACAAGGGAAGGCGCCAATGAAGAATGTTGATGCACATCAAACTTTCCAAACCGCAGCCACAACAAAGAATAAAGAGCTACAGCCGACCCCATCGCAAAGAATAACAACCAAACCGAGGGCGCTCACGCTCGTGTTTCCCAAGACGATTCTTTGTGGACGAAGAGGTGCCCGATCTTCAAGTACTTGCTAGACAACAATAAGATCCAACTCACAACATCGCCAACCAGAGGAAGCTCAGGACGCATTGTTCGCTGTAAAAGCCCAGATGATTGTCATTGATTTGAACTTTGCTTACGCCTTCTTTTGCCTACAATAAAAATTCAAAAGAAATGCCTTTTATTTCAAGGCGCATAATGAAAAAAAAGATTACAACTTTTATCCTTTTGAACAAACACGGGATCTCTCGCTATATCGAGGTCCTCGCTATGGGTTCTTTGCCTATGCTGTGGACTTTTTGTGTCCGTGGACCACCGCTAATCCCGATCCGTAGAGACCCGTTCCTAACTACAGATGTAGAGGGGCTCGCTTCACTTAAGAAAACGGTTACCGAGGGGATCACCTCACGGCGAGAGGATCGCCCGAGCGGTGAGATCTACTAGGAGAAATCCAGCGCTATCCACGAGATTAAGGCGAAGCTTAACCTAGAGGGTATCTCAGAGTTCGACCCAATTCGACACTTTAGCTTGCAGATCGGCGTCGATTGAACTTGTGCTCGCTGCTTGAAACCGTAAGGCCGATTACTCATAGATCTCGCAAGAATTCTTCAGAAGTCCGAGCTCTTGAAAAAATCCCAAGAATCCAATCTGAAGCTAGCCCAAAATCCGGAAGCCCCCTTGAAGAAGACCCCCCCTATTTATACAAATCGACAAGGGGGTTGGTCTTTCGGCCACTTGGCCAGAGCCTCCTCGGCCACTTGGTAGAGGCTCCTCGACCAAGTTGGCGGTGGCTCGGCCCTTGGCCTGATGGCCCTCAGCGTCGTTTTTCCGCCGTTTAGCCCGTTTTCTGGTCTTTTCGGGTTTAGGTCCTGCCTATTCGACTCTTGGTCTTCTCGGGACTTAGGTTCCGTCTATATTTGATTCGGGACTAATTCTTGGTTAGATTCGGTTCAGTCACGAAATCGATCGTCCGTTCAAGTGGGTTTGAACCGTGCTTGTGGCTTGTGAGTTTGTCGCCGGTTCGCTTTAACGATTCGACGTCCGTATCATTCGATGGGTTGTCATTAGCCGACTCCCGTCCGAGTTGGTTTCGGGGATCTTGTAAGTATTTTTCAACGCCACAGATACCCCTCCAAAGTGTCTCTCGCCTCATTCTTTGGCGAAGTCTCGATGCTTTGACATGATGGTTCCCGCTCACCGGCCGAGGGTCCCAAAAGATAGCTTCAAGTCTTTGATTCTTTCTGCACCATCCAGCTTCTTTGTAGGATTTCTCGATAAGATCACGGTGCCGCATTTATTGTCCGACCGCTTGTTATCTTGATTCAAGCCGGTGGGTGAGTTTTGTTTGTAACTCGTGGTCGTTGGTTGTTGTTTGACTAACCATCGACTTTTGACTTATCCTTATGTCGGCTAACTCGCTGGCTTCACACGCTGGTTGTGTCGAGTATTTGGAATTTCGTGAGCCCTCAATCGGCTAATTCTTCCGCCATCACGGTGTTGTTGGTTTAACCACGCGGAGGATGATTTTTTCATGGAGATATCCTCCGAGGATTCCTTTGTTGAAACAGAAACCATTTGGCTTTCAACCCTCGACCTAGCCTTTAGTCGGCGAAAGCGACGCTTTGACCGGGCGTGATCCGAACCTGATCGGTGAATTCTCCACGACGACGCTACGGTTGGCGTTGCATAATGATACCCTTGTTAGAGTACTATTATCCGCAGTGGGAGGAATTTTTCCCAAGATTCATTCCCGACTATTGACCGATAGGCCGCACGAATTGGCATTGGTGCAGTGGGAGGAGTCCTTTCGAGGTAGAGCGCATTGTCCGGCGTCAATATAAGCCTCGTCAGAATTCGTCAATTTATCCCTCTTTCAGGTTCCACAACGGGAGAAAATTGAGGGTTATTGAGTTATCCCTAAGAATATTCTTCCGGGAACTTCTCGATAAATTAGGAAACAGCTTATACTCATAATCCTAGTCGAGTAGGATTAGGCGACGCTGCTGATCTGGCCGATGCAATCCGCGACGATCGAAGTTATCCCTAAGAATATTTTGTGAAAATATTCTTTTCGAACTTGACAAATTAGGAAACAGCTTATACTGTAACCGAAGCCGAGTAGGATTAGGCGACGCTGATCGGGCCGATGCATCCGCGACGATCGAAGTTATCCCTAAGAATATTTCTTGTGAAAATATTCTTCCGAACTTCTCACAAATTGGGAAACAATATACCGTAATCCTAGTTGGAGTAGGATTAGGCTAATTGATCGGCCGATGCATCCAAGACGATCGAAGTTATCCCTAAGAATATTTCTGTGAAAATATTCTTCCTGAACTTCACAAATTGGGAAACAGCTTATACCGTAATCCTAGTTGGAGTAGGATTAGGCTTGATGCTGATCGGGCCGATGCATCCTCAAGACGATCGAAGTTATCCCTAAGAATATTTCTTGTGAAAATATTCTTCCTGAACTTCACAAATTAGGAACAGCTTATACTCATAATCCTAGTTGAGTAGGATTAGCGACGCTGATCTGGCCGATGCATCCAAGACAATCGAAGTTATCCCTAAGAATATTTCTTGTGAAAATATTCTTCCTAAACTTCACAAATTGGGAAACAGCTTATACTCGTAATCCTAGTTGAGTAGGATTAGCGACGATTGATCGCGGCCGATGCAATCCGCGACGATCGAAGTTATCCCTAAGAATATTTTGTGAAAATATTCTTCCGAACTTCTCACAAATTGGGAAACAGCTTATACTGTAATCCTAGTTGGAGTAGGATTAGGCGACGCTGATCGGGCCGATGCAATCCAAGCATCGATCGAAGTTATCCCTAAGAATATTTCTTGTGAAAATATTCTTCCTGAACTTCTCGACAAATTGGGAAACAGCTATACTGTAATCCTAGTTGTGATTAGGCTTAATGCCGCTGATCGGGCCGATGCATCCGCGATCGATCGAAGTTATCCCTAAGAATATTTCTTGTGAAAATATTCTTCCGAACTTCTCACAAATTGGAAAACAGCTTATACCGTAATCCTAGTTGAGTAGGATTAGGCGACGCCGCTGATCGGCCGATGCAATCCGCATCTATCGAAGTTATCCCTAAGAATATTTCTTGTGAAAATATTCCGAACTTCTAAAATGGGAAACAATATACCGTGAATCCTAGTTGGAGTAGGATTAGGCGACGCTGATCTGGCCGATGCAATCCGCACGATCGAAGTTATCCCTAAGAATATTTCTTGTGAAAATATTCTTCCGAACTTCTCACAAATTGGGAAACAGCTTTATACCGAATCCAAGTGGAGTAGGATTAGCGACGCTGCTGATCGGCGCCGATGCATCCGCGACGATCGAAGTTATCCCTAAGAATATTTTGTGAAAATATTCTTCTCGAACTTCACAAATTGGGAAACAGCTTTATACCGTAATCCTAGTTGAGTAGGATTAGCGACGCGCTGATCGGGCCGATGCAATCCGCGATTAATCGAAGTTATCCCTAAGAATATTTCTGTGAAAATATTCTTCCGAACTTCTCACAAATTGGGAAACAGCTTATACCGTAATCCTAGTTGAGTAGACAATGCCGCTGATCGCCGATGCAATCCTCAAGCATCGATCGAAGTTATCCCTAAGAATACTTTGTGAAAATATTCTTCCGAACTTCACAAATCGGGAAATAGTTTATACCGTAATCCTAGTTGAGTAGGATTAGGCGATGCTGATCGGCCGATGCAACCGCACGATCGAAGTTATCCCTAAGAATATTTCTTGTGAAAATATTCTTCCGAACTTCTCACAAATTGGGAAACAGCTTATACTGTAATCCGAAGTGGAGTAGGATTAGGCGACGCTGATCGGGCCGATGCAATCGCGACGATCGAAGTTATCCCTAAGAATATTTCTAGAAAATATTCTTCGGGAACTTCACAAATTGGGAAACAAATATACCGAATCCTAGTTGAGTAGGATTAGCGACGCGCTGATCTACGGGCCGATGCAATCCAAGATAATCGAAGTTATCCCTAAGAATATTTCTGTGAAAATATTCTTCCGAACTTCTCACAAATTGGGAAACAGCTTATACCGTAATCCTAGTTGAGTAGACAATGCCGCTGATCGCCGATGCAATCCTCAAGCATCGATCGAAGTTATCCCTAAGAATACTTTGTGAAAATATTCTTCCGAACTTCACAAATCGGGAAATAGTTTATACCGTAATCCTAGTTGAGTAGGATTAGGCGATGCTGATCGGCCGATGCAACCGCACGATCGAAGTTATCCCTAAGAATATTTCTTGTGAAAATATTCTTCCGAACTTCTGACAAATTGGGAAACAGCTTATACTGTAATCCTAGTTGAGTAGGATTAGCGAATGCTGCTGATCGTAAGGCCGATGCAACCGCATCTATCGAAGTTATCCCTAAGAATATTTCTTGTGAAAATATTCTTCCGAACTTCTCACAAATTGGGAAACAGCTTATACTGTAATCCTAGTTGAGTAGGATTAGGCGACGCTGATCGGCCGCCGATGCAACTGGTGCTATCCCCAATAAATCTTCTAATTTTTCCAAACTTTGGAGGGAGTAGGAGCCAATCAACGGACTGATTGGCACTATTTTGACATCCTGAGGTTCCAATTAGGGTCCTAATTAGGGGCTGATTAGAGTCCTAATTGAATTAATTTGGGCTCCAATTAGAATTCCTACTTGTTGCCAAATAAGAGTCCTTATTCAAAGAGGATTGGGTCCATATGGGGTTGTTATAAATACCCATAAATCCTCCTCTTTGACCCAGGCCCCCTCCCCGGACTCCTCTCTTGTTTTCATCTCCTCTCGCTACTGCCTCTGCCTCTTTTGATCAACGAGGTATGTGTAACGAGGGTATTGTAAATTCTTTTTTTCTTTTTCTTCCCTTTTTGTATGCGCAGTGACGTGGACCACGAGGGGAGAGGTCCAAACGGGCGAGGCGGCATACTTTGCGGCGGTATTGGCGTCGGCCGCATACTGGCGGGCGGTTGGCGTATCGCCATTTCACGCGGCGGCGCTGGCGATAAGGCCACTGCCATTGGCGCTATCGCGTTGGCGGCGGTTAAGGCTGGTGGGCGCTTAGACTCGCTGCCGGGCCAGGCAATGGCTAGCGTTGCGCCTGTCGGGCGCCAGACCGGTGTACGCCTTGCCGGACGCTGGCTTGCTCTCGTGATTGACGGCTTTTGACACCTTATTTGCTGATTTTTGGCCATATATCCGACTTTATTTGTCTTTGCGCCCCGGCGTCATCGAAGATCACGCCCGAGGAGTCGATCAACTCGCATCGCCGCGCGGATGCACGCTCCTTCTTTCTGCGGTGCCAACTTATTATCTCCTCGCATATATGTGTTGTATCCCCGCTTCGTTTCCCCTTTTGGAGGCGATTGAAAGAGCCGAATCCTCCTTTATGGGATTAACGCCAGATTGTGTACACCCATTATGACCCCGCTTCGCTCTCCTTTGTGAGGCGATGAAGAGCCGAATCCTCCTTTAGGGATTAACGCCAGATGTGTACACCCATTATGACCCCGCCGTTTCTCCTTTGTGAGGCGATTGGGAAGAGCCAAAATCCTCCTTTGTGGGGACCGACGCTCATGACACCCTCGATATCTTTAACGGGAGCGCATTTCATCAGACTTTACTCAGAACGGAACATATTGCCGCTTGGTTTACGCGACTATATTTATCGCTCCTCGGTTCGATAGGATGAAATCGCCATACCTGCTATAAGGTCGCGGACTCAATCTATGAAAGATGAATTCAACGCCTTTACTAATCGAATATTTTCTCGATTTCATTGATTATTCCTTCGCACTTTTCCGACTTACGCTGGTTGATGGACTTATAGCGATACTATTCCACGCGTGACATCCGGTTTTCATCTCACTGATTTGTAACTCCGACACCAAATTTACACCCATTCAGCTATATCCGAGGGGAGTTCTCGCTTCTCCGACGATTGGTCGAATGCGCCACTTGTAAAGACACCTCCATTGAACTCAGAAAAAATGTGATTATCTATTCATGACTCGCTTAAGGATCCTGATACATGTGCCTTTTCGAGTGAGCGTGGTTGAACCAAGACGGCGAGGTCCTTTGTATATTCCTGATACCTCCACAAGACTCATTGATCGATTTCAGATACCACGCCGGACACGCCAGATGTCCCGGGCGTCGACCGAGGAGCGCGGATCACATTCATTGCGGATTTATTTAAAGATTCGCTCCGCTCCAATAGAAATCGCCGCCGGCCTTTCACCCTGGGTTGTAGGGCTGACACACCGCCTCGATGAGCTCGCTCCTCGCCGACTGAAGAACCGCCTCGTCATTGGGCGAGATGCCGCCATCTAGTCATAGATTTTACTACCGGGTTCATTCATCCAAAGAACACCGGGTCGCTTGACCAATTATGTTCTCAACCGATGGGATGAAGAACTTGTGTTTATGCCCGATTCACCGCATTCGCCACCGTATGGCCTTCCAATCAACGCCAACCATTTTCGCCCTATTCGAACTTTATAATCCAGATTCGAACACGCTCTTCACTAAACACCTGAATTGGGGCCGGCTCTTCATGAGATGCACCAATCTCGATTTACCCATGGAAAGATGTCAGATCGTGAATATTTCCTTCCAATCGTAAACTAAGTCGGCCAAGAAGCACACACTCGACTGCTAGACTTTGTGGGACCTCACTTGTCATTATCATATAGCTCTAGCCCAATCAACCTTTACCAAAAGGAAGTTGTGCGAGTCAAGGCCGCCAACTATTTGTTCCAAAGATTTGAGGACAAATGGCGTAGGAAATATGTGAACTGCCACCGCCACTCTCGAGGTTAATGAACTGATCAAGAGGTTCGAGGCTAACTCCTATACGCTCAGCTATGCCGAGGATGGTTTTCCTTCAGGGACCAAATTTGCAACCTTTCTGTGGCATGCGGTGAAGCCCATCCGGCCAACAACTCTCCTAGCCGGCTATCTCGCAATCTGGCTGAAGAAATGCGTGGCCCCCTATCAGTCTGATGATGCTTTACCTTTGGAGGTCCTTTTCCCTACAGCTCAGCCTTGCCCACAAGAAGGAACTCTCTCCTTCCGTAATGGTGACCAACATTCACCGTGGATTATGCATATAGTTCGCCATCGTAGAAAAGACGAGCCGCCATCACGATTCCTTCCGCTCTCGGTAGAGCTCCCTATACCTATTTGATGGCCCGGTTGGTCCTTCATCGCCCGGACATGATGTCGACACCGGTTCTCTACAGATTCGCCTCTACTCTTTCTTGGTAGGGATTGCGATGGAAGGGCGGGCTTTGCAGAGATCAAGAAACGCATGCGCATTCACAAAGGGTGGATCTTTTCCGCATGTTTTCCTCGCATTCTCTCGGGTCAATATGGTGAGTCTTTGGTCGATGAGGAGGTGTCGGCGTACGCCAGACTTCACTTGACATCGGCCGCTTTAACCGGCTAGTGAATATCGTGCCGTGGTATCTCACTTTCCGAGTAAAGGAGGAATGCTTCATTGAGCCTTATTTTCCCTCGTTGCTTTGCTCGCCACCTTACGCACCAACTTTATGTTGGGAACCCGAACCGACGTACCCGCATCAGGTGGACTTGTGGATGGCCTTCGAGCCCGGTTGTGGAGCCGCCGGGATGTACCGTTAGATTCAGCCTCCGAGCCTCGCACCGCCACCGGAGTCGACATTCCTTCATTGTAGCCGGCTATTAGTAGCCAACGAGCAAGTCCCCCGAGGGCTATTCTGACCTGGTGGCCGGGTTAATCGCCAAAGCTCAGCTGCCACTCAACTCGTGGTAGAAGTGTCGCCAAACTCCTCCGACGACCAAATTAAGGAGGAGTTCCCGAAGTTCATGTCGGACTTTAGGAGAGGACCGAGTGGAGACTGCCATTCACGAGAAGGACCTCGGTACTCTCTCCTTTTCCCCTTCGCTTCCTCCTCCTCTCTATTAGATTTCTCATTCAATTGAATTTTCAGGAAAATCTGTTGAAGAAGAAGAGTTTCGACCTTCTCAAGGGGTTAAACGAAAGAGGTTAGTCCATAGGACTCGGGTGAATTCTCAGTCCTTTGATATAGACTTGACCAGCGATGATCCAGTCAGCGACGGAGGTAATAATTCGCCCTGATGTAACCTAAAGTTTTCGGCTTTTGGAGACTAACATTTCTCCGTTCCCATGTAGGGGGCTTTGATTTTCCTCACCATGATTTTGCTGAACCTAGTTCCACTCATGTTGAGCCTAGCTTCACTCAACAGATGTATGGAGCTATGGCGGAGGATTGTGGGAATACCAATGTAGGACCTAATTCGGTGGAACCAGGTACGTCTAACATTGATAATTCCGCTCGATGGCTTAATGCGAGAAATGATCGACTCTAATTCGCCCCCACTAATTGCCTCTTCGCTTTGCTCTTTAGAGAGCAGGGAGACAAATGCGAAACCGAGATTAGGCAAGGTAACTCGCCAGAGGAGGTAAGTCGCTTACGCATTGTTTGCCCATTTTCGGTGGCATTTGTCCTTTTCTAACGCTTTCCCTTTTCAGACTTCTCGATGGAGGATTTCATGGAATCTGGTCTGTACGATGACGCTTCTGTGGATGACTACGCAAGACTGCGTCAGGATGGCGATGCTTTGGTGAAGACTTAACCAAGGCCACAACTCGAGGAAGGTATGAATTTTCTCCTCGATTAATTATAGGACCTACCGCTTGGCCAATACTACTATAATTTGAGAAATTCTCCATATAGTGGCGCATTCCTCTTCCCGCCGCTGTAATCGCCTACCACAACATCGCTGAGATAGATGATCACACCGAGGGGTCACCAGCGTTGACAGCGCCCCAAATATAGATACCGTAGACTCGCTAGTCTCAAACTACACCGGGAGACTCGTAAGGGTCCTTTAGCCAAATAAGTTTTCGCCAATTTTTGACCAAGTTTCTAAAGTCTTCTTCTTCGTAGAGCCTACATCCCACTCCATGATCTCGGTGAGAGCGTTGACGCGGATGAAGATCCATCCCATCTTATTATCCGCTTGGAAGTACGCCATTCTTCTTGCCGGTGAACACGTGGATCTAAAAGGTCCTTCATGCTTTCTTCATCGCCAAAGCCACCGCTGATCCTCGGATGGCCTTGATACGAGATATGGGTTATCCCGAAATGCTCAGCCATTGCTGACTTCGCCAGCCTAGAGGGAAAGTCAGAGACCGCAAGAACTACGAGCGCTGGGGCTTCCTCGCATTGCCGCCGATCGACGGCCGGGCTAGAGGCTCCGGGCGATGCTCGTGGTTTTTACCGGACTCGAGGTCCGATGCGCAGAGAGCATACCGCTACTGAGAGTCTGTTACGAGACATATTCCTCCCTAAGCCATGTCCGACCGATATTGTAGCGAAAAGAGAGGATAATATTGCTCGTGGGGCACCCATGCCGAGGAAGATAAGATGAGCAGCTGAGCTAGATAAGGCTAACAAGGCGTAAGTTTTCACCGCCGCGATCTAGGAACACTTAACCATCGGGGTAGCCGAGATGGAAGAGGCGCCACGGACAAGAATCAATACCGATGAGGCGCCCTTCGTCGGTCGAAGCCGCAGGAGGAACTCCACCGTGTTTACAATGGTGAAGTGACTCACCAACAACAAATCCTTTACCATAGACTTGATGTTTAAACAGCTTGTGGTCCTTCTATGTTTGCTTCAAATGAATAAGATTTATTCCTTCATTGTTTATTATGATTCTTTTACTGCTAGGAAATAATTAACCATAATACTTATAGGATTTTTGGCAAACCCTCACCATCAACGGGTTTGATTAGCCTTTACCAACCACCGCTTGAGTCAGAAGCGCGGCGGATTATTTGGATCCGCTCCAAGACGCGGACGCTGTGCTAAAAGAATAAAACTCTTCTAGACTTGATGCTACGATGTTGAATAATAGGCTTTGTACTCTTTACGTGCAAGAGACCACCCGGCGACGCATGTTACGCCAGACTCATCCCTTCTTAGGCTTCAGATCTAAATACCCCGTGACCTAACTCGTGTCTTCTTCAAACGGAGAAAGACTAAACCGCAACGCTGCAGAGGTGCTTGACTTTAGGGTTATTGGCCAACCCCAAATTCTTCAACGGATTTGATGAGCTTTACCAACTACCGCTTGAGTTGGGCTAGCATGTAGATTATCTAAGTCCGCTTCACACAACGTTGTGCTAAAAAAGAATGAAACTCTTTAGACTTAATGCTACGCATGTTGAATAACGTAGGCTTCGCCTTTTCACTCGAAGACTAACCCTAAGAATGCGGTGAGGCGCTGGCTTTATCCCTCTCTTCTCGATATCCCAAGATGAATTCGGGTGTCTTTGACCTGAGAATGACAACCGCTGAGATTAATTGTGGGAAGGAAGAATGTATTCTATTCCCCGTATCGAATCTAACAAACAGTTCACTGTGGAGCCGGAGGATCTTGTGACCTTCAAAGTAACAACTGGTTCGAAAATCCCTACAAGATACCTTCACGGGCTACCTAGAGAGAGGATGGAACTAAGAGTGGGATCTCCACCAGAACCGAAGGACTCAGTGACCTTCACGGACAACCCGGTTCGAAAATCCCTACAAGATACCTTCACGGCGCTACCTAGGGAGAGGTAGAACTAAGAGTGGGATTCCACTCCGAGAACCGGAAGGACTCAGTGACCTTCACGACAACCTGGTCTCAAAATCCTACAAGATACCTTCACGGCGCTACCTAGGATGAAGGTGGAACTAAGAGTGGGATTCTCCACCGAGAACCGAAGGACTCCAGTGACCTTCACCGACAACCTCGGTTCTGAAAATCCCGCCAAGATACCTTCACGGCGCTACCTAGGATGAAGATGGAACTAAGAGTGGGATCTCCACCGAGAACCTAAAGGACTCGTGTGACCTTCCAACGACAACCTGTTCGAAAATCCACAAGATACCTTCACCGGCGCTACCTAGGATGAAGATGGAACTAAGAGGGATCTCCACCAGAACCGAAGGACTCAGTGACCTTCACCGGACAACCTGGTCCGAAAATCCCTACAAGATACCTTCACGGCGCTACCTAGGATGAAGATGGAACTAAGAGTGGATCTCCACCGAGAACCGAAGGACTCGTGGACCTTCAACGGACAACTGGTCTCGAAAATCTCCTACGATACCTTCACCGGCGCTACCTAGGATGAAGATGGAACTAAGAGTGGATTCCACCGAGAACCGAAGGACTCGTGACCTTCAAGCGACAACCCGGTCTGAAAATCCCACAAGATACCTTCTACGCTACTAGAGGATGAAGATGAAACTAAGAGCTGATCCACCGAGAACCGAAGGACTCAGTGACCTTCTCGCGACAACCGGTTCGAAAATCCCTACAGATACCTTCACCGGGCTACCTAGGATGAAGATGGAACTAAGAGTGGGATCTCCACTCCGAGAACCGAAGGACTCGTGTGACCTTCAAAGGACAACCCGTCTCAATCCCTCAAGATACCTTCACCGCTACCTAGAAAAAGGGATGATGTAACCCTTCCGCTACCAATTTAAAGGATCTTGCTTTGAGAGGAAGAATTTTATATTCTATCTCCTACAAGTGAGGGTGATTTGGGCCTCTTGTTCATAGAAGGAATCAAGAGGAGATTGTGGTAATGTAGTGTTCTAGACCCACCGCCAAGGAATTTGATCGGTGGGGAAATTATGATGGAAGATAAATCTAGGGTTATCCTCAAGGAAAGTGGGTAACACATCCCACGAGGAACTTCCCGCTGAAACGGTTATCCCGAAGATACTAAGGATAGTATTTTTAGGAACTTCCCATTTATCGCATTAATTGCCGCCGCCATTTAGGTGATAAGGCGATATGCACCATTAGAGTAGACCGCTTCTATTACAAACGGACCCTCCCATTTAGGTTCGAACCTTTCTTTTGAGGTGAGGATTATCTACGCCGAAAGCGCCGAGGACCAAATCTTCTTTGAAACTCCGCTGTCGCATTTCTGTTGAAAGCTCGACATCCTAGCTCGTAGAACTCAATGCTGTTGAGCCTCCAGCGCCATCTAACATCTCGAAGTTCTTCGGAGCTTTCGATGTTGTTCTTCAATCGCCGCTTCGCTGAAAGGGCAGCGATGGCGACTAACCGATTTCAAGGGAGAATCGCTTCACACCCGAGACCGTGGAGTACGGTTGTTCTGCCTGTGCGTGACGGTTGCAGCGATATGCCCGCAGTGCTTCCCCGAAGTTTATCGCCCCCGCTTTGTTATTCTTCACAAGCTTTGATAAAATCTTGATAATCATCTTGTTGAACGCTCAGCCTAATCCATCTGCAGCTGGATTATAGGTCGCTGACGGAGACGCCTTGTATCTTGAATTTTCGCAAAACCCGGCGAAGGAATTGCCGATGAACTGGGACCGCTGTCATGCACGACCGTTTGGAACACCATGCCGATAGATGACATGGTGTTTGATAAACTTGATGACGTGATCGCCTTGACTTCTTTTAGGTGATTGCTTCAATACCACTTGAGAAGTAATCGGTGATCGCTAGAATAAACCGACGCTTTGATCGACGGAGGAAAGATGGGACCTACAACGCCCATTCCCCATGTCTCAAATGGCGTGATGTGGCCAAGGATGCGCTTGCTCGAGGCCGATGCATATAATTCGCGGAATTTGACACGCTGGTATTTCGAAGGTGCATTTCGATCGCCGCTTAATCATCGTGGGCCGTGCAGCCCATTCTCCCCGATTCGATCAGAGTTTGGGACAGGTCAGGTGTACCACATTCACCTCCGTGGTGCTTCCCGAAGGACCTCGCTTCCTTATTTGAAAGGCATCGAGTAAAGACCGCCGCATTCTCGCGATATAACATCCGAAGTTTCCGTGTCGAAGAATCTTGAGTTTTCGTCGCGATTGACTTCTCTTCACGCTCTTCGCAAGATACCATGTAAGACGAGTCGATGATAGGAAAGCGCCAATCTCGAGGCTCCAATTTGGTCCGGTCGATATACCTCTTTGGTAACTACCCTTTCATTTTCTTGTACCTCATCATATATCTACTAAGAGTCAGGAGTCCCGCGCCACTAGTTGCTCGTTCTGGTTAGGCTAGCTAATAATACCATCGCCGCCAATGCATCCGCCGCTTCCGGGCGGGATATATTCGATAAAGAATTCTTCAAATGAGTTCGCCATTTCAACGCTATCCGATGATAGGGGACCGTGATCAGATTCCTAACTTCGTAGTCACCCTGACGCTTAACTATCAATCGCGAAGTCGCCAGATGCCGAGATACTGACCCCAGCCCTTAGCCTGCTAAGTCCGATAAGTAACGTTGTATTCGCTACGCTATTGGAACAAAGTTCGTGAGTGAATAAGCACGGCATGACATGATTCCCGGAAACTAAGACAACCCCAACTCCCATGAAATCTTAGAACATCCGGGCACTTGCCACTGGTAGCTCGAGAAGCTCACAAAGTATAATCGCCATATCTCTGGTGCGATGTGGTGTTGACTTCGTGGACTTCGTCCTAAGACCGTCAGCATGCCTTAATCAAGGCCCATTGTCGCTAGCGCTAAGAGATCGCAAAATGGCTTGTCCCTTGACCGACTTTTGTTGTTTAAAGTGCAAGTCATATTGGGACAAAAGCAGGCCTATTTCGCCAAACGCCAACTCATCGAGGCCGGCCGGTCATAAATATCCCACTGCATTTACGCGAAATGACATAAATCGCCCCGTCCTAAATAGTGCCGCGATTTTCAATCGCTAACACTAATGCAAGGCACCGCTTCACCATTGATATCGAGACCAGACCCACTAATGTTCTCGTAATACATCGCCGCCAGGATCATTGCCGCCGCCTTTGCGCGGTAAAGCGCTTTAACAGTGATCCGCTGTTTTGACGCACATCAAAAACGGCTTTCCGACGGCAGCAACAAGAACAGAGGTTTAGCGAGATACGATTAATCTCTTCAATGTTTTCGCAAAGCGCCGCCCCACATAAACGACACGCCTTTTGTTCAGCCTTTGAAAACGGTTGGCACTTCCCCGATAGGTTCGATATGAACCGCCGGATGTACGCCAATCGCCCCTTTGTAACCCCTTGCTCTCTCGCATTTTGAGGTTGCAATTTTGAATCGCTTCACTTTGTCGATCGACGGGATTCCTTTGTTGGTGACGACGGCTAAGGAACTTGCCACCGACATCCCTGTGAAGGATTTAAGGTGGTTCATCTTTAGCCGATGGGTTCATGAGCTCGAAAACCGCTCTAAGATCTTTGATGTGATCTCCTTTGTCACGCTTTTCACGACCAAGTCGCCGACGAGCATCTCGACCGCTTTCCCGAGATGGTCCCGAAAATTTCCGCCATTGCTCGCTGATGGCACCAAAGATTTTTCAGCCGAATGGCATGACTCGGTAACAATATATACCGATATGCTCTCAATGCAGGTGTTTGGCATCGCCGGTGCATCTTGATCTCGATTGTATCCCCGAAACCATCCATGAACGCACATTCTTCAAATCCACACGTATTGTCGACTATGACATCGATTGGTAGAGGAAAGTCGCTTTGGGGCAAGCAGCCGCTCGTGTCTCCGTAGTCTGATACGCATCCTAATCGAACCATTCTTCTTCATGACCGGACTATATTCGCCACCCAACCGATGTTGAATTTCCTCGATGAATCCCATTCTATGAGTTTCTTCACTCGCCAACGACATCGTAAGATTTTGGCGGACTAAAACCGCCTTTGCTGTTGCTTGACAGTTTGACATCCGCCTTGATGTTGAGGCGATGTGTTGCCACATTAGGTCTAGTCCCGCATGTCCTCGTAACTCCGTGCTAATACATCGATATATTCCCCGATTAGGGCTTAAACAACTCCTTTCTTCTTCCGAGGGAAGAGTATTGCCGATGTTTATGAGTTTAGGATGCTCTTCATCACCCATATTAACCTCGACTACCTCATCCTTAGTGGGGGTTCTTTGTTCAACCCTATCCCCAAACCGCTTGGAGTTGATGGATTCACTGTCTTCCCATGTTGGCATGTTCATCACTCCATAGTAGCAGGATCAACCGAGGCCATATTTGCATTAAAGCCTTGAAAGCTTCTCCAGGTCGGTGTCGTAATCCCAAGTCAAGAATCGACGAATGCCCGCTCTCACCGGTGGATTATTATCAATCAGCCATGAGCATTCATCTTCCAGGAGGATTCATCCCAACCCTTCTAAATGCATAGTAGTTATCCAAATTCCTCTTGGGACGTATGTCGCCTCGAGACTCGAGGACCCGACCAAAACAGACCTTCTCCTCGTTAAGTTATATTGGTGGTTACCTTGGCACCATCGCCTTGAGACTCGATCTTCTTCGCTGAAGCGCCTTGACTTGGTTTTGCATTTTGTTGCCAAGCCTATCAAAAGCGACGCTTCTTCGAGCTAGCTTGCGCGCACATTCGACAACACCGCCGATTGGTTTAGAACACGGACAATGCTGTTCAATTCGAGAATTTCTTCGAGAGTTACTGCACTTCAAAGACGATAGTACAACTCACTCCAAGATGAATGCCTGAGCAACCCCGCAGGTTGGTAATGACTGTGCATAACGCCCTCGCCACTTGATGAAAACGCTCCATCCGAGGATGAATTGCCTCATTAGGACTTTTAAAAATCACTGTCAGCGACGCACGCTTTTGGCGAGTGTGAATCTTTGACGCTATTGACTTTAATCCGCGAACCCGTGCAAGCTGCTATAAGAGTCTTCCTATCACTGTTGAGGAGGGTGCACCGCGACTAGGAGTGACCCGACTTCCTTTAACCGCCCAATCGTTCTTTGATCAATTTTACCCGATCATCATGCAATGAGTCGAGGTGCTCCAAAGCCATTTTCTTTGCTTTTGTGCTCGAGCAAGCTCGACCGAAGCGGCACCGACCTTTTGGGATTTCTTCACACCTCCACCGATGGTGCACTCATTGAAGCAATCCATCGCTTGTTGGTGCGGCACCCAAGCATAACGCTGTCTTTGATGGACACGCCTTCTTTGGGGATGAAGAACCTTGTTGACATTCTCGCTTATTTGTTGTCGCCTTTGAACCATCCAAGGCGGCATCGTGAGTCGCCATTTAAGACCACCTCCTTGCGAAGCTGGAGTCTTAACGGCTCCTCGGCCTCGACATGAACCCCCGCCTAGAGGTGACTCGAATTCTTTATGTACGGGCGCATGAACACGTGACATTGAGGTGTCCCGGTCGTTTGATGCATGCATTGACATATTTGGGTAGTGATCGGTCCGACGGGAGTGCATGGCGACCCCAATCTCGGGGCCGAGGGCTTGATCTACGGCATTGGAAGGAGGGTTCGTTGTGTTGCACTCTGATCTTCGTGGTCGCCTTAGGCTTTGGCACCCAAACTTGATGGGATTTTTGTGGTTTTTGACCACTTCCCTTGTTCAAGTCTCGTGGTCTTTCTTGCAAGAGCGAGCTTGAGCGGCACGCACGGCGCTCAATACGCTGATCGGTTCCGCTTGGACACGGACTCCAAACATTTGTTGACGGCTTGGAGGGGCTGCCGACGGCCCTGATGAGGTTTTGACCTCTCCCGGGCTTCGATCCACTTTGTAGTGGACACCGCCGACCGATTCCGTGGCCTTGGCAAACTCACGCCAGCGCTGACGCCGTCCGCGGCTCTCTTTGAGAGCCGCACGCCATCGCCAGAGATCCGATGATCTGGATGCCTAAGGACGCCGCTGGTGCAACTTCTGCAATGGCGAATTAAAATCCCGCCTTTGAGGTTCCTGAGCCGGTGACCAACGGATCTTTCTTGGAGCAGATCCTTCGATTTATGGGGAGGACGATCCGACGAGGACGATAGTATGATACTCACCGAACCCTGATCAACTTGGATTCGCTGACTTCGCTGAGCGTACTTATTATACCCTACACACAGAAAGTCGCATGTCCGCCAGCTTCCCTAGCTGGGCGGGGGTCAAAGGGCCGCCCCTTATGGTCCGGCGCCGCCCGAAAATTTATTTTCCTATCCGTCCTTGAGGCCTTTGACTTCTTCTTCACTGTGATCCGATTTCGGTGGTTAATTACACGACGGTCTTCTCGACTTGAGACCGCTATTCTCATCAGGTCGCCACCTTGTTCAAGCGTAAAAGTCGGTATGATTGTCATTGATTTGAACTTTGCTTACGCCTTCTTTTGCCTACAACAAAAATTCAAAAGAAATGCCTTTATTTCAATGCATAATGAAAATAAAAAGATTACAACTTTTATCCTTTTGAACAAACACGCAGGATCTCTCTATATCGAGGTCCTCGCTATGGGTTCTTTGTCTATGCCGGACTTTTGTGTCCGTGGACCACCGCAATCCCCGATCCGTAGAGAGACCCTGTTCCTAACTACGATGTAGAGGGGCTCGCTTCATTAAGGAAACTTACCGAGGGGATCACCCTCACGAAGGAGAGGATCACCGCCAGCGGTGAGATCTACTAGGAGAAATCACGCTATCCTCGAGATTAAAGCTGCTTAACCTAGAGGGTATTCAGAGTTCGACCAATTCGACACCTTTAGCTTGCAGATCCGACGCCGACCGAACTTGTGCTCGTTGCTTGAAACCGCATACGATTACTGTAGATCTCAAGCAAGAATTCTTCAAGTCCCAGCTCTTGAAAAATCCCAAGAATCCAACTGGCTAGCCCAAAACCTAGCTCCCTTGAAGAAGACCCCCTCATTTATACAAATCGACAGGGGTTAGGTTCTACCACTTGGTCGGAGCCACCTCTGCCACTGCCGGAGCCACCTCGCCACTCGCCGATGCCTCACAGTGGTCGGCCTCCTCTACCACTTGGTTCTCCTGTTGTTCGTCGCGGTGCTCTGGCCAGTGGTCGAGCCACTCTACCACTTTGTCAGCGGTGGTTTCATAAGAGGCCGGGCTGCTTTTTCTGGGTCTTTCTAAGCTTAGGGTCCCGCTTATTCCACTCTCTTTGGTCTTCTCCGACTTAGGTTTCGGTTTATATTTGATTCCTCGGACTAATTCTGGTCGCTCCGCTCAACGGCCTGAAACCGATCGTCCGCTCAAGTCCTGGCGAACCGTGCTTGTGGCGCAGTGAGTTTGCCGCCGTTCGCTTAATTCATTCGACGTCCAGACATTCATGGTTGTCATTTTCCGACGACTTCGCCACGAAGTTGGTTTCGGGATTCAGGTATTTTTCAACGCCTACAACGACGACCCAAGCAATCGCCTCATCATGTATGGCATACACCACCACCAAGTCATGCTACCAAATGAAGGACAAGATCCAAGCTTTGATTGAAGTGGGGTGATCACCCAAAACCAAATAAGGAAAGCGGCGCAAACGCCGACGCCCATAAGCTTTGGGACAAGGCTACAACCCGTTCCTACCGTAAACCGTGGTCAAAGGGGAATGAAGACGGTGAATGACGATCCCCACAAGCAACAGAGAAGGGTTAGTGCCGCGACACGTACCCAAATGGCTTAACTCCTATGGGTCCACCCGACTTACTTAAAGACGATCGGGCGACGCCTTCGCCTAAAAAGAAGTCCAAGGAAAGGGCAAATCTTGTATGCTACCTCACGTTCTACTCGACGACGACAGCAAATTCCTACGTGTTCTTTGTCTGAGGAGGAACAGAAGCCTTTGTCACCGTGAGGGACATGAGTACGCTTACAATACCCCGATGACTCCAACCTTAATGCTAAAACGTTAACGGAGCTTTGGTAGTAACAATTCCCACCTGCCTCGCCACTCTAAGGAGGACGCCACCAACGAAGGGGAAACAACCTCGCAAATCCCGAGGTGCAACCCCGGCAACCTGCTTAATCGCCGATTAGAAGGGATAGACCGGGAACACAAGCTCCCTACCGCCGATGTGATGGCACAATTGGCCAACATCCCGCAAGAATAACTTTATACGAAGCTATTGAGGTTGTCCAAGGAAACCCGCCGCTGCTATAAGAAGCGCTATGCACTCGTGAGGTCTTCCTAACCCACATTAAATCAAGTCCGAGGAGCCGAGTCATCAGCCCGGAATGCAATGTGGCTCCAAGCATATTCCCCGTGATCACGCTCTTCTAAGGAGGATATGATGAAGACGCCGCATACATGACAGCCTACTTCACTGTGGTACATTGTTCCAATAAGTCAACCGGATCCAAGTTGATCCGGTTCACAGGAGCATCATGCCTTTACCGATGTATAGCTCGGGATTCCTCGCAAGTGCTCGCCGACCGGCACGGATATACGGATTTAACACCGGGTCTCTACCACTTGGTAAAACCGCATTAAGTGTCGATGGGGACTTAAAGTCCGGTCACCGCTACGCCATTGACGCAAACTTCCTATAACTTGTTATGGGTCGCCTTGGATCCATAACCATGTTATAGTCCCTCTACCTCCATCGGTCCAAATATGTCGACACTAATAATGAGGTTAAGACGGTGGTCACGACAAACAACCGCTTAAAGGACCGGAGAATTATTTCATCGACTCTCCTTTACTGAATGAGTCCGACATCAATCATCGCCCATGGCACGACAAATGTGAGGACGCCGATACCGCCGGGCTTGACTATAAAGGTGGTTTTGTTCAATGACATTGTACCCTTAGTAGTCAATCTTGGAAGAGGATCTTCCGATGAAAGTTGTAATTGGCGCCTTCGTCAAGAAGAAATAAAAGATGATTTAGAGTACTCGCTGTGTTTGAACGATGTAATGAAAAGTTGTATAATGACCCTGAATTGCATATGCCAACCGTCATCCCCGTAATACGTAGCACCTTCGAGACTTCATCCAAGACGACTCGCCGCCCAAGGAAGAGAGGCCGAAGAAGGACTTAGTCTACTGGCAGAGGGAGTTGACTCCACGCCCAACTACTTCCTCGCAGACGTTCATGAAGATAAACCAAACTTCATCTTTCCAGATATATAGCCCAAAGCCAACACCTCATGAAGAAGTGGGGTACGACTTTGCGCTGGGAGAAGGACTTTATTTTAAGGGGATCTCCTGCCCACCCAAGGTCGCATATGTACCAAGGGAAAGCCCGATAATTATTGATCCAAAGGGATTGGGATACACATCCTCTTCGAAGATGAGTGTTGTTATCGATCAATAACCAACCACCCAACCTAGATGACGAAGTACTCATCCGACTCACGCTCGACTCATGCAAGATCGCAAGATGTTCGGGGGTTGATGTCCAACCACAAGGGACCCCACTACACCGAAGAAGATGAAGAATTGCCAACATGGGAAGACCCATGGGTCCATCACCTCAACATGCAAGATGGGACCGGTTTGAGCAGAGGGAGCCCGATCAAGACGAGGTAGTCCAGATCAACATGGGTAATGAAGCACACCCTAAACTTATAAATATTAGCAACGCCTTCCCCTAGAGGAAAAGAAAAGGTTGATCGCTTTGTCGAGAGTATATCGACATTTTCACCGAGCTACGAGGACATGCCGTGGCTCGACCCCAATGTGGCAATGCAATCACCGACATTAAAGTGGATGCCAAACCGCCAAACAAAGAACAGACGGTTTCGCCCACGCATTATGGAGGCAATTGTTGCGAAGTAAAGAAGCTCATAGCTCGGTTTCATCCGGAGGTTCAACATCCTGATTGGTGGCTAATATCGCTCCGTAAAAAAGAACGGACGATCGTAACTGCGGTCCACTACGAGATCCGAATGCCGCGATGCCCAAAAGACGACTTCCCACTTCCAATCACCGATGTGATCGCCGATAATACATGTGGATTTGAGCTAATGTCCTTCATGGATGGGTTCTCGTGTTACAACCAAATCAAGATGCATCCGATGACGCAGCACACGGCGCTCGAACTCCTTCTAGGCATCTTCACATACATGCCATTCGATCAAGAATGCCGGGCGCCACTTACCAAATACAAGAATGACAAAGATCTTTCGTGATCATCTTCTAAGATCGGTCAATGTTACGCCGATGACTTGTTGTGAAAAGTCGGACAAAGATGACCATATCCAGGACTTGAGGATCTGATTCGACTCATGCGACTCATCAATTAAAGATGAACCCCACTAAAGTCTTTCCTCTAATGTCCAAAGGGCCTCTGTTTGTTGTTACCAACAAAGGTATCCACATTGACCCCGACAAAATAAAGGCAATCAATGAATTGCAACCCCAAAGAATCTAAGGGAACTCGAGGATTACAGGGCGACATGACATCCCACGCTTCATCTCCAACCTCTCCGAAAATGTCACCATTCTCTAAGTCAACAAAAGGGAGTGTCCTTTGTCCGATGACGCCGCCGTCAAGGCATTCAAGATATCAAAACATATCCGACTTAATCCTCCCCGCATCAAGCAACCGCCTGTAAACCGCTCTTGATTTATATCAAAGCCGATTTAACCATTCGCTGAGTGCTTTACTTGCACAAGACGCATCCACCACCTGGCCACGCAGCAAGGCTTTATTATCTAAGCCAACCTGGTGGTGCGAATCTCTACCCAATGATCGAGAAAGAGTGTCTCGCTACCGGTCTTTGCGATTCGTAAAATGCGACATTACTTAGTTGGGCAAACGATCACGCCATTTCTAAATCCCGCTAGGGTGTTCATGACGCAACCTCTATGAATTGGTGCCGCGAAATGGGCTTTACTTTTGTCCCAAAGATGACCGCATCGCAGCCAGGTCAATTAAGGGACAAGCCATCCGCGATCTTTGGCGCCCAACCCAACAAAGGATACGCCGAACTATTTGATGATCTACCGGATGAGACCCACGAGGTTAACACAACTCGCACTAATGTGGCATTTATATTTTGATGGAGCGCCCCGAAGCAATTAACGCGAAGCCGATAAATCTAAGATCTCCGCCGAGTCCGAGTAGTCTTAGTTTCCGAAGCATGTCATGCCTCGCTTATTCATCGATCGAGCCCCGCCTAACAATGTAGCAGAGTACAACGCCCTCATTGGACTTAGCTTCGCTAAAGAGTCGGGGTAGAGTATCTCGAAGCCTTCGGGATTCCCAACTCATTGTCAAACAAACTCGCTGAGACTATGAGGTCGTGAACCCATTTAATCCCATACCATCGCCGCTATCGAAGTTAGCGACTCGCTTGAAGGATTCTTCATCGAGTACATTTCTTCCGCATCGCATATGCGCATGGCCGGGCGCAGCGGTCTTTGGCGCAACCTCCCAGATCGAGCAAATGGTCACGTGAGGACCCACCGCTTATTCATTCCTATTTATGATAGAAAATGACGAAAGGGTAGTCACTAAGGAAGTGTATGCAACCCAAGTCGGACTTGAGCCCCGAGATTGGCGCTTCCCTATTATTGACTACGCCTCTTGCACGATCCTTCCGTAAGATATGAAGGAGCGCGAATCACCCAGAAGAGCCAAGATTCTTCTACAATACGGAAACCCGTGACGCATCGGCGGGTATAACGGTTTGCTACTCCGCGCTTTCAAACAAAGAGGCAGAGGAAGTTCTCCAAGAAGCACACGGAGGAGAATGCGGCGCACTGTGTCCTAAACTCTATGATCGGATCGAGGATGGGGTACACCGCCTACTATGGTCAATGATGATCGCGATATGCTCGAAGTGTCACGCTGCGCCAAATACACGCCAACTACTCCGCATCAACCTCCGGAGCAACTTCACCCGGCCACATCTTGGCCATTTGAGACATGGGGCATGGATGTGTAGGCCCAATCTTCCTCCGTTGGCCAAAGGTGATCGGCTTATCCCGGCGATCACCGACATTCCAAGTGGGCGAGGCGATTCCTCTCAAGGAGGTAAAAGCCAGAATGTAATTCGTTCATCAAGCACCACGCCATCTATCGACACGGTACCAAGGCGATCGTATATGATAACGGTCCCCGCTCATTAGCAATGCCTTCATTCGGTTTTATGAAATTAAGATCCGTGACGCTCTCAACTACGCATAACTCGCCGCAAACGGATTGGCGGAGGCCTTCAACAAAACGATCATTAAAATTCTCAAGAAGTCGGGTGAAAATAACAAACGCCGACCGATGATAAACCGAGAAGCATCAGCGCATCGCACGACGCATTCGCGACACCGACCGGGCTACCCTGCACTCTCTCGGTATATGGGTGTGAAGCCGCCCCGCTTTGAAGTTCAGATTCCATCCTCCATTGCTCGCAACCGAGATGACGCAGAGGAGCTACATCAAAAGCCAAGAACTCGAGATGCTAGATGAAAAGCTTGAAGCTCAACAAGACATTGAGTTTTACCAAGCAAGGATGTCCGTGGCCTTCAACAAGAAAGTCCGACAAAGGAGCTTCAAGGAGGGAGACTTGGTCCTCACGCCGACGAATCGATAATCTCGACTCCAAGAGGAAGGGTAAGTTTGAACCCAAGTGGAAGGGCCGCTTGTGATTGAAACGGTCTATTCCAATGGCGATATCGCCTTATCACCCGTGAAGGCGATAAGCAATTAATGCCGACATCGAGAAGTTCCCAAGAAGTACTATCCTTAGTACCTTCAGATAACCCGCTTTGAGGGAAGTTCTTCTGAAATATTTTCTGAGATAACCCTAATCCTTTCCTCTAGAATTCTCCCACCGATCAAACTCATTGACTGGGTCCACAAAATTTTCTCGTCCCTCCACCAAAGAAAATCCCTCTTGATTCCTTTCAATAAGCAAGGGTCCACAAAATTTTGATCCTCTATCAAAATCCCTCTTAATTCCTTTCAATGAACAAGAGGTTCACTTTCAAGTTCGAGGTCACTTTCTGATGAACAGAAGCCTCCATCGCTTCATTTCACCACCCCATGGCGTAGTACTAAAATTGGAACCTCGATAAACGACATTCGTGATCAAAGTCAATCCTATAAAAGTGAAAACTACCAGATCTCTTCGATTCTGAGTGGAGATCCCACTTAGTTTCACCAGATTCTCAAGTGGAGATCCAACTTTAGTTTTCTTCTCTGAGACGTGATATAAAATCCTTCCTCTCCATCTTCCTGAGATAGAATATAAAATTCTTCCTCTCCAAGACTAAGAAACATGATATAAAATCCTTCTTTTCTTATGTCCACAAAATTTTGATCCTCTATCAAAATCCCTCATTCCTTTCAATGAACAAGAGGTCCACTTTCAAGTTCGAGATCACTTTCTCGATGAACGTAGCCTCCATCGCTTCCATTTCACCACGCCTCCCATGGCGGTAGTACTAAAATTGGAACACTCTCGATAAATGAGACCTCAGATCGGTGACTAATCCTATAAAAGTGATAACTACTCAGATCTCTTCTTCGATTCTGAGTGGAGATCCCACTCTTAGTTTCACCTTAAGAGATTCTCTGGAGATCCCATTTTTAGTTTTCTTTCGAGATAGGATATAAAATCCTTCCTCTCCATCTTCCGAGATAGAATATAAAATTCTTCCTCTCCAAGACTAAGAAACAGATATAAAATCCTTCTTTTCTTATGTTCACTGTCTGCTCTCTACCTGACAAAAGGAGACTCGAAATAAAATATGAAATTCTTTCTTTCCAAAGACTTGGAGACAGGATATAAAATCCTTCCTCTCCGACATCGGAAACGTAATATAAAATTCTTCCTTTCCCACAATCAATTTCATTCACCAGCTCATCCGGTTCACGCTTCTCCCATTAAAAGAAGACACCAAGATTCATCTTGGGGTATTTTATCCCGGCCTAAGAAGGGATAAAGCCAACGCCACACGCTACAGGGTTTAGTCTTTTTCCGATTGAAGAAGACACCAAGATTTATCTTGGGGTATTTTATCCCAATCCTAAGAAGGGATAGCCAACGCCTACCACGCTGTCGGTAGTCTATTCCGCGGAAAGACAAGCCTACGATTCAACATCGTAGCATTAAGTCTAAGAGAGTTTCATTCTTTAGCACAACGCTGGTGTAGAACGGATTTAGATAATCTACACGCTAGCCCGATTCAAACGGTGATCGAGAAAGGCCAATCAAACTGGCTGAGGGTCGGGTTGGCTAATAACCCCAAAGTCACCGCCAACACGCCCGGCAGTCTTTACCCGTGAAAAGTGACAAAGTTTATGTATTCAAAATCATAGCACCAAGTCTAAAAGAGTTTCATTCTTTAGCACAACGCCACATGCGAACGGATTCGATAATCCGCGCTAGCCCTGCTCAAACGGTAACGCAGAAAGGCAAATCAAACCGCTGAAGGCCGAGGGTTTGCCAAGAATCCTATGAATGCCGTGGACAATGAAAATGACAGTCGCAAGTCACAACAATAATGGAACTACCGCCGACGACCGACTTCCGCAGCTTGGTCCTCTACAGCCCTTTCGGCTTAGTAACCACCGCTATACCCAGCTTTGGAGGAACATCTTACCAATAGAAAAGAATTCATCAAGACCGCCAAATTGAGGATGAACTAGCTAACAAGACTAGTCCCCAATTAAACGGAATGAAGACTCAAGTGTTTCGTGTGGGCTATCATAGAGAGCCACCTCATTGCACCAAGAAATGGGATATGTCAACCTAGATGCATGGAGTCAATCGGGATGTACACAAGGGTCAATCATTACTCCTACATGGTCGGATTCATCGACTCCCCCGAGAGTATAGGGTCACAGCAACCATGCAACTGCTTTTTATTTCGCGGATCGAGCCCTATCACGCAGGCACCTCCTCAAAGGAGATCTTAAATGTGGTCCCCGTAAGAAAAACTCCCACCGAGGCACTAATAGTATACAAGTGAACATTGATCTCCTCAAGCAAAGATATTAATCTCCAAAGGGAAAGAGCGCCAATTTGCGCCTCGCCTCCAAGTTGTCCTCTAGAAGTTTGAACAAGGAACTCAAGTTACTTCATGGTCACCGCGTTCCAACCACTGACCAACAGAGCAACTTGGCGTCAGACAATGAATGCAACCCATGAAGGGTTCCTTTCCACCGGACAAGAAATCCCCACGATGGTCGAACCCCATACTCCAATAAGGAACATGAGTATAAACTGCTCCTAATTTATTGAAAGTTCCCGAGGATAACCTAATTCTATTCCAATAAGGAGTAGAATTCTTCCATCAAGCGACTCTAACTAGGTATATGAGTCTAAACTATTTCCTATTTTGTCGAGAAGTTCCCGAGAATAGTTTTATATTCTTAAGGATAACTCGACAATCCCCAATTTGCTTCCATCGGGTTCTTGCATCTACCGACATTCATTGTGATGAAAAATCGCCAATTGGAGGTTGAATTTCGAGAAAATTTTGATGCCTGACAACGCCACACATTGAGAAAATCCCTCCCGGCCGTGGTCAGTCCGCGAACGAGCATCACAAGAAGAGTTCACCAATCAAAGGATGAATCCTCAATATCCTCCCACTGGTTAGTCTTACGCCAAGCCACGAATGGAGATTTCATCGATTCAAAGCTAAGTCTCACTAATTGATGAACAGCCGACGACAACTCACACACGAGCTAAAAATAAGAAAATTTGTGCATCGGCCATCGAAGTCAAGATTTCGATAGCGTCGCATTAATAAATACAGACCGCGACACTTTTATTATCCTACAAAGCATCGGATAGTCCGAAGAATCGAGAGATCAAGATTTGAAGCCGCTGTGTCCTATTATACCGACCAAGGTTTGGACTTATCACATCCAAAGTATTTCGCTTCTTCTATAAAGAGCGACCAAAACACTTTGAGGGGGTATCCAGAGGCGCTGAAAATTGCCTATAAGTCCTCGAACGTAGCTCGTGATGACAAGAACAATCGACAAGTCATCCGATGAAGTAATGGCAAACCGCTGACGATACAACGTGAACGCAACGCAAACGCCTCAAGACTTCTACGCAGAAGTTTCACGGCCCCGCTTAGCCTAAGCAAGCTGGGTTCAGCGGCCCTCTATGGTCCGGCGCCTCAGAAATTTTAAAAGAGCTCTCCTTCGAACCGGCCACCGATCCTAATCTTGGTGAACTGGATGCCATGAGTGCAGAAAGGGATAAACCCACTTTGAAGCCTCAAATCAAGCTCTGAAACCGCCAGAGAGAAGACGCTTCGGTCAAAGCCGACATCGAGGTGTCTCGCCTCGAAGCGAGACACCGTGAGGTGTCTCGCCACCGAGACACTTCAGAGGTGTCTCGCCCGAAGCGAGACTTCCTGAGGTGTCTCGCCACCGAGACATTCCAAAGGTGTCTCTAACAGACATTAAGAGGTGTCTCGCCCAGCCGAGACACCTGCAGGTGTCTCACCCGAGCCGAGACATCAGAGGTGTTCACCGGCCGGTGACACCTGTAGGTGCTCACCTACCGCCGACACCAAGGCCGAATGGGCTTTTTTCAGCTTCACCGATCCGCCGCACCTATAAATATGAAGGCTAGGGTTTCATTTTCGAGGTCGAAAAATTAAAAAGAGAGGAGACTCGCCAACTCTTGTGTGTGCCAAGGGTTAGAGGATTTCCAAGGGAGAGAAGATCAAGATCTAGACTTGCGCTGGGAGATCCGAGATCCAAAGTTTCGATCCGCATCTACAACAACAAACCATTCTTTGGATCAAGCTTAGCCTTGATCCGAAGAGTAACGGATTCGCTCGTCGATCTCGCTTACTACGTTGATTAGTTCCTTAGCTAATTAATCTCAGATTCGCTTAGATCTCGATCCGATCGATCTAAGAATTCCCACGAAAAGGAGGGATTTTAGATCTAGATCCGCATCCGCATCTCGCTTGATCAACACTTGGGAAAGGAATCGCTACGGTGGTCCACTAATACATCCCCAAGACAGCAAAGAATCCCACACAAGCCGGGATCCGATAAACGGATCCCGCGTTTGTTCACAAGGAGAAAAGTTATAATTTTTATCCTTTTTTCATTGTAATCACCTTATAAAAAGGTGATTTTTATTTGAAACTCATTTGTAATCCCATCAAGGTAGAACAATTTCACCAATGAAAAAGATAATGACTTTTCCCGAGAACAGTATGCGCTAAATACAACCGCGATTCCTGCGAAAGTGAGTTAGGTTTTCTTTTTATTTTCTTTGCCAGAGGACTAGCAAAAGTTTAGGTGTGGGGGTATTTGATTATCACATTTTAATTACAAATTTATACCCTAATTACCTATTTTATATGAATAAATATCTTACTAATAACTATTTTTATCTTAATTTACAGGCTAATGGAGTATTATTAAAGAAGAGCCCAAATGAAGATTATTTCAAGCCCAAAAGATCTCTAACGAAGCCCAGAATGCCTAAATCCAAAGCCCACCGACTAAGTTTAGAAGCAAAATATCAACACACATCACTTTCTTCGTAATTATTAATAACTTGGCTTACAATTGAGAATCAAATCAAATATGGAAAAATAAAGTCAAATTCGTGCTCGGGATGGTCAACCGCAAAGAAAAGCGATATCTCTCAATCCAGGAAGGATTCAACATATTATATATGAAAATCACCTATCTCGACGGACGGAGCCATCCAAATTACCAGATTCTCAAAATTTCATCAGTAGCAACAGATTTTGATAGAAATCTGAATTTAAATGATATATATTTAAGTATTTGAAGGCCAAGCATTCTAGAAGCCCAAGAGCATTTAAGAGAAGCCCAAGAGTCTTAAAGAAATTAAATATAAAGAAATAAAGCCCACAAAGCCCATCTCTCAAGGATTAAATTAATGGTCTAGATTATTTGGAGAGATCCTATGGCTATGAGGGTTGTTTAGGCTAACCTAAATCCTATGGTTGTGAGTGTTACTGGGGTCCAAGGCAAATCCAAAGGTTGTGAGAGATTCTTGTTGTCTATAAATAGAGGGGTAGAGTGAGGGCTTGAGATTGTGAAATATTTTGTAAAACTCTATTTGAGAGGAGGGTTACTCTTAATTGAGAAGACCTTCCAAAATTATAACTTTTATTACACAATAAATGAAATTTTTCACCCTTCAATTTCCTTTCTCTTCTTCTAATCCAAGGACCAAAAGGAGGATTAGATTAAGATCGAGGAGTTGTTGGTTTCTATTTTATTTCTTTTTCATTTTCTTCTTGTTCATTTAATTGCTTTGTAGCTTAGATTTACTTTCATGCAATTTAATTTCATGCAATTTACTTTCATGCAATTTACTTTCATGCAATGTATTTAATTCTTGTATTTACTTTCTAGAATAGATTTTTCTTTTTTAATTCACCTTGAGGCTAGAACCCTAGGGAATTACCCTTTTCTAAGTGTGGAGTTAATATTTGTGGGATCCCTAGAGATTGTTTGAAACTAGCTAACAAATCCAACTCATTCTTGTGAGATTGAGATAAGTTAAGTGGATCTACTCTAGATTCCTCATATCTTTAATTAATCCTCCATACTTTACATTCTTAATTTTCTCTTATCCTTGTTTTTATTTGTTTATTTTTCTTTAATTGTCTTTCTCCTCTCTTGATTTCTTTTCTTTTTATTTACACAAATCACAATCACCCTCCTTCTCTTACACTCAATTTCTTTTATTTTCACTTTACCACTTCCATCTTTAAACCCCCTCGCACTCATTTTCTTCCTCGTTTTTATCACACACATTTTCTAAATCTCTCCACTCTCATTTTCTTCCTCGTTTTATTACACATAATCCACAATCCACTCTCTCTTATCTCTCACGAACCACTTTTACCATTTTATCACTTTCATTTTATTTGAATAACTCCTAATTGTCATGCACATAATTTGAGAACCAAAACTTGAACAAAACTCTTCCTACTTCCCGTTCCTCGTGGGATCGATAATCTTAAATACTATAACTTGATAAAGGTTGTATACTTGCAACTTAGGAGGTAATCATTTATTTCCCATCACCTCGCAAAAGCCAGGATGAACGCAACCCTCAATGGCGTGTTTCATAATCAAAACGCGGGTCTCAACCCTGCGGTCAGTTGCTTAAACACGAACCTCGCGTTCAGCAGGGGGTTGCACGCAAACCCCGTGTCCCCAATCTAAAACGCAGGTCTCAACCCGCGTTCAAATGTTTAAACGCGGACCTCACATTCAGCAGGGGGTTGCACGCGAACCTCGTGTCCCCAATCTAAAACGCGGGTCTCAACCTCGCGTTCAAGTGCTCAAACGCGATCCTCGCATTCTAAATGCCAAATCGTCGGCATGTCGATGCTGCTCACATGCGGCCAAGCCGTCGGTGTTTGGCCGATTGACGAATATCACTTGGTCCATCGAACGACGGCATTCTCACAGGAAGAAGACTTCAGAGGTCGAATACCTTGGAGTCACTTCCAACATGATCGAATAAGCGACCGTCAATCTCTAGTTCGATGAGCCGAGGCAAATCAGTCCCGGCTTGAAAGAGGTTTTGAACGACTGACGAAGTTTACCGACATACTGACTCAACAGGGTCATATCCCCATCAACTATTAAAGGTTGGCTAAAGGAATTGAGTCTCGATGATGAGCATTCACCATCACGAATCTCACCTCTAGTTCCTTCAGAGCATCGCGCTCGCTCATATGATCGAAACCATGAAGATCTCATGAAGAGACTTGATGAGCAGCAAGCCATGCTCAAATCGCAAAGAAGAAGCCATCGATCAACTCCAGACATGGTAGCCCAAATTTGTTCGGATAGAGCTCAACTTGATAGCCGACTCAACACCTCAGAAATCATCATCATGAGGAGGGTCAATCTTCAAAGCGAAAGAAAAAGTGAATGAAGCTCCGATCAAGAAGCTCATCACGCTAATCTTCATTTGAAGAAGAGAAGAGGGCCAAAAGGAGCGAGTCCTCAATCGGCAAAATATGAGAACTGAACCCCGCCAACGCCATGGCTAATAGGTGCGAGCTCCAAGATCGGGTTGTCGTGACCGATCCTCGCATGGGATACTTCCTTATCCTCCAAAATTCAAAATCCCGACGCTACAAGCTTTCGATGACACGGGATCACCGAACCAACATATCTATCATTTTAAGTCACAGACTGGGAATGAGATGTCAAACGATATCATAACAGCTTGTTTGTTCATTGGCACCCTCAAGGGGGTTGCCTTTGAATGGTTTATGAAACTGCCTGCAGGATGTATCTAGAAATGGACAGATTTAGAGAGATTCTTCCTGTCACGATTCTTTAAAAATGACACGGAAATCTCTGTCACTTCTCTCCTTGCCATTAAGCAAAAGGAGGGAGAGCCTATCAAAGCCTTCATCGAATGATTCCGAAGCATGGCTCTTCGATGCTCGACAGGTATGACACAGTCTGCTCTGATTAACACCTGTCGGCAAAATTTACAAACCAATCTCCTAGCTCGAATGGGGATTGCGAAATGCCGTTCCTGGAAGCAGCTAGTCTCCCAAGCGAATAGACTGAAGCAATTATTGCTAGGGTTGAAACCGAAAAAGAGGAGACTCGACCAAGACTGGCTATTGATGACCCTTCTAAATCATGGTGACGCCAAAGACTCGGATAGTATCAACTTAGAATAATTACAGACGTCATCGATTTTTTCCAAAGACGTCATGTATCCCAAAGACTGGGGGTTGATTATTTATTATTTTCCGAGTAGAATAATAAATTCTAAATATTGTCGAGTTAACAAAACGCTTTTGATAATGTAAGCACTTCAACGTGCAGCAGCACCACCAAAATTAACCTATCAATTCTCTCCAATAGGATGATAAGTCCATAAAGTTATTCAAATCACAACACAATCCTATCAAAATCTGTACACATCCCCAGCAGAGTTTGATAACCAACTTATCAATCCTCTCTAATAGGACGATAAGTCTTCAAAGTTACTCCGATCGCAACATATCCTTATCATGTTAACCTCACACCTCTGACAATCAACTTATCGACTCTCTTCAATAGAGCGATAAGTCCTCAAAGTTGCTCCGATCGCAACATATCCTTATCATGTTAACCTCACACCTCTGACAATCAACTTATCGACTCTCTTAAATAGAGCGATAAGTCCTCAAAGTTGAAGGTTTAGTCTTTTACCTATTGAAGAAGACACGAATTCAAGTCCGGGAATTTTAGCCCAAGCCTAAGTAGGGATAAGCACGCATCTAATACATGCGGTGGTTAGTCTCTTGCGGTAAAGGCGACAAAGTCTATATTCGGCGTATTGCACTAAAAGAGTTTCATTCTTTTAGCACAATGTTTCATGCGAGCGGATTTAATCCGCATGCTAGCCCGATTCAAGCGGTGTCGGTAAAGGCTCGTCAAATCCGTTGATGGTGAGTGCGCCAAAATTACGTAGTATTGTGGTTGATTATTTTAAGCGAAATGAGAAATCAACACCGGGGTCAACCGTTCCAACTCTGAAGCATAGCGTCCACCTCTGCGTTCTAATTCTCAAGCGGGGATCACCCTAGCATTTCAAAACTCCAGACGCGAGGCTCACCTCCACGTTCTAATTCTCAAACGCAGGGATCACCCTAGCGTTTCGAGTCCATCAACTTATCAATCCTCCTCAATAGGATGATAAGTCCCCAAATTTACTTAAATCACAGCCAACTTATCAATCCTCGTCAATAGGATGATAGGTCCTCAAATTTGCTTAAATCGTAATTAACTTATCAATCCTCCTCAATAGGATGATAAGTCCCAAGACTTGTTCACACCACAAGCCCAAAAATCTTGTTCAAACCACAAGCCCAAAAGCCTTGTTAAGACCACAAGCCCAAAGCCTTGTTCACACCACAAGCCCCAAAAGTCTTGTTCAAACCACAAGCCCAAAAGTCTTGTTCAAAACACAAGTCCAAAGCCTTGTTCACACCACAAGACATATAAGCCTTGTTCACATCACAGGCCTTAAACCTTGTTCAAATCACAGGTTTCATATTTTGTCTCCCGACAAAATCTAAACTTATCGACTCTCTTCAATAGAGCGATAAGTCCTCAAAAATCATCATCAAGTTAAAAATCCCACCTCTGATGATAAAACCAACTTATCAACCCTTTGCAACATAGTGATAAGTCTCTAAAAGCTTGTTCAAACCACAAGTATGAAAGGTATGCCAAGTTAACACTATACTTTTGGCACCTTAAAGAAAAGTCTAAAAGACTTAGTTAGAAATATGGGGTTCATCCCCGCATTTTACTCATAAAACACGAAGGCCCACACTCGTGTTTCAACACAAAATGCGAGGGTCATGCCCGCGTTCTAATTTCAGAACGCGATGGCCACCCCCGCATTTCAAACACAGAACACGATGGCCGACTCGGCGTTTCAACCTCAAAGCGTGAGGATCAGTCCGTAGCAAAGTTCAAGGCCTTCGGTCCTCACATTTTAAAAAGTAAAATGCCGGAGTTCACCCATGCAAGACGAACGACTAGCGTGGACAAAAGTAGAACACAACTTCTTTGAAGATAGAATGAGGAGCAATACCTTCTCAGAATCAAACAAAAGAAGATATCCAAAGTATTCCGAAAGCTCGTCCCAGTCAACCGCGAACTTTCAAAAACTTTGGAGGGGGTTCTGTAGGCTGTAAAAAAAATTACTGAAGATAGTCAATATCCACGAAATACTATCAACAAAGGTTATAAGCTGACGACTTTCACGACAATAAAGGAGAATCAAAAGCTAATGTCTCCAGAGTACAAGGATTACAAATTGACAATCCTTGTGAAAAGAGATTACAAGTATTGATCTCTTCAAAATAAAACGCGGGGCTCATCCCCGCGTCTCAATAAGAAACGCGGGACTCATCCCCGCGTTTCAACCTCGCCGAGAGCCACCCGTGTTTGGGCCAAAGCGAAGCTCATGGCGTTCAAAGCCAAAGCGGATCTCATCACCGCGTTCAAAGTCCAAAATGCGAAGCTCATGACCGCGTCCAAGCTCCAAAACGCGGAGCTCACGACCGCGTTCAAAGCTCAAAACGCGAGGGTCGTGCCCGCGTTTTCCAAAACGCGGAGATCCACTCCCGCATTTGTGATCTAAAATGCAGACACGGAGGTCGTTCATAAAATGCGAAATTCGCATTTTGACTCGTTCAAACACGAGTTGAACGGTTTCTAAACCGTTTGAGAGATTTAAGGGGGGCGGTTACACCCCACTAAACCCTCATCAAGGAGAATTTTAAGGAGTTGGTTACACCCCTTTGATCCCTATAAATGAGGGGTTTTCACAGCCAAAGAGGGGGCTTCTCTTTTGGGATCTTTGAGGGGAATTTTGGAGAGGATCTTCTTGGAGTTTTCTTCGGCTTCATCTACCTCGGCTGGAGCTTTGGTCTTAGACTTTTGCAGAGCGAAGAGACTTCTTTGGATCAGCTTTTCTTTGGCTTGGCTTGGCATACAAACTCGTGCAGAGTTACAAAACTTATTTCTTGAGTTCTCAAACTCGTTAGAGTTATTCTCAAACTCGTTAGAGTTATAAACTTGCTCTCGCGAGTTATTTTTCAACCTCGTCCCACGAGTCAAGACGGTCGGATCGTCCACGGGATACAAGATTCAAGCTCCTATCGCCACCGTGAAGAACCCAGACTAAACAAAGAGAAGGATCTCCGTCGACCCTTCCTTCTTTTATAAATCGGGCAACCGATCGAGGGATTTGTAATTTTTTTATCTAAGTCAGTTAGAGAGAGAGATTGCATTTGAGAGATTGTACTCATTCTTTCTTTAAAGTAAATAAGAAGGAATAGCATCAATTTTACATTTTTTCCAATTTTCCTCGCAAACAGTTGTTAATCTTACCTGTTTGTTTGTTAATCTTTTTCGTCAGTTGTTAAGCTTATGCGTTGGTTGTTAAGCTTTTTTGTCAGTTGTTAAGCTTATGCATTGGTTGTTAAGCTTATGCGTTTGTTGTTAAGCTTTTTCATCAATTGTTAAGATTTTTTATTGGTTGTTAAGCTTATGCGTTGGTTAAGCTTTTTCATTGGTTGTTAAATTTATGACTTATGTGTTGGTTGTTAAGCTTTTATGTCAGTTGTTAAGCTTATGCGTTGGTTGTTAAGCTTTCTCGTCAGTTGTTAATCTTATGCATTGGTTGTTAAGCATATGTTTGTTGTTAAGTTTTTTCATGATTAACAACCGATGAATATTATTTAGCTATTTCCTCTATTCCTCCTCCTCTTTCTATTACTAGGCGAAAAGCAACAACAAACACTTAAGTTTAACAACTAACGCTAACAACCGATAAAAACTTAACAACCAATGAAAAAGCAATTAACAAACACATAAGCTTAATAACCAATGCATAGGCTTAACATTGACAAAAAGCAACAACCAGCATAAGCAACAACCAATGAAAAGCAACAACGGAGAAAAAGCAACAACCAACGCATAAGCAACAACCAATGAAAAAGCAATTAACAAACACATAAGCAATAACCAATGCATAGGCTTAACATTGACAAAAAGCAACAACCAATAAAAAGCAACCAATGCATAAGCAACAATCAATGCATAAGCAACAAGTGATGAAAAATCTTAACAACAAACGATAAGCTTAGAACCAATGCATAAGTTTAACAACTAATAAAAAGCTTAACAACAAACGATAAGCTTGACAATCAATCCATAAGCAACAAGCGTGAAAAAGCAACAACCAACACATAAACTTAACATCC